>OU744734.1:60377327-60800966 GCA_916613615.1 Steromphala cineraria | reverse complement strand
AATTCATGACGTCAGACCATTGTTACATGACATCAAACTCTTAAACTTGAGGTCACTCAAGTGATGATAAAGTTTATCACCACTCAGTAGAGTGACGATAAAGGTTATCGCCACTGTAGCCAGATAGAGGGTTGATTTCACTGATATAACAGAGTATCTCAGCCTCAATCATATGAAAAAAACATAATTTTAATTTTGAGTTGCTATCAGAATTAAACAATCTCTTTACCCAACTTATTCATTGCGAAAAAAAAATATTTCTTATATCTGGAAATCTAATCCCAACCTCTTTGTAGCTATTCTACGTTTAATTTTGTCAGGTAAACCGTTCCAAATTAAATTAAAACAGAGCTTTTTGAGTTCTTTAAATAAATTTTCACTTTGGGTTTGGAAGTGTCGTAAAGATATGATTTAGTTTAGTTAGAATAACTTAATTACCAACCGGTTTCACAACATAGTGGCCATCAGGGTAACCTATACATTGTGTTGCTAATGGTATAGCGTTAACAATGGCAAGGGACCTTTTTCCATCCTAGGCTGTTGAATTTTGCATTGATATTTTTATGGACACAATTTCATAACGACCCTTTTCCATAATAGAGTGTTGAATTTTGCATTGATTTCTTGATGGAAAAAGTTATATGATGACCCTTTCCATCATTGATTGTTGAATTTTAAATTGATATTTTGAAGGACACAATTTCATAATGACCTTTTTCCAACATAGACTGTTGAATTTGGCATTGGTATCTTGATGGAAAAAGTTACATGATGACCCTTTCCATCATTGATAGTTGAATTTTAAATTGATATTTTGAAGGACACAATTTCATAATGACCTTTTTCCAACACAGACTGTTGAATTTGGCATTGGTATCTTGATAGGAACAATTTCAGTACAACCCTTTTCCACCCTATACTTTTGATATTGATTTGGTAAGTGTATTGGAACAATTTCAATAATGACCTTTTTTATGGCCATAGTTGAAGTTCGAACAGATATGTTGATAGAATGTATAAGTCACTTTTCATCAGGGACTAAAATAGCAATTGCAATGACATAAGATTGACCGGTGAGTCGCATAGGTAGCCTTACTGATGTGTAATATGTCATTCATTGCAGTACCTCGCCAGAACAAACCGATGGTAAGTAGTAAATCAAAATATACACAATTTCAATAACTATTATAATTGGGGTTTGTTGTAAATTTTTTAGTTTAAGTTTCCAAAATCAAACTTTACAGGGATGAAATAATGATGTTTAACATGATCAAAAATGTCGACTGCTTGGGTTTAGTTTGCAATGCAAGTGAAGTGTATGCGGTTGTATTACATGAACGATAAGGTTCTGAAAGTCGAACCCTATAATTAGCGAATTCTAATACGCTATTGTTAACAATTATTTATTATCATGTCCAACA
This sequence comes from Steromphala cineraria, assembly GCA_916613615.1. Taxonomy (NCBI): domain Eukaryota; kingdom Metazoa; phylum Mollusca; class Gastropoda; order Trochida; family Trochidae; genus Steromphala; species Steromphala cineraria. Next base: position 60,799,545 of record OU744734.1, on the reverse strand, counting down.
ATTCATAATTTCATTTCAGATAATTGGCTGATATTATATACAGTCAGGACATGCATTTCCTCCAACGTTGAACGACTAATCAAACCTCTAAAGCGGATTGTGGTATAGAAGATCATTCAGATATGCATTGTACTAGTTGTATAGAATAATTTATGAAATTCAGTTTGATAAATCATTTCGGTTTTTGTTGTGTGCGTTTTTATATATATTAATACAGTGAAATTGTATTTTGTATAGTTCCAAATCATGTTCTCGTGAATACAGTTACGCGCCAACGTTAAAATCTTGCATATGAGAGGTGCTTAACGATTTGGTTCATGCTTGTATACTCTGATGAATCGACGTGAAATCTCTCTGTTTTGTAATGTTAAATCATGTTAAAATCGAATTTTGCAAAAAATTAAATTACGAAATAAGATCTTTCATGCCTTATTTTACACCAAAAGTCAGGTTGTCAAATGTAATCAAAGAACACAGTTTCATGGAAATTCGTGAGAATTAAAGTAAGTTTCTTTGTTACCTACACTAAAAGACCTTACCCTAACCTAAACAAGCAACCTATGCAACTCATTTGGTACCACCAGATACATGTAGCCAATATTAATCTAGTCAGCTGCATGTATGTCAGACAGCATGACATATCGTCCACAATGTTAATCTTTATGTTACATCGTCATTTAGTTAGTAGTATAACTATTAGCACAGTTGATTCCAGGGCAGACCAAACGCAAAGAGAGAACCGCCATTTGTACGTCACCAATCTTTTTCCATTTGATGTGAACTCGTCACCACAGGTAATTTTTGCACTTATGATACTAATGATGTTGATACCGAACTTAGATGCTTACAAACTTATCCGAGTTCGTTACGCTGACCCAATTGAATGTGTTTTCATCAATATTAACATTGTTCTATAACTGATTTAGTTTTCAAGAGAAAAAGTGCAATTTGTTGTAGAAAAACGCGTCTTACTTTGGTGTGAACAAATAAATGTTATTGAATTTGATGACAATTTTTTTTTACCTTGAGATAGTCTTATCAGTGCAATGTAGGTACGATTTGCCTATAGTCTAAAGTCCAATTGACAAAGGCTATTTACTTTAAAGAATAGCTTACTAGCATGTTGATAACGTTGATAATGTTTTCCGAAGTCAAATATATTTTGATATGGAATGTGATATTTGAAGTTAAGGATATTATTACCAATTCTGTTTTATAATGCACTTGCTTTTTATTAAAAATGTAGTATTTGTATTAGAAGTAGTAGTATTATAATTAGTAGTAGTAGTGGTAGTATAAGTAGTATAAGTAGAAGTAGTAGTAGTAGTATAAGTAGTGGTAGTAGTAGTAGTAGTAGAAGTAGTAATAGTATTGGTAGTGGTAGTAGTAGAAGTAGTAGTAGTGGTAGTAGAAGAAGAGAGCGGGGATAATTCGCACAGACAGACAGATTATTTATTCAATTAATTTTCACCTCAACATGTGATAATGTGAACGAGTTAAAGTAAAAGTGTTCAAACATGAGCAAGTTATAAGGCGTTGTGAGAGACATAAACATTTTCGAACCATCCCTGTGAAACCAGCGTTTGTTCGGTGTAGCTTACCTGTGGGAATAAATAACTGGGCGATGATCCTGAACTCTTTTATTCATTGGCACATGGTTACAGTAGTATATTGAATGTTGTAGCAGTTGAAGCTGAATAAGCAAAACGTAGATTAGATGCAGAAGTAGCAGTAGACTAGTAGATATATCAGAAGTAGAAATTGCAGGTTGAAATTGTAGATTGGATGGACAGATTGGAATTGAAGTGTGCTATTGTAGATTGCAGGTTCAAGCTGTACAAAGAAAACAAAACATTATTTAGTAAAATTATCCAGCAGGACATTTTCCAAATTACTGTTAAACTACCACATAAGCTTAATAATTACTTAACAACATCAAATATAATGAATTACTTTGCATAAACATTGAGTAAAATCAATTACTTTACCGTGCCACGAAAATAGGTGACACTAAAACACGTGTTCTTCGAGGTGAGGTTTACTGAGTGAAGATTTACCATTAAAATTTATATTACTGCACACAATTACTTGAAATAATTACAAATAATGAGAAAAAACAATGCTTACAAATTTTTTGGCCCATTATTGCCCACAAAGTTAGTTAAGATGAAAGAAGTCAGTCCACCGCAGCAGACGAATCTAGAGCCGCAGCCCAAAACTTTACCGCAGTAATTATTTAGAGTTACTTCCCTTAGCGTAACTTCCGCTCAGGACAATCAAGAGCAAAAAATTGAGCGAAGCGCTCGTAAAATATGTCATAAAGGCCTATAAATCCTTACACACCGGCCCCATAAATGTGCAGTTATTTTGTTAAAATTAACAAACATTTACCTCAAATTATTTCTTATTCTTTACCATAGAACATTACAAAATAAAATATATGAGAAAGATATTCAAACAACCTCATTTGAACAAAAAAACAAACAATATTCATATAAAAATAGCACCATTATTAATGCAATGAATAATACTGAAGTAAACACTACACTTCTCTATTTTCAAAAGTCACATAATCAATCTCATTGCTGGTTGGTTTTACTAGAAGTCATTCTTTGGCAAGTCACAGAGTCACTGACTCCAGTAGGCACAGTTTATGTATGGGTCTGGTAAGGATTGTCCCCCTTGATCTGATCATCACAGATCGCACTAGTCCGTCCCTCCCTGGAAATGTTTTTTCCACTCGGGCAAGTGGCCACATTTTTCTCGGTGTATTCTCATCTGTAATGAGAACAATGTCACCTACACAAAGATTATATGTAGGCTTCAGCCACTTTTGTCTCAGCTGCAAAGTTGGAAGGTATTCCCGGACCCAACGTTTCCAGAAAACGTCGGACAGGAATTGCACGTGTCTCCATCGTTGTCGGTACACATCTGCGTGATGAAAGTCACCTGGAGGCGTCGACTCGCTTTGCCGCAGCAGCAGCAAATGGTTGGGTGTGAGGGCTTCAGCATCCCGGACATTGTCCGATACGGTGGTGATCGGTCGGCTATTGATTATAGCCTCTACTTCACAAAAGAGTGTGTGAAGACACTCATCCGTAAGTCCATTTTCCCTAACCAGCAATCCATTTAGCACCTTTCGCACAGTCCTTATCTGGCGCTCCCACACGCCTCCCATGTGGGATGCCTTTGGAGGATTAAACTCCCACTGAATGTCTTTCCGAGTAAGAAAAGTGTCAATTTGTTCAAGGTTCCATGCCTGCATAGCCTCCTTCAGTTCTCTGAATGCTCCTTTAAAATTAGAACCATTATCTGACCTAATTTTCTCAGGTTGGCCCCTGCGGCTCACAAATCGACGAAGCGCGTCGATGAAGGAGTCTGTACTCATTGTATCCAATTTCTCAATGTGAACTGCCCTGGTTGTTAAGCATGTGAAGATACAGCCATAACGCTTCACAATACTTCGAGCCCTCTTCACTTCGAAAGGTCCAAAACAGTCTACACCGATGAAAGTGAATGGTGGTCGATGTGACGTAACTCGATCTGTAGGCAGTTCAGCCATTTGTTGAACACTCTTAGAGCCCTGCATTTTGCGACAGTAAACACATTTTCGAAACATGGATTTCAACATGACTCTGGCTCCGATTATCCAGAATCTTTGTCGTAGATGTGATAGCACATGCTCAGTCCCTGAATGTCCAAGGATTTCATGAGTGTGGCAAGCAATCAGTCGGTCAACGTGATGATCTTTAGGAAGTATCATCGGGTGCTTAGCTTGCTCACTGATTGGTGCGTTGGACAGTCGGCCCCCGATGCACAGAATTCCCTCTGAATTTATGATTGGCTCCAACTTGTACAGAAAACTAGACCTTTTTACTGGTTGACCTAGTTTCAGTTCTCTAATTTCTGATGGGAAGTGGCATTTCTGCACATATTTCACAATTTCCAGTTCAGCATTCCTGAGTTCATCCACTGACAAGGGCTTTGTAGTTATATTGATCATCACGTTGACCGACTGATTGCTTGCCACACTCATGAAATCCTTGGACATTCAGGGACTGAGCATGTGCTATCACATCTACGACAAAGATTCTGGATAATCGGAGCCAGAGTCATGTTGAAATCCATGTTTCGAAAATGTGTTTACTGTCGCAAAATGCAGGGCTCTAAGAGTGTTCAACAAATGGCTGAACTGCCTACAGATCGAGTTACGTCACATCGACCACCATTCACTTTCATCGGTGTAGACTGTTTTGGACCTTTCGAAGTGAAGAGGGCTCGAAGTATTGTGAAGCGTTATGGCTGTATCTTCACATGCTTAACAACCAGGGCAGTTCACATTGAGAAATTGGATACAATGAGTACAGACTCCTTCATCGACGCGCTTCGTCGATTTGTGAGCCGCAGGGGCCAACCTGAGAAAATTAGGTCAGATAATGGTTCTAATTTTAAAGGAGCATTCAGAGAACTGAAGGAGGCTATGCAGGCATGGAACCTTGAACAAATTGACACTTTTCTTACTCGGAAAGACATTCAGTGGGAGTTTAATCCTCCAAAGGCATCCCACATGGGAGGCGTGTGGGAGCGCCAGATAAGGACTGTGCGAAAGGTGCTAAATGGATTGCTGGTTAGGGAAAATGGACTTACGGATGAGTGTCTTCACACACTCTTTTGTGAAGTAGAGGCTATAATCAATAGCCGACCGATCACCACCGTATCGGACAATGTCCGGGATGCTGAAGCCCTCACACCCAACCATTTGCTGCTGCTGCGGCAAAGCGAGTCGACGCCTCCAGGTGACTTTCATCACGCAGATGTGTACCGACAACGATGGAGACACGTGCAATTCCTGTCCGACGTTTTCTGGAAACGTTGGGTCCGGGAATACCTTCCAACTTTGCAGCTGAGACAAAAGTGGCTGAAGCCTACATATAATCTTTGTGTAGGTGACATTGTTCTCATTACAGATGAGAATACACCGAGAAAAATGTGGCCACTTGCCCGAGTGGAAAAAACATTTCCAGGGAGGGACGGACTAGTGCGATCTGTGATGATCAGATCAAGGGGGACAATCCTAACCAGACCCATACATAAACTGTGCCTACTGGAGTCAGTGACTCTGTGACTTGCCAAAGAATGACTTCTAGTAAAACCAACCAGCAATGAGATTGATTATGTGACTTTTGAAAATAGAGAAGTGTAGTGTTTACTTCAGTATTATTCATTGCATTAATAATGGTGCTATTTTTATATGAATATTGTTTGTTTTTTTGTTCAAATGAGGTTGTTTGAATATCTTTCTCATATATTTTATTTTGTAATGTTCTATGGTAAAGAATAAGAAATAATTTGAGGTAAATGTTTGTTAATTTTAACAAAATAACTGCACATTTATGGGGCCGGTGTGTAAGGATTTATAGGCCTTTATGACATATTTTACGAGCGCTTCGCTCAATTTTTTGCTCTTGATTGTCCTGAGCGGAAGTTACGCTAAGGGAAGTAACTCTAAATAATTACTGCGGTAAAGTTTTGGGCTGCGGCTCTAGATTCGTCTGCTGCGGTGGACTGACTTCTTTCATCTTAACTAACTTTGTGGGCAATAATGGGCCAAAAAATTTGTAAGCATTGTTTTTTCTCATTATTTGTAATTATTTCAAGTAATTGTGTGCAGTAATATAAATTTTAATGGTAAATCTTCACTCAGTAAACCTCACCTCGAAGAACACGTGTTTTAGTGTCACCTATTTTCGTGGCACGGTAAAGTAATTGATTTTACTCAATGTTTATGCAAAGTAATTCATTATATTTGATGTTGTTAAGTAATTATTAAGCTTATGTGGTAGTTTAACAGTAATTTGGAAAATGTCCTGCTGGATAATTTTACTAAATAATGTTTTGTTTTCTTTGTACAGCTTGAACCTGCAATCTACAATAGCACACTTCAATTCCAATCTGTCCATCCAATCTACAATTTCAACCTGCAATTTCTACTTCTGATATATCTACTAGTCTACTGCTACTTCTGCATCTAATCTACGTTTTGCTTATTCAGCTTCAACTGCTACAACATTCAATATACTACTGTAACCATGTGCCAATGAATAAAAGAGTTCAGGATCATCGCCCAGTTATTTATTCCCACAGGTAAGCTACACCGAACAAACGCTGGTTTCACAGGGATGGTTCGAAAATGTTTATGTCTCTCACAACGCCTTATAACTTGCTCATGTTTGAACACTTTTACTTTAACTCGTTCACATTATCACATGTTGAGGTGAAAATTAATTGAATAAATAATCTGTCTGTCTGTGCGAATTATCCCCGCTCTCTTCTTCTACTACCACTACTACTACTTCTACTACTACCACTACCAATACTATTACTACTTCTACTACTACTACTACTTCCACTACTTATACTTCTACTACTACTACTACTTATACTACTTATACTACCACTACTACTACTAATTATAATACTACTACTTCTAATACAAATACTACATTTTTAATAAAAAGCAAGTGCATTATAAAACAGAAATGGTAATAATATCCTTAACTTCAAATATCACATTCGATATCAAAATATATTTGACTTCGGAAAACATTATCAACGTTATCAACATGCTAGTAAGCTTTTCTTTAAAGTAAATAGCCTTTGTCAATTGGACTTTAGACTATAGGCAAATCGTACCTACATTGCACTGATCTCAAGGTAAAAAAAAATTGTCATCAAATTCAATAACATTTAATTGTTCACACCAAAGAAAGACGCGTTTTTCTACAACCAATTGCACTTTTTCTCTTGAAAACTAAATCAGTTATAGAACAATGTTAATATTGATGAAAACACATTCAATTGGGTCAGCGTAACGAACTCGGATAAGTTTGTAAGCATCTAAGTTCGGTATCAACATCATTAGTATCATAAGTGCAAAAATTACCTGTGGTGACGAGTTCACATCAAATGGAAAAAGATTGGTGACGTACAAATGGCGGTTCTCTCTTTGCGTTTGGTCTGCCCTGGAATCAACTGTGCTAATAGTTATACTACTAACTAAATGACGATGTAACATAAAGATTAACATTGTGGACGATATGTCATGCTGTCTGACATACATGCAGCTGACTAGATTAATATTGGCTACATGTATCTGGTGGTACCAAATGAGTTGCATAGGTTGCTTGTTTAGGTTAGGGTAAGGTCTTCTAGTGTAGGTAACAAAGAAACTTACTTTAATTCTGACGAATTTCCATGAAACTGTGTTCTTTGATTACATTTGACAACCTGACTTTTGGTGTAAAATAAGGCATGAAAGATCTTATTTCGTAATTTAATTTTTTGCAAAATTCGATTTTAACATGATTTAACATTACAAAACAGAGAGATTTCACGTCGATTCATCAGAGTATACAAGCATGAACCAAATCGTTAAGCACCTCTCATATGCAAGATTTTAACGTTGGCGCGTAACTGTATTCACGAGAACATGATTTGGAACTATACAAAATACAATTTCACTGTATTAATATATATAAAAACGCACACAACAAAAACCGAAATGATTTATCAAACTGAATTTCATATATTATTCTATACAACTAGTACAATGCATATCTGAATGATCTTCTATACCACAATCCGCTTTAGAGGTTTGATTAGTCGTTCAACGTTGGAGGAAATGCATGTCCTGACTGTATATAATATCAGCCAATTATCTGAAATGAAATTATGAATTGTTGGACATGATAATAAATAATTGTTAACAATAGCGTATTAGAATTCGCTAATTATAGGGTTCGACTTTCAGAACCTTATCGTTCATGTAATACAACCGCATACACTTCACTTGCATTGCAAACTAAACCCAAGCAGTCGACATTTTTGATCATGTTAAACATCATTATTTCATCCCTGTAAAGTTTGATTTTGGAAACTTAAACTAAAAAATTTACAACAAACCCCAATTATAATAGTTATTGAAATTGTGTATATTTTGATTTACTACTTACCATCGGTTTGTTCTGGCGAGGTACTGCAATGAATGACATATTACACATCAGTAAGGCTACCTATGCGACTCACCGGTCAATCTTATGTCATTGCAATTGCTATTTTAGTCCCTGATGAAAAGTGACTTATACATTCTATCAACATATCTGTTCGAACTTCAACTATGGCCATAAAAAAGGTCATTATTGAAATTGTTCCAATACACTTACCAAATCAATATCAAAAGTATAGGGTGGAAAAGGGTTGTACTGAAATTGTTCCTATCAAGATACCAATGCCAAATTCAACAGTCTGTGTTGGAAAAAGGTCATTATGAAATTGTGTCCTTCAAAATATCAATTTAAAATTCAACTATCAATGATGGAAAGGGTCATCATGTAACTTTTTCCATCAAGATACCAATGCCAAATTCAACAGTCTATGTTGGAAAAAGGTCATTATGAAATTGTGTCCTTCAAAATATCAATTTAAAATTCAACAATCAATGATGGAAAGGGTCATCATATAACTTTTTCCATCAAGAAATCAATGCAAAATTCAACAGTCTATTATGGAAAAGGGTCGTTATGAAATTGTGTCCATAAAAATATCAATGCAAAATTCAACAGCCTAGGATGGAAAAAGGTCCCTTGCCATTGTTAACGCTATACCATTAGCAACACAATGTATAGGTTACCCTGATGGCCACTATGTTGTGAAACCGGTTGGTAATTAAGTTATTCTAACTAAACTAAATCATATCTTTACGACACTTCCAAACCCAAAGTGAAAATTTATTTAAAGAACTCAAAAAGCTCTGTTTTAATTTAATTTGGAACGGTTTACCTGACAAAATTAAACGTAGAATAGCTACAAAGAGGTTGGGATTAGATTTCCAGATATAAGAAATTTTTTTTTTTCGCAATGAATAAGTTGGGTAAAGAGATTGTTTAATTCTGATAGCAACTCAAAATTAAAATTATGTTTTTTTCATATGATTGAGGCTGAGATACTCTGTTATATCAGTGAAATCAACCCTCTATCTGGCTACAGTGGCGATAACCTTTATCGTCACTCTACTGAGTGGTGATAAACTTTATCATCACTTGAGTGACCTCAAGTTTAAGAGTTTGATGTCATGTAACAATGGTCTGACGTCATGAATTCCCATATGACGTCACACTGTTACCGCGGTATACAAGTACAGAAAAAAATAGGAACTAGATCTAGAATGTTCAATAATGAAAGTAAATGGTGTTACATAAATACTATACCCTTTGGGTCGAATCTTAATGCCAAAATAAAAATTTTCGAAATTCCATTTCTTCTTTTCGCTAGAAATATGTAGAATAAAGTTAAGGAATGGAAAGAGTCAGAGACTGAAACATGCATAAACTTGTCAAAACGAAACATTTGTCTTCGATATCCTGAGTACAAAAACAGAGTACTAAGATGATAATAAGAAGTTTGAAATACACTATTTTCAAAACTAAACGGTCTGAAACCAAACTTCACATATATTAAGAATGATCCAAAGAAAATATTTAACATTGACAAATATAACGCTTATTCGACATCCAACTACTCAAATTGCCATTTGTTATTCAAAGACTTATTACTTTCTTCTGTATGTACCTTTGTTAACACTGTAATTGAATACTTGAAATAGCCTACTATTAGCCTTCATATATATGTATTCAGATAATGTCATGTAAATGTTGCTTTGTGAAATGTCAACTTCTTGAACTAAAATGTGCATGTACCCAAAAACAAAAAAAGTTTAAAAAATACTCACATGCAAAAAAAAAGAAAACAAGAACTGAATCCGTTGAATTATAGACAAGCAGCTGACATGCTCGAGCTATATCCCCCTCAAATGGCACAACATGTATAGACTTTACATATCCTATCAATTGTTGCTAAGTCTACTACTGTACTGATGTTGTATATTCATATTGTAGATTCATATGTCAGAACAAACACAACAAGGATATGAAGGAAACCGCTTAGATCAAAATACTACATAATACCAACATAATGTTCATTGTTGGGCATAATTCGTACCTACTGACAAAATGAAACAAGCCAATGAATAAAATAGGATGTAGTTTTCTTACAACGATATAAGTTTAAATCCAATGATCAATGAATGTCTGAAAAGATGTACAACAAAATTGTTCTTTATGTATTTTGCAACTTCATGATGAATCTGATCATTTATACATAAAAACCTAAATTAAAAAAAAACTTATATGAAGACAAATTCATAGTTTTTTAATTCTTTTTATTCAAAACATAAACCATAACTATTTAACGTCCTACATGGTTTAATTTTACGTTCTAAAACACCTACCACATTTAACCCCTACATCTTCGCTGTGTTGACATTTGTAAATTCCCCAGACTGGCACCGAGTTTCGAACCGAGCGCGGACAGTCGGCAATGTCCGCTTCTGTTCCTTTGCATTCTGGGTCATCAAACCAGATTAGACCAGTTCCTCCGCCAAAGTTCTTCAAAGCTTTTGACTTGCCTGGTCTGTGAATTTTAATGAATGCTGTTATACGATTTATAGAAATAATTGGTTGATGTGTTTTATTTAATAAACCGCTAAAGAAAATTCAGGTTTCAAATATACAGACTTGTTTCAGTAAAATGTTACGCTGATAGTTGGACGATTTAGTAACGTTGTATCATGTTAAAATCAAATTTTGCCAAAGCTAAAATTCAAAAAAGGTTTTTGATGCAATTTGTTTACCAAAAGTAAAGTCTACTAATGAAATCATGGGACACAGTTTCCAGAGAACATTATGAATTCCAAAGTGCGTTGCGTTTCATAGTAACCTCGACAATAATACCAAACAAAAAATAAACATGTTTAAAGACCAGAACTTGGGTTATAACCAACAGTGACAACTGCTATTTTACGACCTTATCGCTTTTCAAAAGGCATAAAATCGGCTTCACAGGCTGTTGTTGCACCTTGGAAACTGATCACCTTTAATGCAGAACGTGGGTGCTCATACAGAATAAAAAAACACCCTTTTTATTAGACTGACTCATTGTCTTTATTTATCGATAATAAAGACACTACAACCATTCTTAAGGTAAGGGAATTGATGTTTTTGATAAAAGAGAAATGTGTTTTACTTTTTGTAAAGCCATGAAGTATTCCTAAAGCTGAATACAGATACAAATGTTGCGAACGTCATTTCAACACCTATGGTGATACACAAGGTCAATGAGATGGTATTATCATTGTTATTTAGGGTAGAATTACCTTTACTTCCATACTAAGTGTTCTATTGTTTAAGAAACTTTACCGAGGATTCAGAATTATGGACTAGCTGACTGTCGTGTTGATAACTAAGCAAGTCCTCAATTTGTATCAAATCGGAACGTAACAGAATTTTCAAAGCGAGTAGACATTAATACAAGCTGCAAAGGGTCCTTGTTTGTACAAATGTCCGTGTAAAGTACTACAGAATTTCGGCAAAATATGTAAAGAAAATACTTTTCTTGTGAAGCGATGATGAAGGAAGGTTGCATAATTCACACTCAAGGTCAACAACAGATTTGGCAAGACACGTCGAGGAGTGTTTGCGTTTTGCTTGCATCAATCACCTAAACCCCTCCATCAACCGATAATGCAAGTTTGTTTAACATCTGAATCAGACTGTACATTACACTGATTTTAAGACACTTCTAAAAATGTTTACTCAAGTGTTGTGTCAATGCAAATGATTCACAATACTGTGCGAACATTACTGACCACAGTTGTACAAGTATCTACTATCTAGTTTTTTATGATATTATGAAATTTAGGTCACTGAAATGTTATACCTACCTGACGTTTCTTTTGCGGTTTAGTATAGTTAAATGTATATTGTAGTGAAGGTTTGTACTACTGAAATTATCCTTTATATACATACGGAAAAAAGTAAAGCACCCCCTAAATTCAAAACTAAAAAATGATGATATGGCACAGTTACGGTACCGTGACTAAATTTATGACTATTTAACATGAAAATGTTGATTTTGTGATAATTTCTTCAAGGAAAGATCGTCAATGTAGACATGTTATGAAATTGCGATTGAATTTGTAATGGTACTGAAAATTCACCCAAAATAAGTATGGCTGTAGTGCCAAAACTAGGCAACAGACAATGGGTTTCAGACATCAAAAATAACAATTGTATTACCAACTTGACTTCCACACATCAAATCATCTCTTATCATACAAAATAAGGAAGTAACCGGTCTTTCTTCAACAGATATTGTCAATTATTGACGAAATGACTGGAAACATACGATTTTGGAATAATCTTTGCATTCGTTTGAGTTCAATCTGTTAATCAAACACTTCTCATTGATTTCTAGGGGTCATTACAGTTGACACTGACCATCTTTTATTATTAAACCATTTTCCTTGAATTTTGGTTTTTGGAGATTTTGCAACTTTGAAGGTTATTAGAGGTCTCAATAGTGACTTTTGAGTAAAATTTGTATACTAATGTTTGACCTAAGGGCTCGAAAGAATTGAGTTACCCATATCACAACTACCAATAACAACTTTCATTTCTCAGAATAATGTAACTTGTTTTTAACTACAATAATTTTATGAATGCAAATATCCAAAAGATGCGAAACGCTGTCAGGATGAAACGCTCTTCCCTTACCTGCTAAATTATGGTTCGTTCATACCATACGTTTATTTCTACAACCACATCGCTTTCTTTCTTACCAGGCAACTTGTGCAGCTCAAAAATCGTGAGGGTGCTTAACTTTTTTCCGTATGTATATATTCAATGATAACAACAGCCTTATAAACACTCTAATCTCAAATGCATTTTCAACACAATAAACAACGAAATACTTCTTCCACTGATTTTGGAATAGTGTGATCATGATATATTTTATACGCCCTAAAATTTCATACACAATCATGTATAGTCATGTTGATTCAAATCATCTCAATTATTCGTATACAGATACTGATTGCGAATGCAGAACATAAGGATATAAACTTTGTTTATTTATAAATGAGTGCAAACACTGATTCGAGACGTCTCATTTGACAGAGAGACGAAATATGTACTTAAAAGATGAAAGTTTTTGGATGCAAGAGAACTGCTCGCCACTAATAAATGTCTTTTAACCATCTGTACAGCTGCTTAATGATACATACTGAGCAATCAATAACTGATAGTTAATATACAACTTAAATGGCTAACACATAATCATATTTTTGTTTTGACATTTCACTGATGTGTTGATGTATTGAATCTAAGGAATTTATTTACCGTGCCTAAACTTTGAAGGTTGGATGATGTGTAACACAGGAACTAGATAGGTGAAAAAGAATTGGCATAAAGCGCGTCCAAATGATGATGTCCCTGTAAACTTTGAAGTCAAGCTTTAAATTACACCACTCCGGGGAAAACAACTATCCGGAATATGACACGACATATCAATAATAAAGAAGTCGGTCGCCATGTTCATAGATGCCAATACGCAAGAAGAATATTTCCACTCACGTATCATCATATCCAAGCATCTTACAGATCACTGTCGCATCGATATCATCGAAGAAAGAGCTACAGATAGTTCCCCATTTCCCACCATGTAGAAGTTCTACTCGCCCCACAAGGTTTGAGTGGCCGTCGACGAGGCGCACTGCCTTTGGCGTGACTAGTAATGGAAGTTGAACAATATTGTGAAAACATTTCGCCAGAATGGGAAATGTTTTTTACATTTGCCAACAGCTATGTACTTGTATATTGATGCAGTTTATAGGCTTAGGCTTTTTGTGATATAATGTTGGTGTACCGGAGTCTCCCGAAATTTGACATATTTAATGTCATTTGACATGTTGGTGCTTGAGAACAATAACTGGGTTCCTTATTTTGGAGACTCAAAACATTTATATTTTTGTAAATGCTCATGTTTTTGTACAAGATATGTCTTTAATACAAATTAAAGAATCACATACATATAGACAACCTAGCAAATATTACTTTTTCCATTCATCTACCGTTCATGCCCTTGTGACTCTTTTGCTTATACTCAGGTAGAAAATTATCAAAAAGGGATGGAGTCATCATTTTATATTAAATAAAATACCCTAAAAAAACTCCATGTTTGATTTTCAAAACATAAGTCATTTAGAAGAGGAAAGATTCAATTTTACAAAGAATGATTAATGTACCGAATTGTACGAAATATTGATTATGTAAATTCATGTCACCTATTTCCTGCGTCCACTTGAATCCGCTGACAGTGGGTGTACACTTCATGTGAGGTTCCGATGGTTTGCCTTCTCCTGACGTGTAACACTTGCCCTCGATAAGACACGAGTCAGCCTGCACAGAGTATGGTAGTAGTATAGGTTATCAAATCTTTTGGGATTGGTGTGTTGACATTTTACATTTAATAACATTCATTGATAAAATTTACTGCCTTTCCTGAAATTATTTGGTTAAAAGAGGTAGTCAAAATTATCCAAATTGTTGTCAACAACTGTGAGAAAATAAAACTTATCAACTCTACTTCATCAAAACTAAAATATTTTGACCTTTTTGGTGCAGATCATGTTCTTGAGGTCACACTGGTGACATCTTGGGTTTGCGGCGATGAAGGTCAAGGACGTGCTGTAGATTTTACCATTGTTGCTGACTTCAACATGGTAACCATGGACACCGATCCCATCATGTGGGGCACTGAAGGTCTTCGTATCGGGGAACGTGCACAGGATCTATTAGAGAAATACAAATAATCGAACGATATGAAAAAAACACGGGCCATTCATTACAGAGTCTAGTTGGGGTGTATTGCAGGTCTTTTCATCGGATCTAATATAGAATAAAGGCTTTTGACAAATATATTTAAGTTTAGATATGAATCAATATCTTTTTTGAAAAGACGACCAGGAAAAAAACATAATCATTGAAATTTAATTAAGAGGTCAGATATCATGTTTTCACTGTTCAAACGACACACATTGAAGAGATGATTCAACTTGATGCCTTGTCAACTTGTTGATAAGTCTTTAAAGTTTTGAATAAGCAAAAGTTCTGTAATGATATTACCTCTTCGATTGGACTGGTAAAAGCAAACATTTCCTTGTTCGACTTAAAATATTAAAGACAGAGAATAGAACACAAGGATGATGTTGAAACCCGTTTTGTGTTATTTAGTTGTGTTAAAAAATATTTTAACGTGAGGTAGTAACTTGTCATTTTTGCCTCTTTTAATCTTGCGTGGCAGTGTTAGTCACAAGTCTAAGGGAGAGTTTAATCTCGCACTGCTCAAAACCACCTTTTACGCCGCATGGCGATAGCGAGACGCAGAAACCACACCCACCCACCCAGTCGGATTACTGTCTTGGGGCTACGGTTAATGCTTTTAATATTTAAGCTATACCATATTTCCTTTGCTACGACACAGACAGACACAGACAAAGTTTATTGAATCCAAGGCATCCGGCCCGTATACAGAAGAGTTACAATTTCATGTTATAAATAGTAATACAAAGTTCACGATATATTATCCAAACTAGTGAAGTATAGACCTAGATTTCAGAAATTTGCCACAAAGATATTGTGCATACTTTATGTACATCGCTAGATTTATAATTGTTGAAGTATCATTACAAGTTATAATAGATACACATGCTTCCAGTGGGGATTTTGATAAGAATCTATCCGAAATATATTTCATTCGTAAATCTTTATACCATTGACAAACAAATGTAAAATGGACTTCGTCCTCTATTGCACTATTACATAACTGGCATATTCTTTCACATTTCGCAATGGACAGTTTTCTTCCTTTATTAATCATTATATCCATCAAGCCTAGTCTATATCGTGTAAAAGTGATTCTGGTGCTTTTGAATGTAAGAAATGTTATATAACGCTCTGCAGTAGTGACGATTTATACAGGTCATAACGCGAACTTGTTTCTAGGGTTGAATGCCATTCTTGATAAAACATATTGATTGAATGTTCACGACATTCCTTCAAAACAAAATCACCAACACCTTGGCTTAACCAAACAAAACCATAACCATGAGAACATAAAAGATTTCTAATCTTTGATGTCCAAGATACATTACCCATATTATCAAGAGTGATCATCATATTAAAGGAAATTGCATGGAAGGCGACTATCGTGCATTGTGAGGATCTTAAGCCAATATTTCCAACTTATTATATAATTAGCAATGAAATATAGGGTTATACAGTGAAAATATAATCCATATTTTAAGAAAAGCAGTAGAAAGTCATATTTTCACTGCAGTGAAAATATAATCCATATTTTCACTGCGGTGAGAAAAGTTGGACAGAAGGTATTACCTCCCCTTGAAACACGATTATCTCCCTTTGAGGAAATCGAACGCACGCCTCGCGTCACGACGTTGTTTAGGATTGAAGAAAAACTACTCTTTACGATGTTTTCGGTATGTTATTGTTAACATTTTGCAGTGACAATGTATCCTATATATCGAGAAACAACCAGAAGTTCATATCTTGTTGTTGTAAGTAATAATTGTTCATTCTATCGCAAAATAAATTTACGAAGCGAGAGATCTGTCACCGACATAGCGCTTCCCTCACTGTATCCGTTCGCGTCAAAACTGACTTTCCAAAATAGATAAGGAGCCTTGTTTCACCTAAGTATAACCAAAATCATATTGTTGATCTGATATCATTTAACATTCACACATTATATATTTTTCGAAAAACTATTTCCGCTTAAATATCGCATTATTTTTATCGAACTTCTTTTTACCGAGAAATGATAAATGGAGTTGCTAGACTCTCATTTATCACAACAGGAAAACTTTGCCTTCCGATGTCCGACAACTCTGTTTTATGATCTTAAAATTATGTAATAAATAGACTAATTCATTGTTTTTGCCGAATATCATTTCTATCTCATCTCGTGAAGTTAGAAAGTGACATTTTCACTCGTGGCTGTGCCACTCGTGAAAATATAAATTTCTCACTCCACTCAATGAGATAGAAATGATATTCGGCAAAAACAATAAAATAGTCTCTATATCTTATTTGGGAATTGATGTAGAGGGGATATATTCCGCACTCGCCGTAAACCATACAATTAGAATAGTTGATCCAAAACCTAAAAAAATTTTACAAGCCATTAGATGCAATCTCTCTAAACAGTCGAAGCGTTGAAAACCCCACACCTCCGATCCATATTGTAAAATTGGTTGTACTTGGGCATCAAAAAGTTTGAAAAAATCATTCCGGGATAAGACCCCACAATCATCCCTAATAGATTAAATCGAAATAAAAGCCTTTTTTGCTCTTAGACACAAATCATTAATACAGAGTTTCATATTCATTGTATATGTAAATAATACACCAAGATACTTATAGTGGTTAACTATGTTCATGGGTTTGCCCTGGAAAAAACATTTCTCTCTCGATGCAATGGGGCCCCCTCATCTAAATATAACAAATTTGTTTTATCAAGAATAACTGAAAATTTCCATTCATTACTGTAACTTTCCAGAATTTTTAACTGGTTTTGCAAGCCAATTCAATAACTGTTTCAGAAATCAAAATAACATTGTCTGCAAACAGGAGTATGAATAACTCTAACATGTCTGGAAACATTTGTACACCGTGTCTACTATTATACATAACGTTGTAGTATAATTCATTAATAAAGAATGAAAATAATAATGGACTTGCAATACAGCCTTGTCTAAGGTCCATGGGACAATCAAAGTAATATGTTACATCACTACCACATCTTACACACGATTTTACATTTGAATACATTGCTATTATCATTTTGTACATTTCCCCCTTGACGCCGGCTTTACGTACAAATGCCACAGTTTTTGTCTATTTACAGAGTCTAACGCTTTTTTAAAGTCTATAAAGGCTACATATAACATATGTTTTCTACGTGATAAACATTTTTGAATAAGTGCATACAATTCGAAAATATGGTTAACTGTTGAGTACTCTTGAGTACCGGAATTTTATCCCGCATATTAGCCCATATGAATTCCGGTCCCATCAGCCACTGTTTACAGTTTGTGATCTGTTGTGTGTCCAAGCCGCGAGATGCATGGTCTCCTGGGTTCAGTTCCGTATTCACATATCTCCAATCTGAAGGCGAAGTGGATTCCTGTATAAGGCTTACCCTGTTCCCCACAAAGGTTTGAAACCGCAGCTTCTCACTCTTTATGTAGTGAAGAACAATCATGCTGTCTGTCCAATAGGTAGAGCTGTCGATTTTTAAGTTCAGTTCCCGCAGAAGGGTCTCGTTCAGTTTAACCGATACAACCGCAGCTGAGAGTTCGAGTCTGGGAATGGTAATATCCTTCATGGGTGGTAGTCTGGCCTTTGCCATCAAGAATGAGCAATGACTTACTCCTTCTGAGTTAACGGCTCTGAGATAAGAAACTGCTCCATAGCCATTGAGTGATGCGTCTGAAAAGTGATGTAACTCACACTTCACGACTTCACCGAAGTCCACAGGAAATAGACACCTGGGTATTCTCAAATTCTCAATCTCAGGGAGATCATGGAGCCAATCCATGAATTTTCTAACATTGTCTGGTTCAAGAGTGTCATCCCACCCCTTCTTTAATCTGCATTCATTCTGAAATAGTCCTTTTGCCTTCAAGATGACTGGACATGCTATTCCGAAAGGGTCATACACGGAACTTATGATGCTGATAAGTCCTCTGCGGGTCATTGGTTTGTGTTTGGGTTTCACAGTAAACCCAAATTTGTCAGTTTCAGTGTCCCATACTACACCGAGTGCTCTCTCCTGAGGTAGGTCACGGTTGCCGAAGTCAATATTTTTCAAGTCTTTAGCTCGTCTTTCGGTTGGGATAGATTCTACCACCTTTCGGCTGTTACTGGTCCATTTTGTCATGTTGAATCCGCCACGGTTTAGAAGGTCACTTGTCGCCTTTACCAGGTGGATTGCCTTTTCGTCAGATGTAGTTGACTTGAGGCAGTCGTCGACATAGAAGTTGTCAGACACTGTGCTCACCGTCACTTCGTCGAAATCTGCTGCGTTGTCTTCAGCTGTACGTTTGAGAGCGTAACCAGCGCAGCTTGGGCTCCATATGCCGCCAAAGAGGTGCACTGTCATTCTATATACCTCTGGTTTGAGAGATAGGTTTCCTCCTGGCCACCAGAGAAATCTCAGTACATCACAATGCTCCTGTTTGACCCTGACCTGGTGGAACATCGCTTCTATATCCCCCATCACTGCGACATGTCCCTCTCTGAAGCGTTGGAGTACCCCGATAAGCTTGTTTGTGAGGTCCGGACCCTAAAGTACTTCTTCGTTGAGGCTTGTCCCTCCACATCTGGCCGAACAGTCAAAAACAATTCTTACTTTTTTGGGTTTCTTGTCACTTGTGACAGCATGATGTGGCAGGTACCAAACTGGTTTGTCAGTTTTGAACTCACTGTCACTGACCTTTTCCGCATAGCCCTTTTCAAGTAAGTCCTTGATGCCCTGTGTGTAGTGGTCATGAAGGTTCTCATTTTTCTTCAACTTTCTCCCAAGAGATTCAAGTCTGGTTTCGGCCATGTAGTAGTTGTCTGGCATTTTAGGATCCTTGGTCTTGAATGGTATCGGCATTTTGTACACTCGTAGGACTTATGGTCTGGTTTGAAACAATTGTAGCACAATTTCTGATCCTGCATGAACTTTAGTCTTGCTTCTTGGTTCATTTGTCTAAATGAATTGCACATGTAGATGGCATGATCTCCGGAGCATAACTTACAGGCTGGTTTAGGGTTTCCGCTCTGCATAACTGTTTGAAAGGATGTTCCTCTTTTGTAACCTTCTCTATTTGGCTTGTCTCTGCTTTCAAGGTGGATATGTCCGAACACTGGGTCATTGGCTTCATCTGAGACCAACTCCATGAATTGTGCAAATTCATTTATGTCGGGATAGTATCCTTTCATCCTGAAGTGACTAACCGCTTGGTTCCGCCATCGGTTCTGGAGCCCCACAGGCAGTTTTCCTGTCATTTTTCTGATTCTATCTTGATTGTTTACCTCTTCTAGTCTCCCCATTGCATAAAGTGTGACGATACAGCTCTTGACAGAGTCTGCGTACTGTCGCAAGCCAGCGTTGTCTCCGTACCGCAGTATTGGTCCCTCAGTGATTCTCTGTGTCCATGCACGTGAGATTACAAACTGGTTGCCGAATCGGTCCTGCAGGATTCTTCTTGCTTCCTTGTAACCATATTCCGGGTTCATCACCGCACAACACTCTATGACTGAGAGAGCTTTGCCACTGCAATACTGCAGAAGTCTTGTTAGTTTTGAACTGTCACTGATACTAGTTGTCCCAATGCTGTTGTCGAATGAGCGAATAAAAATCCAGTACTTAAGTGGATCGCCATCAAACTTCATCAGGTCAGCTTTGGGTAGGTGGATCATGTTGAGGATCTGTTCCTCCTTACTGCCTTCGTGCATCGGTAGTTTTGTGTCCTGTCCAAGTTCTCTCTCTTGATTGCTCCGACCCTTTGTGTTTAACTTAAACTCTGCAGACTTGGGGTTGAGTTTAGTTGTACAAGGCACTGTACCTCTGTGATCGGTTAAAGCATTTGTTTCGACAGTAGCCGCTGCAATCTCGGTCTCCAATTTCAAAGCTTCCTCTTGTAGTTGGAGCTCTAACATCTGTCTTCGGAGGTCTTGTTGTTTCTTAAGTGCTTCGGACCTCAAGCGTAGTGCAGCAGTCTTTGCTTCTGCTGACTTCAGACATGACACGGATGATTTGTTACCAACTTGACTAGCAGAATCGTCAGGGTTGATTGCATTATGCTCTTTCTCCTTCAGGGCAATTATCTCTTCTGACAATTGGTTATATCTATCCCTGATTGCCAAATAATAGTCTTCCACTTGTTTGTACTCAACTTGGTCATGTGAAAGAAGTTCTTTCAATTGCATAGATTTGATAATTATTCTGTCAAGTGTCTCTTTCATTAGTTCTAACTCTTCTTCAAGTGAAGCACAACTTCTGTCACCTTCCTGTATCATTTGTCTAACATTCTTCTCCAATCTACTGAAGTATGAAGCTATTCCCCCTCTCTCTCTTCTGAGTTTAGTTATCAGTTCAATATTCATACTTTCTGTATCATCAACAGTCTGCTTATAGTCACTTATCACTGACATGTTTGTTGTTGAATGAATTACAAAAATTTCTTGAACTTTATGTGGGAATAAATAACTGGGCGATGATCCTGAACTCTTTTATTCCTTGGCACATGGTTACAGTAGTATATTGAATGCTGTAGCAGTTGAAGCTGAATAAGCAAAACGTAGATTAGATGCAGAAGTAGCAGTAGACTAGTAGATATATCAGAAGTAGAAATTGCAGGTTGAAATTGTAGATTGGATGGACAGATTGGAATTGAAGTGTGCTATTGTAGATTGCAGGTTCAAGCTGTACAAAGAAAACAAAACATTATTTAGTAAAATTATCCAGCAGGACATTTTCCAAATTACTGTTAAACTACCACATAAGCTTAATAATTACTTAACAACATCAAATATAATGAATTACTTTGCATAAACATTGAGTAAAATCAATTACTTTACCGTGCCACGAAAATAGGTGACACTAAAACACGTGTTCTTCGAGGTGAGGTTTACTGAGTGAAGATTTACCATTAAAATTTCTATTACTGCACACAATTACTTGAAATAATTACAAATAATGAGAAAAAACAATGCTTACAAATTTTTGGGCCCATTATTGCCCACAAAGTTAGTTAAGATGAAAGAAGTCAGTCCACCGCAGCAGACGAATCTAGAGCCGCAGCCCAAAACTTTACCGCAGTAATTATTTAGAGTTACTTCCCTTAGCGTAACTTCCGCTCAGGACAATCAAGAGCAAAAAATTGAGCGAAGCGCTCGTAAAATATGTCATAAAGGCCTATAAATCCTTACATTACCCCTTGTTCACACCGCCGGCTTAGTTCGTAAAACTGTTAAACCTTGTTTAGGATAATAGTATTATTCAATGCCTACCCATAGATGATAAAGTACACTTAATTTAGGCATGGTTCATAAATTTCTAAACTTTTTAAGAATTATCTTAAGTAGTCCCGCAAGATGATTGATTCAGAGACAACATATCTATAAAGAGTGTTCATTTCTTTTGTCAATCAACAACCATGGCGTGGATGTGCTGATATTGTTTGCGTTTTATGTAACTCTGCATTTTTGTAACTAGACAGATCAAGGAATTACTACATGATATTTGCGGAAACAAATATGCTTTGTTACAATAGGGTCTTGAGTCATTCTTATGTTGTTGGACAACCACCAATTAACGGAAACGATGACAAGGGGACAACTACAACACTTGCTTGAACTGGCGGACATGCATGGCATTGTGCAATCCAGTGTGTCCTCTTGCATACGATCAACAATCGATCAGTTTTGTTCACACCTTAAACTCATTTCATTTCCCAAAGATCTTCGCACTATTAGGGCACTTAAGGCAAAATTCGATAAACAATTTTGATTTCCAAAAGTCATCGGATGTATCGACGGGACCCTTGTCCCAATCAAGCGTCCCCCAGCAAACGAGGAAGCAGCGTATGTATGCCGGAAGGGTTAGCACGCCATCAACATTCAGGCCATCTGCGACTCCAACCTGGTTCCCTGGCCTCGTTCCGCGTGCACTACAGTAAGGCAATGGTGTTGGCTGTGCGATGGCGGCGTGCATAGCATAGTGTTTCAAAATGGAGGACACACTAAGAAATGTTAATAGATATATCTCGTTCTCGGTTTACAGCCACGACATATTGACGACGAACAGCTGTAAAGAATCAAAATTACTATAGAAATTGAAATTGCGTTACACATATTTTTTGTGGCAAAGGGGTTTTGCTAAACGGAATATTGTTTGCAGAGAAGCGATGGCTCCGCCCACTCAGGCCACTGATGGATATAAAGTTAATAAACAAAATCAGCGGATGGCTTCGTGCACTGTTTTCGAGTATAACACTTCGAAAATAGAAACAAATTTTGTTTTCTTCGTGTCATGAAAGTCTTTCTTCAAATACTGGTAATGTAGATTCAAGGCGAATTGGTGATAATTCCTGGAAACGACCCCATCCAAAATATGTTAACCAAAACGCATTGTCATACACACTAAGGGGCAGTAGTATGTTTCTTGAAAATTTTATGTTTTCAACTTTTCACTGATAATTGTACGTTATTGTTAAATGTATCATTTTGATAGTGACAAACATTTCATTACACTAACCAATTATCCATAGTCGAAGGGGTAAAATATCAAGAGAGTGTAACAAATTGTTAAGATTCGCTAAAGTCCACTGGCGGCCATTGTTATGTGAACACCTATAATTTATTTCCCTGACATGAACATATATTCCCAACTGAAAATGTGCTACTGACCCTTTAAAACATTCACAAATATAAAACAAAACTTAAAATGTTCAACTTAACCATTACACAATGAATATTTTGTAGACTTTTCAACTGCCAATTGTTTGTAATAGTCTGAAGAGAAGGTTCCATGGTTTCATAACATTGACAAATACTGAATCTATCAAATATTACTTCTTTTCTCAAACAAAGGTGCATCCAAAAGTGAGCGGGATGTCTTTGGTACGATGTATCCATAATTATTATGCCAGAAGATAGTTTATGCAGCCATGCAGCCCCACAACTCCTGCATTGACCTGAGATTACCCACACCTACTGATGAGATTGACAATGATGGCAATGATGACCTCGTTCTTGCGCTAGGCCATGTACAAGATGGTTTTAATGTCAGAAAACATATCATCCAAAATGTATTCTCCTAGGATGCCATTATCATCTAACAAATATCCTAGACTAGAAATATGTATATGTAGGGATGTAGCTCAGTGATAGAGTGTCCGCTCGTCACCCGGAAGACCGGGGTTCGATTCCCGGTCGTGTCATACCAAAAGACGTTATCTGATGGGAGTTCTGGTGGTTTGAGGGTCAACTGGGACTTAGACTTTTAAATTGAAGTCCATCATCAGAAAATCAATGGAACAATGCAACCAACCAGTTTGAGGAGAGTGAGTAAAACCAAGGATTAAAAGGATAAATTATTTGGCCTATATTGGAAGACGGACACAGGGTAATATATCTCCTGTAAGTCCCTTGAAAATTACACATTTTCCAAACCTCTGATTGGTTGCAGCGAACCAATCAAATTAAACGTTGTTCCGTAACATTTTTATTAAGAACAAGGAGTTCAAGTGGTTCGAGGGTCCACTGGGACTTGGGAGTTTAAAGTGAAGTACATCATCAGAAATTCAATAGAACAATGCAACCAACCAGTACAGTTCGAGGGCAGTGAGTAAAACCAGTTGTCAGGATAGATCATGTGTTCCAGGGTACCTTAAAAAGGTTTTCGACATTTTTATGCAGCAGTGTACAACAAATATTTTGTTGTTTGGTTGCTGAATGTTTGATCTGTAGGGATGTTCAGTTCAGATGATTGGTATATCATTCACATTGGCCAATCAAAGTCGGGATTTTGATCGGACAATGAGGCTCGAGAAATTTTTATTTGGTTTTGATCAGCTACAAAATATCTAATATGCTGATTGAAGTTCATACAGAGAGAGAGAGAGATTCTTTATTTCCTCCAGTAGTCACCGAAGATTACATTTGAACAATACATTACATCATTTTACAACAGTACATGACAAAAAAGAAATTTACAGATACAGATAAATAAAAATATATACAGCAATATTGAGCATGAAATGTATTATTCATTGTAGACATTAACAAAGTTAGGTTTAAGTTCATATACATACATTGAAAAGCGTAGCAAAATGTTTTCCCATAACATTGAGTCAATAGAGTTGTAGAAATTATGTTCTGCTCCAAAGAGAAATGATAGCATATCTTGCTCATCTTGCATTTCAAACATGACATAAGTTTCAACATCAAGTTTGTCAATTAAGTATGCAAAGAAATCATTTCGCTGTTCTAATAAGTTTTCACAGTGGAGAAGTATATGTAAATCATAGTCAAACGTATGTTTATTACAAAGTGTACACTCTCTTGATATTTTACCCCTTGATGATATTTTGACACAGAGCTGCAGAGCAGATTTGTAATTTGGATATTTACATGCTAGTTGCCAGAGAATGTGATAGCAGAGTTTAGTATGAATTGATGCATAAAATGACATGCTTGAGCGATATTGGATTTGTGATCGCCATAACTGTTCTTCATAACTGTGAATAGCAGCGTTAACAATTCTTCTCCAAATATGTTTTTGGGGAAATGTACCTTCAGCAATATATTTGTCAACATATGAATTTAAACAATACTTGTTAGATATTGATAGAAGATCATCACATATGCTGTCTGATTTTACTGCAGTTGTAATAGCAACACAAAAGATATGCTTTGCAAAGTTGTTACACTCAATGTTACAAAGTCGCCCAAGAAAAAGAAGTTTACATTTATCGATCTAACCAATAAGTGACCATAATCCCAAATTTGCAATTGTAGATGTTGATGATGATCTTTTATCAAGACCCTGCACAAGTCGAGCAAAATACCTTTGTGTTTGCTCAAGTGAGTTGGCTTGTTGGCCTTTGATATTTGGTAATACTTCACAGCCATACAAGCTTGTTTTAAGAACCATTCTGAGCCATATCTTAACACATACAAATGGATGTAGGCCAGAATCATTCAATCCTACAGATCTAAGCGAGTTGACATTCTGTCTTGCTTTCTGACAATATTTTTCACTTCTTGTTTTTGTTGTTAAAGTACACCTCCATATACGGTTGATTCTGATAAGGGGATTGAAATGTCGCCAAGTCTACAGCTGAAGTTAACATCATGCGCTTTTCTTTTACTGAAAACAATAATTGTGCTTTTTGATGGGTTATACGTTAGACGCCATTTAGAGGCGTAATTCGAGACAATGTCAAGTGATGCCTGTATACTCTTGGGGGATGTGCTTATGATTGTAGTATCATCAGCAAGCAAGACAGAGGGAACGTCCATACCATAGACACGGATACCACAACATGCTTGTCTTAAAGATGTAATTAGGTCATTAATGAAGATGAGAAAAAACCAGGAGGATATAACTCTGCCTTGCCCTACACCTTGTTTGACTTGGTAGTTTTCTGACCCCTCTCCATGGTATGTGACAAAAGATTGGGTATTGGTATAACAGTGATGAAGTAATTTCCAAATATTACCTCTAATACCAAGTTCATATAGTTTATAGAATAGGCCATCATGCTAAATTCTGTCAAAGGCTTTTGCATTGTCGAGAAAAGCTACAAAAACAGGAGAGTCTCTATGATTGTAATATTGGACACTCTCCATGAGAGTAAAGACTGACATTATGGCACCATGCTCTTTTCGAAATCCGAATTGTAACTTGTCAGGGAATTCGGGATTTGTTTTATGTAGTTTATTTTCAATTCGTACCAGCAAGAGTTTTTCAAATAGTTTGCCAAGGCAGGATGTAAGTGTGATACCCCCGTAATTTCGTGGGTCAGATTTATCATTTTTACCTTTTGTAAATAGATATTACCATTCCAAGTCTGTGTTCACGTGGAACATAGTGAGATTCAATCATATGATTAAATAGTTTGCATACATGATTAATGAATACATCACCTGCATATATAATATGTTCATTTGTAATTTTATCAGGACCAGGGGATTTATTTTTACTGAGAGATTTAACAGCATTCTTTACCTCATGGAATGAAAAGTTTCTTTCAAGTTCCTCATCATAGACATCAGTAGTGATGTCAATATCCCGAACTAATTCAGATATGTGGTTTTTGAAGTCATCATCAAAAGTTTCTGATTCATGGGGTTGAGCTAAGTCAGCGTAGTATTTACCCAATATTTGACATATTTCTGAAGGGGTTGAGCCAATCTCTCCTCGGTATTCAAGGGTAGATATGTTTGTAACAGCTGTCCTTTGCTTACGAACAGTTTTATAGAACGTATTAACGTCCAATTCAGCAGATACTTCAATTTCTTTTAACATTTCTTTTTTATAAGATCGTTTTGATTTGCGAAACAAACGTCGGAATTTTCTTTTATGATCTTTATAGGCCAAACGCTGTTCAGAGTCATTTTCACGGGATTTGCCGTTTCTAACCCATTCACGTCTGGCTACCCGCATTTCATAGTGGGCATCATTTAAACAATTCGATTTCCAAAAGGGTTTTAGATATGGTTTGTATGTACTATGTACTTATCATATCATTGTAGTAATCTATACTGTTACGTTTATTAAAATCTAAAAGTGAATGATTCCCATGAGAAAGAACATCCTCGAATAATCTTTGGTAAAGGTATATGTCATTTTCAGTTGCTTCTTTCCATTTTGGAATACCAGTTTGATGATTATTATAGCTTTCCTTCATAGGCATATATATAGATATTGAGCAGGGCAGGTGATCTGACACACTATAAGGACACGAGTCGTCTATTGTAGTACAAGTAACACCTCTGCTTAGACAGGATGGTATAAGTATGTAATCAATCATACTTTGTAGTGTATTACTTTTTGTTCTACATGTATACCCCAAGTCAGTATCAGGTATTAACGTAAGGGCATTTGTAAGATCTCTGTCTAATAGATCAAACTTTAAAATCTTGTCTCTATGTGATAGCTGTCGTTTACATATATCAGAGTTTAAATCACCTAAAATAAAGGTAGAACCCCTTTCAGATAGATAATCATATAGGTCTAACAATTCACCGAGAGAGCTACAGTAAGTTGCATGCAAAACATTGGTTGATGGTAAACGACAAGCAATGACATAAGCATCACAGAAGTTGTAACGACTAAGCTTAATTGCGATAACATAATCAGAGTTGACAACAATACTCTCTGCTTTCCATGGTGAGTTTGTATTGACTAAAAGTGCCAGACCATGTGATCCACGTGGGAATGATGGGTCGGCTTTCACATAATTATAAGTCACTGTTTTTAGTTCGCAGAAAGCATTCAAATAGTGCAAATTACCTGTTGTGAGCCAGTGTTCTTGAAGAGCTATAATATCAACAGGACGTGACAGTGTCTGATTGATGTAATCACCACCGTGAAGTAATCCACGTACATTTCATGTTAACATAGATAGAGTCATTATAACAGCACAGTATGAGAACGATAATTTAGTGAATCCAAGTGCAATTGTGTCCATCATGTCAATATTTGTTATATGAGTCATTTCCGTCATTGTATGACCTGGGTTTGGAGTATAGTCTCTCACTCGGATTCCGGGTGGCCAAAAGTCTCTATTTTCGAAGACATAGTCATCATAATCTTCCAGATCAAGATTAACTTGAACAGTGTATGTATCACAATAGTTGAATCTTACATTCTTCTTCACTTCATCTCATCACTGGACATAAATGCTTGATTTTATGGAAAAATCAAGAAAACATCTTAAATACGTATAATATTCGAAATTATACATCCAATTAATGTACCTATTAGTAACAATACCTAATTAACGCTATCGGATCGAATATATCTTCCTGTCAGCTTACAATCAAGATTGGTCAGCTTATGACAAGGTTTCAAAATAACGTTTGGCGAATCTGCGCGCGCCACTCGAGCCACATTTTTCGGTTATCGATCAAAATCCTGACTTTGAATGACCGTATTTTCGCTCTAATGTACTGATTGACCTTTAATTATTTATTTTCAGTAACAATTAGTGGTTCCTGATGTAATAACATCGATTTCAAAATTTGACATCTGTGATCCTATCAACATACTCTGTGTCTCTTTAACATCATTTGGGAAACATAATCTGTCAATACCCGTCACTCGCATGTTATTGTCTAAGGTTTGATACCCAGAAAATATTGTTGACATGTTTTAGTCTTGTTGTTATCAGGGATTTCAAACTGAAACTAAAATTTATTATCCTCTGATTTGGGGTTTAACGTGTTTGTAGTATCGGCCAGCTCGACACTTGCAGGACTCTCGCTTAGAAACAACTCAACCGCATGGTACGGGATACATCACCAGGTAGGTAGGTAGGTAGGTAGGTAGGTGAAATTAAGGGCGAAGTTTGGGCCAAATATGACCTACATGCGCCCGGCACTTGGAGTGATTATTGAGAGTTAAAAACATTTAAAAGTTAAAATTGAGTATTAAATGTTATATAAGGTCATATTTGCCAATGTTCTTGACAAAATTTAAAACTGATCTTTGGATTTCACCAAACATCAAATTTTCACCAAGAATAGATCTTAGTGAGAACATATTTGATTTGGAGATAACAACCTCTCTGAGTTCTTCACGATGATCTTTATGCCCTTCACATTCAATAAGATAATGACTGACAGTCTCTGGACAATTATTAAAACAATGAACACACGAAGGAGATGAATCATTGTCTAAAACGTGCTTGTAAGCATTTAGTCCACAATGGCCAAGTCTTAAACGAGTGAGGATGACTTCGTCTCTCCGGTTATGTCGCCGAATCTTGGTGTGCTTAACAACTTTAGGGCATGAGCTATGCATATGTCTGGCAGTGTTGCCCCTATCCCAGTCGTTTTGCCACTGTTCATAGATTGATGTATTCACAGAAGCATAGAAATCCTTTGGCACTGGATATATATCCTCAAAATCCACGTTGGGTTTGGATAAAGATGATTTTGCAATACATCACCAGGTAGACGATATACATTATCTCCCTTTGACTTCATGTCAATCATGATCAGCACACACTCAGAAAGAAGCGCAAATAAAATACCTTTAAGTAGGCCGTTAGCCATTACAATGTTGTAAGCAATATTCCAGTTATTAAACACGTGAATGTTGCCAATCGAAAGAGAGTAAACAGAGCCGAAATAAAGAAGATCGACAGAATGAGGGGAAAAAAGGAACAGAGGCACAGTGAGAGAAATACAGCAGGTTTCAGAACGACGAAGTTTTAGTCTGGGTTCTACTAACTTTAATTTTCTGCGTTTTAGTGTTTTTTAGGCCTCAGGTAAATTTTGTCTATCACTCAAGCAGCTATTATTTGTAACTGTAACACAAAATGATTAAATTGTCCTTACTTTGATAGAAATATATGAATTAAATGTTATATTTAACCCTGTATCGATCCCTGATTGATGTTTTGAAAATATAGATCTACTAAGCATTAACAGAGGTTCTCCGGTAGTCCAATATCAACGTGACTCAAGACTCTCGAAATTCCCATTGACTTGCATGTTATTAGGTGGTTAGAATATTTTTCATTAATTGATTTATGGCCAAATTGTTGCCAATATGTATTGATAACATTAGAAATCATCTCAGCTAGAAATACATAATTTTCATTTAAAAATCGGATAATTATTAACTATTTTAGACAATTGCAGCAAAACATCATTTATATACAGCAAACAGCAGCAAACTCAAGATTCAACATGGACATCAATGGAACAGTCGCCAAAAATGTTGTGTATTTGTTGCTTAAATCAGTCGACATTCAAGAATAAATCAATGGGAAAGTAAGAGGAAATTATGTGACTTCAGCTGAGGTGGTTTCCTAGCTTTGTGTAATTTAAATCTTTTATCACTATGAATGAAAATTATTCTTGCAACAGGCATTCAACATGTAAGTCTATGGGCATTTTATATATCTTCATTCGACATTTTCCAAATACAATAGTGTGGTTTGGTACCCTTTATTAAAATAAACTACTGAAACATATCATCATCTCCAAAGAGGCACAATTGTTTATGCAGCATAAGAAATAAACTTTTCAATCTTCAGGTTAATTTAAAAAAAACTGAAACAACCTTTTTTATTAAAAACTATTCAAAAGAGAAACAATATTGATTAAAATTTCAATCTCAATGGAACCCTTTTATTCCAATACTTACTTGACCAATATGACTTTTACTTGCATCATATTTTTTAAAATAATTAGTTATGAGACTATAAGTTATAATTTCAACTTAACATTATATTCTGTCTTGGTATGCCATGACAACTATATGTTAATGTAATCTTTGGAACCAAAAAAAAAATATTCAATGGTTTTA
The DNA here is from genome assembly GCA_916613615.1 of Steromphala cineraria. Classification (NCBI taxonomy): domain Eukaryota; kingdom Metazoa; phylum Mollusca; class Gastropoda; order Trochida; family Trochidae; genus Steromphala; species Steromphala cineraria. The sequence continues at coordinate 60,768,474 of OU744734.1, read as the reverse complement.
GATTTAATATCAGATCTGTAATCATGGCAAAATAATTAAATTTTCGATGATTTGTTGTTGAGACTGATAAAAACAAACTGTATTTATAGTTATCATGTGTACTCAAAACATGCATAGGGGAGATTTTACATTTAATTTATTTAAAAACAAAATTCCTAATATAATATGATAGAATTAAGGTAAGGAAGCTAAATTATTAAAGTGAAATTATTTATACAAAAAATAATTAAAAAATCTTTTATGTCTACCCAGTAACTCACATGTGTAGGGCCTCAGGCACAAATCCTGTTCTTACAATGATATTATTTCATAAAAGAAATATTCAACAAGGTTGCTTTGGGTGATAAATAAGGATAATCAAACAATATATTGAAGTTTATTCTAGAAATGTGAAGGTAGGGATTTGGAAAGACAGGGGTCATGGGCCATTTTGTCCCATTTACAAATTGAAGTTTACTATTGCTGTAAAGGCTAAATATTGAAAATCCTGAAAATGGCCCAATGTGAAATGTCTTTCCAAATCCCTGTAAAGGGATTGAATTTTTTCCCTTGTCACTAATATTGTTTTTACAATCAAAAGATATAAAATCATGTAATAAAATCTCTGGAGTCTTAAAACTCTTAAATTTGACTAATTTTGGATGACTTGAATTTAACAACATATTCAAATATTACCTCCTACATATACAATCAATGTAAGGATGAAAACTGTGTGCCTCAGAAATAGATGAATGTTTCAATACTGTGATAAATAATTGCTGAAATTCAGTTTTTTTTAGTTCTGTATACAAACATGCAAATGGTTTAATGCATAAGGCAAAAATAATATTATATATATGGATTTAATCATAGTTTTTTTACTTGATGTGTAATGTTGAAACATGTTTTTGATGTCCAGACTTCAGTGGTATTTTATCTGTCATTCTGGTAATATCCTTAATAACAAAATCCTGTTCATGGGATAGTAAGCTAATTATATAAGCCCTAAGTAACAAATTTGCATAAATATGCATAAATATAGGGTGTTTTTCATTTTGTTTGAAATTAAGATGTTTTATCTGAAGGCTCTTCTCCAAAATGAACAAACTAAGTCATGAATATTATCATAATATTCTCTCACATCCATCATTAAGATCTAATGATGTTTATCAATAATTATTACAGTCATAAGGATCTCAATTTAAATTGTATTTAATGAAAAACAAAGCAAATAATTTTTGTCTATCAAAATATCACTATTCAGGAATTAGTGGGGTGTATTATTTATAAGCTAAGAAATGAAGATATATAGCACTGCAGATTGTTCTTTCTCCAAATAGTACTATTTCTTTGGCTCATGCAATATTAAGATAAAATATACCTAAACATAGATCTTATATCTGCCTATGCTGATCCCGAATCAGTAATTTGAATCTCAGATGGAGTATTATTTCAAAATAATTTTGCATGACATAATTAACCTGTATTTTGTACAGCAAACCATTTCTTCATTAAAAAGATTCATTTTAACAGCTAGGGGTGGAATACTGTTTTAGGTTACTGCACACTGCTTATTGTAGGTAATCCAATCCCTCAAAGGCTGATCGATTACATTCAAATAATTTTCTTTAGGCAAAACAATTTGAGCAAAAAATATCCCATGTTGTTTTCACTTGACTTGGGGAAAGGGTTACATGTGAATATTGTCAATCGGTAAGGTACGCAATCTAGCTGGTAAGAAAATATCCCCGTTTGTAGATTTTTTTTTCAAATTTAAATGATACACCGATTTTAAGTTCATTTATTTTCAGGAATGAACATCTCGTCATGTGTATCAAAAAGACTATCACAGACAACCAAATGACAAACATGGCCGCCTTAGTTAATGTTTACGTTGTTTTGCAGACATAACAACTACTTTCAAAACATAATACTGATTGACAGTGTGCAATGTAAAGTGTTTATGCTTTTACAGTTACAAAGGATACCATTTTGCCGTCTTTCCTGGACAGGAAATGTTTCATTAGCGAGTATAATTGAAAAAATGCAAGCGAGTCGCCACTTCACTCACCGCCATGTTTTGCCTCCATCTCGATCAGCTGTTATGTTAATGAGGTCAAGGTCGTATGTAAATGAGCGCGCGAAAAAGGGTCTATAGCACCGTTTCGATAATCAATTCTGTCGTGGAAGAAACTAATAATAATGCGCATATGAACTAGTCAGAAATGTTCGTTTTCCGAGTTCCGAAGATAGGACATGCATACTGGTATTCTATCAGAAGACATTGACAAAAGTTTCAGCCAATATTTAACAGCAATTATAGACGAGTAAATATGTAGCGGAAATCTCCCCAGTTCGCCATAAACCATAACACTAGGTGTATTTAGTTTCACTCCTAAAACTTTCTTGCATGCAAACAGGTGAACCTTTTCAATAACGTCCGTTTTGTTAACCCCATATTTCTGACCCATACAATAATATTGGTTTGGTTTTCACATCGAAAATTTTGAAGAAGGTTTGGTATGAGAGACCGCCAAAGATACGTGTTCGTTTACAAATTCCGATAAATATCTTTTTAGCTTGGGTTGCAGCCTGGTTAAAATGTTTGTCTCAGGAAAGGTTTTTGCTGAAATATACACCCAAGTATATATAAAAAGAAATCGTCTCCAGTCGCTGCCCTTTAAATTGCCATGTTTCAGTTTTGGATAATTTCCCCCAATTTTTGAATACCATAACTTTCGATTTGGATCTATTCACTGCAAGTTTCCATTCATCAGAATATTTTTCTAATTCATATATTTGTCTCTGTAGACCCAGTACAGTTGACGAAAACAGGATAATATCATCTGCGAATAATAATAAAAACAATTCCGTTATATCTGGGTGGAGCTGTATACCATGGGTACAGTTCTTCCTTATTTGAATGGCCAACTCATTTTTGAAGATTGTAAATAAAAATGGGCTCAAAACGCCTAAATAACTATTAAAAGTGTCAGATATATAATTTTTATTCTTTACACAAACTTTGACATTCTCTTAGACACTGCTTAATAACTTGTTCATTTTCATACTCAAACTATGTGATCTTAGTTAATCCCATAACTTATGTCTTTCAACTGAGTCAAATGATTTGGCAAAGTCCACAAAAACCACATAAAATTTACCCCCCTTTGTACCCAGCTAACACAGGACGTAGATACGACGTTGTAGGAAGGTCGTGTTTTGGTAACGTAGTTTTTGGATGTAGCTGGTACGTACTTCGGACGTAAAACATAACGTAATTTCTCAACGTTGTTCCGACGTTGTGTTCTACGTACTTATTACGTAACTATTATGTAGTATTGCGACGTCTAGTCTTACGTCCTCACAACGTCCTGATTACGAAGTTTTTACAGCACATAAATCAAGGAAAGTTATTGAGAAATATGAAAACTAAATCCACATTAACCCTTGAAATACTAAAACGAGAGAGGACTTACAGTTATATTTGCCCAACGGTCTAGTGAAACCCTTTATTTTGGTTACGTTATTTTGATACGTATCTGAGACGTACTAAGTACGTGAAATATAACGTCATTCCCCAACGTTGTTACAACGACAGATTGTACGTACTTTTTACGTAACTTTAACGTTGTTATGTCACGTAAAGTCTAACGTCCTCACAACGTCCTGATAACGTTTACAGAAGGAAAACTATGCCAAAGTTTATGTAATCACAAAAGAAAGATGAATATATAATTAATTATATTTTTCATTACATATTTATAAGTATTCGATTTATTGATTTAATATGAACGTATATGATAAAAATCATAAAATATCAAATAATCCCACTCACAAATCATGGGATAAAAACTTGTTTTTATTGAAAATCTGAAAACAGTCACATATTATATTATTATAGTCATAAATTCACAAATTTAAATAGATTAGTTATATAGCTAATCGATCAGTATCAACTCCTTAATGCCATTCTGATTGTTTTCGATTAGTTTTAAAAATATTAAGTTTGACTAATTGACTCGCGTCATTGTCCGGTTTTCGATCACAATAGCAAATCAAACCTTCTTATTGTTAGGCCTACTATAAAAAGTCGCTTAGCTTTAAAATGTGAGTTTCTTTCGACACTCGATACTTCCTGATCAAATTACACTGTTTATAAAGTTGGTCATAAGAATGGGACCCAACACAACTCACGGAGTTGCTCTCATGGTCTCAGTTTTGCAAGGCAACCACCAATCGCAATATATTTATAAACGCCGGGCAAATAGTCAATAAATATCAATATTTCATATTTAGTTGCAACATTTTTTAGTTTATCGGGTACTTCCTTGTCTCGAATAGTTAGTTAGCCCACAACCATGCATTCTCACTTCAAGTCTTAAAATGTTTTCTTTAAACCCAGAAATCCGATAAAACTTTGATTAATGAAATACAAAATATTTCAGTCGTAAGAACAGTAATGATTTATTCTCATTCAATTATAAGAGTCCGAACTGATAGTTACATCACTTATGTTTTGTAAGCTTAGCTTGCTTGATCTCTCCATTCGATTATAAATACAATGAAATATTGTCTATCAAGGAAAACACGCAAAGATAAAGAATATTCAACATATCGCTACGGTTACGTTGTCACGACGTCCTCAGAACGTAATTCATATGTCAAGACGTCCTCACAACGTCCTAGCGACGTGAGCTAGGCCTATCTTTTCTCTGTGTAGGCCTAATTGAATTTTTTCTTGTTAATCATTGTTATATTTTACTAGTTCATGCGTTCCGACATAAAAAGATTAAATAGCCCTGGCCTTTAAAACACTATAGGCCTAAGGCCCCAAATAATTAAAATTTAGAATAGATTGATGACAATTGAATGTGATAATAAATAAGATTAAAGGATTTTGCTAAATGTGGAGGTAATATCTTAGACTTGATTAGGTAAAGTTAAGATTTTTAATTCAATGATGCATTACTTTTTATAATGTTTGAACACAATACTCTTCTTGAATAAATAAAATAATATAAAGCTTGCTGACTTGTGGACTTGGAAATCTATTTTTGTCTTTACGCGCCAACACAAAATCCTCTGACGTCATCATTTTTAGTTATGACGTCATTATCGTCGCCATGTTTGATGTCGCGTAAACTTGAAGAGTCGCTACACGCAAGACAGTGTTTTTCTAATTTACCGGCAAAGGATTTACTTTCCCTATCGAAGGTGAGTACCCAATTTCGTTAAAACATTATGTCAGTAAAGAAAGTTTAAATGAAGCTTTGAATACCTGAGTGTTATTTCAACAAAAGCATTCGAAACAGATTAGAGTAGCCGATGTAACTTGAATTTTAAAAATTGCAGTCACCGTACAGTACAGTTCAGGCTGAAAGTACGTGTACTGTACATTTCGTTTCTATTGTATTGCAATTTTTTATCATCTACATTCACTGTAATTTATGTTTTAGTTCGAATCGAAATTAACCGATTTACGGTATTCATGCATTTATTACTGTAAAATCCTGTGACAAAAGCACTAGAAAGAAAACACGGACAAACTCCTCACCGCGAACCGCATTGCTCAACTGACTTGTATGACGTTGTTTCGTCACATGAGTAGTGAGGAGTTTGGAAACTATTTGATCATTGACGATCAGCTGTTTCAAAGTTCACTCGGTACAAGCTTGTTTGTTTTGATAATTACAAGCCTCGTTTTGCTAGCAATGCTCAAAAACTACAGTTTATTCACACAAGTATTCTTGTATCATCGTAAAATTTCTAAAACCTACGTTGATACAGTCACTTGAGGCTTCTTTGCGATGTTTTCACAGACTTTCATACAGTTTAGCTACAGACCGTGCCAGTTATATTCGGACGTAGACCGAAACTTCTTCTTCTTCCAAGTATAGTAGTATCCTTCATATGTGAAGATTTTTACCACTTCTGTGAGTGCGCTGCGGTGCAGATATTTACAGTGAGGTTAAACAAAGTTTTGGTGATTAAATAACAGATTGTGACACTAGCCCTCGCCTAAATGTTGGCAAGGAGCTGTCACAACGTGTTCTGTCGCAGAATGCTGTAGCCTCGCACATATCCAGTGGGGTTGCAGGTAGAGTTTCTCGATCTAATTCGGACGTTGACGTTGTTTCCATAGACTTGCTTATATTAGTGTAGCATAAATGAAATGCAGTTATTTTCCGTCGGATCCTGATAATTTTTTGCATATTTGTAATGAATCATCCCAGCTACATCCTAATTAGTTCTATTTAATCTTTCATCTTTTATTTTAGAAATTTAATCAAATTAATTGAAATTATGAGTGTGCATATTTGTAAATAAGTTTATTATGGTGCTTTATGGGTCACGTTTCCACTTTATGTACCGTATATATGTAATTAAACAGCAATTATGAACACCACTCATGCTTGATCTCATCGGTTTGAATTATTGGCCTTAATTTTGCCAAAAAAAACCTTGAATTTGGCCTTACAATTTGTTTTTGGAGAAATTGTGCGAAGCCTGTACCAAGTCATTGAAAATTATTCTTCTGTACGACATAAACGTGATAGAGTACAGAAATTATGTCATTTTTCAGTTATGGAATATCTGAGTATTTTTTTAGATAGCTTAATTCGTATGGGTAACAAAGATTTTAATTTCGCTGCGGGATGTTTCCTTTTGAAGAACCGAATTTCCACGGCGATACATGCATAAAATATCATACTACGATAGGAATTTTATCATAGGAGCATCGGGTGACGGGACAGTGGCGGGGTCACAGCTAATTATTTGAAATAAACAATTTTCTAAACGTTTACAATTCAACGAAGATGTGTAATAAATCCCATGATTTCGATAAAAAAGTTGATATTTAATTTTATAAATTTTAATTAATTTCAACTGCATTATATTAACAGTAAACTAGCAGGTAAAAATCATTACAATTCTAAGTTTTTCGTTTATTTTACAAAATGGATAAGAAATGTGCTAGAAGAGTGTGAATATTTGACAATCTCAATGAAATTCTTCTAGAAAGCTGTTTACTGCGTTTGTGCTTCACGGTATTAATCTAATTTATTACTGAATGTTACGGCTTGCCTTAGGTCACTTGTATGCTTTTCGAAATAACATTTTGTGAGTGGTGTATATAATACTAGTATAAGCTACATAACAAATCAGTAATAATAACAACTCTCTGCAATTATTACAGCTATCAATTCCTAACTCAAGGCACTGTTATTGTGTAAATCAGTTTGTGACATACCGGGATTAGGAAAGTCATCTTTTACAACGGGCCATTTTCATGCTTTTCGGTTCTTTTCTTATTTTCTAGTGGGCAATTTCCGTTTCATCATTCAATAGTAAATTTCAAATTTTTAATGGGACATTTTTTTTATCCAATGTGCAACATGGCCCATTGCCCCTGCTTGGCTGCTTTTGTCTTAACAAAAAATCGAGATTGTTTAATTTTGGTTATTTCCATTTTACAGTTGGCTGACTGACAGATTGTCTGAGAAATGAGAGATCAAGGGACGCCGCATAATAACTGAACAGGGATGGAACAATCGAGGTTTTTATCAGGTAATACCATACAAACTTATCATCCAGATATTAATTTTGGAGTGAAAATGGTTCACAGTGATAAATCTACAAAATACTGAGTCAAGGGACTTGTTGCAAAAGTTCTTTAAAAAATACCATGATCAAAATATTCATTTCGCCAAACACGGCTTAATTTTTATATGCCCTGTCAGAAATTCTCGAATATTTGATGCAGGACAGTCAGTGGTAAACTATAAATGGTTATTGATATTTACTATTAATTAGTTAAGCACTAATTCTGAGTATTTGATTTTGATGCAGAACTTGAGTAACTCACGGGTATATTGATATAAGCAGTGTAACAGTTTTAGATGATTTTACAAATAATTACCTATTATCTACTTTATGAATTTTAAAGCAATTGAAACGAAGACTATTTTAAGTGTTATCAATTTTATATGCATGAGTGGTATTGTTATGGTAATGATAATCTGTCTTTAATAACTGGCATTTTTAATTTATTTCACAGGAGGAAGCTTTATTACCAAATGGCGCCAAAGGTTGGTCTTGATGACATTCATATCGAACGTTTGACAGATGAAGTGTATTGAAGACACTGACACTCACTCACCTTTTTCTTGTAGTACTGTTAAATAAACAACATTGAACAAACATCTTATTTGTTATCTATTATCTGTTTATTCTGATTAATTGTTTCAGTTCAATGATCTCCCGTGGACTTGTATTCAATACAATTTATGCCAGGCAGGTTTTAACAAATAATACACCTTTTTGGTATAATTGCCCATATGAATGATTGTATAATTTGTTTGTTTTTGATAATATTGTAAGAACATTTCAATTAGATTGTTGGTATTTAAATATACATCTTGTTTTTTTCCTTTCACGTCGAACAAAGTGCCTGGTATTATTTCTTTTGAATACTGCTTATACGAAACGAATTTGGAAATGTACTTATGTACCATATTAACGCAGAAAATCAAGTTGTAGCAACGTGTTTGGGTGTCTACAAAATGACATGGTGACAACATTTTAAATCTACGTAAGGAAAACGTAAAATATGACGTCTTTGTGACGTCTCCAGAATGTCGCATTTAGGTAGAAAAACCACGTTGTAGCAACCTGTTTGGGAGTCTACAAAATTACGTTGTGGCAACGTCAGAAATCTACGTAATAAAAACGTAAAACATGACGTTGTTTCAACGTCCCCACAACGTCGTATTCAGGTAGAAAAACCACGTTGTAGCAATCTGTTTGGGAGTCTACACAATTACGTTGTCACAACGTCAGAAAGTACGTAATGACAACGAAAAGTGGACGTTGTGACAACGTTATTACAACGTAGATTTGTTAGCTGGGTATTTAGATATTTTTGTATCAAGGTTTGTAGAGTGAAAATATTATCGATAGTTGAATATCCGTCTCTGAATCCCGCTTGTTTCTCACTTACTTTGTTCAAAGTATCTGCCCAAAAAACTAATCTTTTGTTTATGATATACGTAAATATTTTGCTGAAGATGCTAAGAAGAGTGATACCTCTGTAATTGTTCATATCTTGCTAACTACCTTGTTTATAAATCGGAACAATAACACCGATCGACCATGCTTCAGGAAAATTTCCATTTTCTAAAATCACGTTGAATATTAATTCAAAATATGGTAGCAAAATATCTGTTGAGTTTTAAAAGAATTCAGGGATAGTATCGTCTATACCCGGAGCTTTATTGCATTTAAGATTGTGCATACTTTCGAGAATTTCTTCTATGCTAATAGGTGAATCTAATATATCATTAACAAACTGTATATCTGTATCTAGCGGTAATGAAGCCTTGTTTCCATACAATTCTGCGTCAGTTAAAGGGTCATTCATATCACAAGAAGAGAATAAATCCTTGAAGTAGTCATGCCAGCCTTTATATCAACATCATTTGTATTTTGACGATTGCCTAAGCGTTTTAGTTCAGACCAAAAGTGTTTGGAATTATTAATACTTTTCTCTAAAATTTGGTTCAATTCAATTCTTTTATTCGGTATAAAGGCCATAGGCCCATGTACAAAATAACAATCTTATTGTGACAGATGTGTATCATATTTAACATTTCTCAAATATAATGCTTCCTTAATGAACTTAGCAATATTTAACAAAATAGTTTCCTTAGTACATGTTAAAAGTGTATAAAACTTATTCATATTCGTTGAAATACAATAATACTGTGGGATATATTTTAATCTAAGATGAGAATATAATGGACATTTTAGAAGGAAGTGATACTCATCTTCTATACAACCTAACGCACAAAATTTACATATCCTATCACACCGTGCAATGCCACAACGTCTGCCAGTATTAATCATCAAGGGAAGTTCACCAATTCGTAATAAACATAAGAGTCTTCTATATTCCCTCACTGGGATTACATTTAGATAATATTCTACTGATAACAATGATTTATATTCTTTATAGCTAGATAACTTACTTGATTCACAAATTCTAGAGTACCAATCTTGAGTATTACAATCTTTAAGTCGTTGTACAAAGGTATTGATAAACAAAGTACTATTACCAACATCCTGGGTAATCCATACCAAACCAAATCCATATGAAAACAAAATACCTTTTACATGCGTAGCCCATGTTGTGCGATTACACTCATCTAATGATTTACAGAGAAGATAGCCCTGTTTTGGGTATCTATGTATGGGCATGAATAATAACTTTAACCAAAATTGAATACATTTTTTATGATAATCTACAAAAAGACCTTGTCGACCACATTCACCCAGTGCAGCATCATTTGAAACATAATACCCAACACCAAGAACGTATTTACAAAATTTAACATGAAAACGTTCGATGTATACATTTTTGGAATAGCCCCATATTTCACAGGAATAAAGTAAAATTGGTTTTATCTGGGTGTCAAAAATCTTAAATAAAACTGATGGTGAAATATTCTTTAACTTGTATTGAAGTTGCTTAACAGCAAAAAGGGCCTTATTGGCTTTCTGAACTAAAACATTTATTCCTCTTGACCAACATAATCTATTAGAAAACACAAGTCCCAGATAATTATAATACGTAGATATTTTAACATTATCAGTACCAAACATCCATTTTTCCGTCCCTCTAAGCTTACCCCCATTTCGAAAAACCAAAATCTCTGTCTTATCTAAATTGACAGTTAACCCCCATTTAGTACTAAACTGCTTTAGAACATTAAGCTTTCGCTGCAAACCAATAACACTATCATCAAACAAACATAAATCATCTGCATAAAATAACAACAATATATCCAAAAATTCTTGACCAACAAAAATACCTCTTACATGTGAATCGTATAACATAGTTTCAAGTTCTACAACGAATAAAGAAAAAAGTAGAGGGCTCAGAACACAACCCTGCTTTACACCGCTCAAAGAATCAAAATAATTAGAAATTGACATTTTTGAAGTTTTAACAGCGGATTTTACATGTGAATACATATCATACAAAACATAAAATAGTTTACCATGAATACCCTTTCTTAAGACAGAATACCATAATAAATTTCTATTGATAGAGTCAAAAGCTTTTTTGAAGTCGACAAAAAGGCAATAAAAACGACCGTTAGTTTTTGACAAATATTTTTGCACTAAACACTGTAGGGTAAACATATTGTCCAATGTACTGTATCCGGCTCTAAATCCGGCTTGTGATTCCGGCAGTTTCTCATATTGGGAACAGAATAGTGTCAGTCTCTTATTTAGGATAAATGTAAATACTTTACTCATTATGTCAGTCAGTGTAATACCTCTATAATTATTTACATCGGAGGTTTTGCCTTTCTTGTGCAGTGGTATAACTAACCCTTTAGTCCACTCCTCAGGAAATTTTCCACTGTCCAATATTACATTGAATAAAACATGAAAATATGGCATCAATTCGTGCTTACAACACTTCAACATTTCAGGTGTAACAGCATCGGGACCAGGTGCTTTACCAACTTTAAGACTATCAATAGCCTGTAGAATTTCAATGTCTGTAATTTCACTATTAAGAGTTCGGTTAACATCTCCATCGTTACACACACTGCAAGTAAGGGCATCATGATTAATCATGAACTGTTCTGCTTCACAGATATGGTCCTGATCAGTATCAACACTGGATATGTTTAAAATACTCTCAAAATAAGACATCCACTCAGATGTAGAGATTGAGTTTGTTGTGACTGTTTTAGAATGTGTAAGTTGTTTTATTTTATTCCAGAATGTTTTTGAATTACCACAACAGTTCGCAAGAACATGAACCATGCTTCCTTCGTATTGTTCTTTCTTCACACGGCATAAATGACGATAAGAGTTTCTTAACAAACGGAATTCGGTCCAAAATATTGAATTGCCTGTAGATCTGAATTTGTCAAGGTTTGAGTATTTAAGTTGCTTCAACTCTCTACACTCTTCGTCATACCAGACAGCACTACGGGGTTGATATGGCTCACTAGCGTGCACACGCATACCACACTGATCTGCACTACGAGTGATACATGAAGTTAATTTAACCACAGCCTCGTCTACACTACAGATGACATCTCTTGAAAACGTATCCCTATTGTAAGATACCAACTCATTTATAAGAACAGATTTATAATCACTTTCTTTCACTTGATTCCATTTGAATTTAAGAATAGGGTTTTCTCTGTTGTCATTGAAGTTGTAATTATTTGTAGGTTTCGTCTTCCAGACTAGCACGATAGGAAAATGGTCAGATTCGGGACGGGTCACAACTTGGAAGTCGTAGTTCAGGTCAAACAGGTCCGAAGAACACAAACAGTAGTCGACCATACTGGTACCATTCGGAGTATAACAGGTCATGTCACCGTGTGGGTCGGACTTACTTCGACCATTCACCATATGTATGTTAAACGAACAGCATAGGTCTATCAGATCTTTCCCATACATGTTCACGATGTTATCTTTATTATTTCTAGGTAACTGAAAGCTGTCTGCAACATACTCCATCTCTTCAAGCATAGGGTTATGTTGGTTATCATCATGAAGAATAAAATCAAGTAGATTTCCTGTCCTAGCATTAAAGTCCCCCATGATTACAAATTGAGTGTCAATAATATCGATGTCAGATATACAAGATAATAAGCAATGTTCCACGTAATCCAGTCCTTGCAATGTTCTTAAATCGCTTTTCACAGATGAATAAACTGGATGAACGTATGAACAACCAAAAAGAATGTTGTTTGTTGTGCCATACAGGCTTTTGTCAAAAAGTATAAAGATACAATCAACAAAATCATTCCAAACTTTCTTAATGTATTTGCTAGTAGTTTGATTGACACATACAGCAACTCCGCCCCTTTTGTTAAAGTCTCTTTGGTTACAAAACACGTCATGTTGTGCAAATGCTGAATTTATATCATCAATGTTTACATTATTCCAAATTTCAAGAAATCCAATTATGTCAAAACTCAAACAATATCTTATAAAATCCTCATCAAATAGCTTATTCTTAAGTCCACAAATATTCCATGTCGCAAATTTGAACTCGGAATTCGAGTTATCATCAGGCGAACACTGGGCCCGGCCGTCCTGCTAGTAGGTCACGGGACTGTCGGCTTCACGTGCACTCACTTCGCGGTCTATTCCCGCTCTACGCCCCCGTTTTAACGTGATAATGTTGTCTGACGTCACATCATAGGTGTAAACATTGTCTTCAATAAAGAGTTTGTCAAATCGAAGTTGTGCATGAAGATCATTTTCACGTGCTTTTACCAGAAAAGGAATGAGTTTCTTTCGCTTTTGTCTCACACGTAGAGAAAGATCCTCTGTGATGAACATTCCACTGTTTGAGTCCTTTAATAACTTTGATGCTTTCAAGATCGAATGTTTATCCTTATCATTTCCAAGTTTAATGATGATCGCCTTACCTTTTATGATGCGATGTGCTCGTTGAATGTTAACGTCAGTTAGTTTCATATCGTCTGTTAGAATCCTACGAACGATACCTTCACAGTCTTCCCAAGTTTCACCGGGTGTCGATCTTGGGACGCCATGAAATATAACATTAGAACGTCGAGACTGATTTTCGAGGTAATCAAGTCTATCGTCCATAGACTTGACGAGTCCCCTTAATTGAAAATTCTCTTCCTCCAAAGCAAGACATCTAGAGTTTGATTCTTTTACTTGTTCGGATACACTTTTAAGGTTATCTTCAATAGTACTGAGTTTTTCAACAACACTGTTGTTTGAACGTTGAACTGAGTCGATTTTTTCTGATACACGGCGAATTTCATCAACCAATGTTTGTAAAGTTTTATCACTGCTTACCGCTGTTAACTTCGTTTGTTTTTCGGCTCCTCGTGTTCCTGTATTTGATGATCTTGTAGTGACACCATCGTTAGTATCAGGCCCCGGGTTTGGCTCCACTCCACCCATTAACAGCAACATCAAGATAAGGTTCAAAACAACAAAACGTGCGTGCATCCCTCCTGACACGTAATAACGAGGTATCCTACCCCGGGTGGCTCTCGAACCTTTTCTTGCTAATATTTTCATAATGGTTGGGGCAAACATACCAGTCGATGCACGGAACTGTTCCAGAGACACTCCCATTGTATCGTATACACTTTTGGGTCCGCTTTGAGTAAATGTTTTTTCATAAATATGAAAACTTCTGTCGGCAGTCACCCAACCGACTTATCGATCCGCCATCTTGATACTAAAATTTGGTGTCTACCATTGAAATAGGCCTGTCGCTTTCTTTTACAAGTTGCAGTGTACTTATTCCTAACATTATGGAATTTGCGAAGATTCTCAATGGTTTTACTTTTCCTAAAGTGGTTTAAAGATCGACATCTATCTTTCTTCAGAATATCGCACTCGGCATCAAACCATTTGCAGGTATTTACCCTAGCGTCATTACTTTTTCCAACCTGCCTTTTCATGCTTGAAGCAGCTAAACATAAAGCGTCTGCTAAATAATGGATACTCATTTCGATATTTGACATTGCATGGTCAACAGACTTATCAAGTAATTCCTGAATTGAATCAGAGAAGAGATTATCCCTAAATGTTTGTAACTTGTTGTTATCCCATATAAACCTGAATGATTTATTCTTCTATACTTGACTATCAGAAGAAACGTGTTGTTAATGAAGCGCTCGTAATTTCAATGTGACAGGGAGATGGGTTGATTCAGAGCGAGACTCTATCCCGAAGTCAATAACACTATCAAACAGAGGGGAAGAGGCTATGACATAATCAATGACACTAGCCCCATTAACACCTAAAAATGCAAAGTCTCCAGTATTTTTTATCTCGATCGCATTGTCCATTCATGAAATGGATGTTTAAGACTGAGCATAAATCCAATAGACACTTCCCAAAATTATTTACGATTTTGTCACAAGAAAAGCGTTCAAGATTAAAGGAATCAATTATAAAATCCCACATAGAATTACTGTCTTTTTCAGTGTATTCAATTATGTCATCCTCTGCAAAATCACACTTAGTTCCTGTTCTAGCATTAAAGTCACAACCACATAAGATAGAAACCCTTTCAAAATCTGCTAATATCTCTAAAAGGCTCTCTTGAAAAAGTGTAATACCATTTTTACATTGAGCGCTGATTTTGTTATACATGTACCATGTTGAGCCCTCTGGTTGGATATAGGCACATGCATACAGTGAGTCATGATCATATCTAAATAAGGTTTTGTCAAATAAAATGAAAACAGCATTTTCTGTTATTTTAAACAATTTGATATAATTGTTTAAATGTTTTCTAACTAATACCACAATCCAACCAGAGTGCCTGCCACATGTTGACAATTTATCAGCATCTTTACTTATTATTGTGTAGTCTTTGAAGATATTTTCTAATTCTAAATTTATGTACCATGTTTCTGTTAATCCGACAATATCAAATGAACATATATATAAACAAAAGTCATTGTCTGAAAGTTTCTGGAAAATTCCTGAAATGTTCCAGAATATAGAGCTCACAAAGCTGTCACAACCGTCAGCAAACTGTTCCTGTGAATCGGTGTTGTTGTGAAGCGTCTGACAATCCCTGTGTGACGTCACATAGCCCCGGCCACGCCCCTACCGTGAGTGTCTCGTGTCATGGGTGTGGGTTATGACGTCATAGTACATCCACGACGTCATTAGAATATCAGTATACGACGGTTTGTAATTTGTTACAGAAGGGCTTCATTTATCACCTCAAATTTATACACAACTTGTTAAGGAAAACATAACAACAAATCGATTTAAGCACCAACCACAGCTAACTTTTAACTTGTAAACTCTTTTGTAGCATATACATAATATATAGTTATGTTAGGGAGAAAGGACGGCAATTGCGTATGAATTTGGAGATTAACCTCTTATAGAATTATGGAGAAAAAAATATTTAGAGAATATCAGTTTCTACCTTTCAAAGACATATTGGTAATATAAACAATAATCAACTTGGGAGGGGAATGGCAGATTAGTTTTTCCTCGCAAAGACTCGAGAATTACGAAATTAAAGTGAAACAGAGTATCTTTCTTAAAATTTTATTTGGTTTTGATAAGATCAAAATATCTAATATGCTGATTGAAGTTAATATCTCATCACTGGACTTGGAAATATATACATTTATGCATAATATCTCTAAAATGCTTGATTTTATGGAAAAATCAAGAAAACATCTCAAATACGTATAATATTCGAATTTATGCATCCAATTAAACTACATTGTACCTAGTAGTTACAATATCTAATAAACACTATCGAATCGAATATATCTTCCTGTCAGCTTATGACAAGGTTTCAAAATAACGTTTGGCGAATTTGTGCGCGCCACTCAAGGCACATTGTCCGGTTTTCGATCAAAATCCCGACTTTGAATGGCCGTATATTCGTTCTAATGTACTGATTGACCTTTAACTTGTTATTTTCAGTAACAGTTAGTGGTTCCCGATGTAATAACATCGATTTCAAAATTTGTCATTATGTGATCCTACATGTATCAACATACTCTGTGTCTCTTTAACATCATTTGGGAAACATAATCTGTCAATACCCGTCACTCGTAAGTTATCCTCTAAGTCTTGATACCCATAAAAGGTTGTTGACATGTTTTAGTCTTGTTGTTATCAGGGATTTCAAACTGAAACTAAAATTTATTATCAGCTGACGCGTTTGTAGTATCCTCTGTCTCGACACATACACGACCCTCGCTCAGTGACAACACGATCGAATGGTACGGGATACATCGCAGGTAGGTAGGTAGGTAGGTGAAATTATGGGCGAAGTTTGGACCAAATATGACCTACATGCGCCCGGCACTTGGAGTGATTATTGAGAGTTAAAAAACATTTAAAAGTTAAAATTGAGTATTAAATGTTATATAAGGTCATATTTGCCAGTGTTCTTGACAAAATTTAAAACTGATCTTTGGACTTCACCAAACATCAAATTTTCACCAAGAATAGATCTTAGTGAGAAGATATTTGATTTGGAGATAACAACCTCTCTGAGTTCTTCACGATGATCTTTATGCCCTTCACATTCAACAAGATAATGAATGACAGTCTCTGGACAATTATTAAAACAATGAACACACGAAGGAGATGAATCATTGTCTAAAACGTGCTTGTAAGCATTTAGTCCACAATGGCCAAGTCTTAAACGAGTTAGAATCACTTCATCTCTCCGGTTTTGTCGCCGAATCTTGGTGTGCTTAACAACTTTAGGGCATGAGTTATGCATATGTCTGGCAGTATTGCCCCTATCCCAGTCGTTTTGCCACTGTTCATAGATTGATGTATTAACAGAAGCATAGAAAGATACATCGCAGAAGACGATATTTATTATCTCCCTTTGACTTCATGTCAATCAGCACTCACTCAGAAAGAAGCGCTAATAAAATACCTGTAAGTAGGCCGTTAGCCATTACAATGTTGTAAGCAATATTCCAGTTATTTAACACGTGAATGTTGCCATCCGAAAGAAAGTAAACAGAGCCGAAATAACGAAGATCGACAGAATGAGGGAACAGAGGCACAGTGAGAGAAATACAGCAGGTTTCAGAACGACGAAGTTTTAGTCTGGGTTCTGCTAACTTTAATTTTCTGCGTTTTTTAGGCCTCAGGTAAATTTTGACTATCACTCAAGCGGCTATTATTTGTAACTGTAACACAAAGTGATTAAATTTCCCTTGATTTGAAAGGAAGAGAAGAGAGGGTTAAACAGTCAAGCGTACATAAATGTAATCATAAATGTCATCGAAATCCAAGCATACATGCTTTATATTCTTGATTTTGCAATTTGTGTATCTGTATGTTTGTCTGTATGTCTCTCTCATATTATCTCTCTGTATCCTTTCTCCCAACCTTATATTGTATTCTTGATTTTATTTTATATTTTATTGGCTTTTTTTCTTTCTCTTCTCATCTTTATTTTAATAATAATTCGACAACTTCATTTTCTTCTTTAATTTCTTCAATTGATGATATCACGAATTCAAAAGTTATGACCTCATCTGAAAGGGCTTATCACGATAGATGCACATGTGAAATATCAAAGATCTCTCTACCTCATCACGCGTTATGGCCAATGTTAAAGTTTTAAAAAAAGCTAGCAAGTTTAATGTCACGCGGTAAAACAATATGACCTTTTCTAAAAGATATCTGATAATGATATATGCACATGAGAAATATCAAAGGTCTATCCCATAGCAATACAAAATCATGAGCAAGGTTAATCACCTTTCATTCGCGGAAATTATGTTCATGTCAGTTTCACAAATAGCTGTCAAAACGAGTACCTGAAAACAGGATGTACGGACCTACATTGTCGAGCTTAGCGCTTTATAGTAACATTGAAATTACAATTCCTTCAGGGTAATGATGTAGGAGCGCTTTGAACAGATACTACTTAGAAATAACTAGATATAAATATCTTCATTATTATAATTACTAAAGGAAATTTCAGGAAATATACATAATCGAGTGAATCAAGGAATATACATGATGACTGAAACGTCATTGTATCATATTTGACATCTTTGGAGAAGTGAAAGAATTGAGAGGCTACCGCTACAATCCATAAAAGGTTAAGGTCCATATAAAGGTCACAACTTTTAATCATCATATATTGTTATTACCAAACACTGACGAAGAATTCTTAAATTATTAAAATCGCTTAAATCAATGTTTGTCTACACTGAGAATCCAACAAAGAAAATGTGTTTCCCACTGCTTTATCTTTATCAAAAGAATTTAGCATAAGCATCTATTATAAATTACCTATATAGTGAGTCATAACCAGTGACATATTTTCAATACACATATCACTTTTGCCTAGCAAAGATTTTTTGTCTATAATGTCATAAATCAATTGTTCCTGGCGTCACTAGTTCTGCAACTCGCTCACGCTCGGGTAATACAACGTTACACTCATTTCGTGAATGTCATATGATACACTTCCTCGGATAACATTTTTTATCTGTTCTTATTATTTTAAGCAACAGATGTAAACGGAAAACTCAACACGCACATTTATAAAAAAGTTTATTCAATATGATAACAAATATAAATGACTGATCAGTAATGCACAAACAAGGGAAAAAACCCTTAAAACAATTTAAAAAACTGGAACATAAATATCGATGTCACAAATGCAAAATGCAAATGTTGAACTCTCAACCACAGCATCTTCGACACTGTGTCAATCTCTCTACTTTCAAGTCCAAGTTGAAGACTTGCCTATTCCCTATTCGTGCGCTTTGCTCATGTCTTTATGGATATATGCGCCTTAGAAATTGTCTATCCATGTTATTATTTTTACAACAATCGTTTTCCACGAATAATACAAATATTTCAAGTCAATAATACAATTCAAAAATGCAATGGTAAGACATATCATGGCGCCCAGTCAACATGGCAACCAGTTATGCCATTTGAATGTCTGCTAACATTAGCAACGTATTCATGAAAAGTTGAATACATGAAAGCTTATAAGATTGTGACAACTTCTTACCGCACAGCAACAGCAAATTACCTATAGATAATTTTTACAAAAATAAACATATCCCCGCACGGTATTCGCTATCATGAACATATACATATACAATTATTGCAAAATCATTCATTCATGGTTCTCCACCTGTGAGACTTTCACTCTCGGTCTTGTCAGCTGGAAGGGAAATTAGAAATAACTTTAAGTATTATGAGATTGCTTTTGTGATTAATTTGCTCTTAAAGTTCATCAATCGCATATTCGTTCAGACGCCAGGGGATTTGTGACGACATTACCCTGTATTGTAACATATGGTTTAAGTTAAATATTCGGAGTTCGTAGTAAGATCCCTGAACCTAGGTAATGAATCAAGGTAAGAAGCCAAAATCATCCATATCAACATCGATGCACTTATCTTTTACGTGTCGTCAGGCACATGGTAAGTGTTAAACTTTGACACAGCAAGTGTGTTTAGAACAGCGCTGACTGTTCAATGGCGGATTGTTTGAAACGTACAAAGGAAACTTAAGTTATTCCCAGGTAAGGATTACACTGATTGTCACTAGCAAGTAAGATGTAGCAACAATCTAATCAAAATATAATCATATTTTTCTTCACTACGTTATGCAGATTACATTCTCACATGGCCCCGTAACTCATCCTCGATAATCCAGCGCTTTCGTTCCAATAAATGTACATTACACTGACTACAGCCCTGAAAAACTTAACCGGGGGTTATCTCAAACCCAACTGCCTTTTTTGGAATGATAAACGAAACGATCAATTCATATTGTTTCTGTACGGTTTATTATCCTAATTTCAACAGATTCCAAACACAATGAACTAATATTTATTTCATGTACAACAGAAAACGAATGCGGAAGTGTTTTCATCAATTGTGCAAAATGGCCCGTGGCCCTACCTTTCCACAGCATTGTAAGAATGTCAATACTATCCCAAATAATATCCAGACATTTCAAATGTATCATTGCTTTTCCCTCTAGAACAAATTAATACTTGTCAATGAGAGGGATTAGCTGCAAATTCTAAGAGTTATAAATGTCAATGGTCAGCCATCCGTATTGACATGAATATTGTTTCAGGGCAATCACATTTATATAGTTGTTGAACATAAAACTTTTTGAATATATTTGAACACTTATTGAATAATAAGCATTGTAATGGTTATACATTTATCTTTTTTTCAAGTAAATAATTTGACAAGCAATTGAGGTTTTGTTAAATTATTAATAAATAGTATATGGACATATTATCCAAAATATTGATAGCATATATCTATGATACTTTCTAATTTGATAATATCATAAGAGTTGACATGCTTTGTTATACAAAAAATATTCAAACTGTTTGTCCATTTGGTACAAACAACATAAATGTAATAAAATAATATCAAACTATTGAAAGTAATATTATTATGATGAATACAATTATATATTTATTTTTAATGTTCCTTTTCATTGCATTCAGAGGGAATTTTCTATTTAATTTATTTTTGTATAAATCCTTTATAAAAAGTTTTAAAAATTGAGCAATTGTTTTAAATGTGAAATGTGTATGACCCACTTCATTAATTTTAATCATTTTATATTCATTTTTGAGCGATAATTTCATATGTATCGGGCTATTGTTATAAAAACAGATAATTCAAAATGTCTGATAAATATATCAACGAAAGTTATCAAACGGTAAACAAACAAAAACATTGCTTGAAGTCAGTTAGGTAATATGTCTGTTATAGTTGTTTATGCCTTTAATGCATTGAAATCACGAAATAAGAAAGGGGGAAATATATCTACAAATTACCAAAAATGAATAACAGCAACAATTGTGATTACTTACTATACATTAAGTTCATATTTTTTCCAGATGTATACAAGAATCTGTGTCGAAACGCCGCATACAATGAACAAAGAAGTTGTCATCAATTATTTTATGCAAAGCAGTAGAAAGTCATAAAGTAAAAAAACGACTATTTACGATGTTTTTGGTATGTAACTGTAAACACTTTGCAGTGCCAATGTATCCTTCAATATCGAAAAGCCACCCGAAGTTCATATTTTGTTGCTGTATTGTTCATTTTATCGCAAAATAAATTTACGAAGCGAGAGATCTGACTCCGACAAAACGCTTCACTCAATGTATCCAAAAGATTATACATAAGGAGCCTTTGTTTCACCTAATTATAACCAGAAACATATTTGGGATCTGATATCAATAATCATTCACAAATCATATGTTTTTCAAAAAAATAATTTCGATTAAACTTCCATCGACCTTGTTTTTACCGAGAAAGAATAAATGGAGTTGCTCGACTATAATTCATCAAAACTTTGCCTTCCGAGGTCTGAACGCTGCGTTTTATGATCTTAAAGTTATACAATTAAAAGTCTATTTCATTGATGATGAACAATTAAATAGTCTCTATATCTTCATCGAATATGTATGTATTAACTAAACAAGACCTTTTCTCCAGTTTTCATGTCAGGAATGGTCGGGGTTTTTTTGCCAATAAAGTCATGGCTACAAACTATAAGGATTTTCAAAAGCATATCGAATTTTAGAAATTAAGAAGAAACGTTTATTTAACGTTACAATTCTAAATAAAAACAACTTCAGGTTGATGTCTTAATTTGTCCCGTCACGGTCTGCTACAAAAATACATTTGTTTGATAAAAGTAACATTATTGTATTTTCTTGGGCATTTCTCGACCAACAGATTGATAGTAGGGACATAATAGCACCGTTTCGATAATCAATTCTGTCGTGGAAGAAACTAATAATAATGCGCATATGAACTAGTCAGAAATGTTCGTTTTCCGAGTTCTGAAGATCGGACATGCATACCGGTGTCATAGGATTCCCCCCTAGACAAATCCCCCGGAGAAATATGGCTATATAGCCCGTTTTCCGCTTTAGAGTCAGTTTTCCCCCCTTTACAGAAAGGGGGGAAATATAAGAATGGGTTATGGAACAAGTTATCTAATTAGGATAACCTTTTTTCACATACAAAAAAACAGAATAGAAGGGTTAAAACAATATACATGTTACATGGATTTCAAGTAATATTATCAATATAATACAGAAATGGTAGAATATATTTACAGAGCAAATAAAACAGATAAAACGTTCCCTGTTTAGCATTAATTGTTCAACTGCTTAATATATTGACTGATTTTATCAAACTATTTCGTGGCTTCTTGCTATTAGTTACACGTAATCTAAGTTAGTGGCATATGTATTTTAAGAGGTTGAAGATGGTCTTTCTGTGTTCATCATATAGATGACACTCAAACGAAACGCTTTCTCGCATAAATAACCACATTGACACCTGTAATCTGATTTAATGGTAAGCTTGTTAAAACATTTAGTTTATCCGAAAGTAAGTATGAATATGTAATTATTCAATTATGAACATAGTGTAAGGAATACTGATCATAAGGGGAACAACCGCTGTGAAAGAAATCGACTTCAGAAATATAGGTGTGCTGATTCCTTATATAACCTTTCCAATGCCTATGGAACATCACAAGTACATAGACATCCTTTAAAGAGGCAGTAGCACGTTTTTAGGGGGAATATAAGGTGATGTCAGGAAAATGAAAATTAATGGTTCCAATTGAAAGACAATGTATTTAAACTAAATGGAGCAGTAATAATTAAAATATTTAACGTAAAGTTTAGCTATGCGATTCCTTTTTCTTACAGAAAATGAATTAAAGGTGTTCACACAAAAATGGCCGCCCATGTATTTTATGTGAATCTTCATACTTTGTCCTCCGACTATGGATGATTGACTTGTGTAATGACATTTTTGACACTGTCAAAATAATACATTTATCATTAACTTACAATTATCACTGAACATTTTAAAATATAAAATTGTCAAAAAACGTGCTACTGCCCCTTTAAATCTCCCAAAGCAATACAACCAATAACATAACAACACATTAGAATGCTATACAAAATGTATTGCTTTAAAAAATCATGCAGTAAATAATTTAAGTTAAAATAATTGTACATGTGCAATGTGCTACTTTTCTAGCGTTTGATCGAAAAGTAAACAATTGTAAATAAATGAATTAGTAAATAAGACACAAAAACTCGGAGATTTGTGTTTGTAAATGAACAGAGACGGAATCAGCACTCTTCTATACAACAAACACTGCGCCAGGAGTTTAAAATCGTGTGGCATTACAAAATGTACAAGGACAGTGGTTGACTTTAGCCCTTATAATCCTAAAGTCTTCAATTAACAGGTGATTTTCCTTGTGGGAAATATTACTATATAGTGTGTTTTCAGGGGGAAGCATGGCTATATAGTCTGTTTTCCGGGGGAAATTTTGCTATATAGCCCGTTTTACGGGGGGGGGGGGAGGGGATGGAATTTGTCTAGGGGGAAAATCCTACTCTCTGACACCGGTCGCCAGCAACCCAAGCGCACTGGGCGAATCGCTGATTGGCTGAGTCAAAGGAGACCCTGACGGCTGTTATTAGTGAGCCTTGTATGATCTACATCCGCAGCTTAGTGTAGCAAACAGATCATATTTCAATAAGATTGGAATAGAAAAGGATACTCAATAATCAATTAAGGTTTTTGCGATTTTGTCGACAAGCACAGAAACAGTTGTTTGATAAGGGTGTTATTATCTACACAAACGTCGCAATCTTCCGATAAAGAATTTGTAAACCCTTATTACTTGTTCTCTAGTTCTCTATATTATTGCCTCTCAAAGAAGAAACACACAAACAGATATGCAAACAAGTGAAAAGCAATGTACTTTAACAGTTGCAAATCTAGGTAATTAAAAGTCAATATTCTACCAGGAAGATTCTCTGGGTACCTTTACATTTGGGCTCCAATGGCTTTGAATGACTCATTTGAAATATCAAGCTTGAATCTACTTTACTAACAAAATAATTATATTTACCGATTTCAATTTTCTCAGAAGACTCCCTGCTGCTGAAATGAAACAAGCAATGATCATTTCGAGCATTGTCCGCAGAATAAGTTACAAACGCCAATTTAAAACTAAAACTTCTTAATATTGATGACGTTATAAACGACCAAATTAAGATATTTTTTTTCGGTTTTTATGTTTTGGCACATTTCTCAATCACTTTTATATCCCAAGCTTAAAGCTCTGTCATCCATCTGTAAACTTGCATGTTCTTATGTTTGCATATTTCCACACTCTTGAATTTACAGTTATATCTAGATACTTTCATAGTGATTAAGCACTGTCGAATGTTTGGTCTTAAAGAGATTTGAGCTTCTTAGGATTACCAATAAAGATTATTAAATCAAGGAAATATTACTAATTTTCAATATCTATCTTTTAGATTATACAAACCAAATGATCGAACTTGGTAACATTCTGCATAAAACTCGAGCAACCACTAAAGCACACAGCAGGGTCAGGGCAAGAAGGCTGCAAACAGTAATGTAAGGCAATGGTCACAATCATTTCAACACACGAACTGTTTAGAAAATCTTTATTACATTCAGGACAACACTTTTTACGGTTTATCGTTACCAAAAAATGCAAAATTGTCGAAAAATATAGTAGTGTAGTTAACATCCAAAAAGAAGGTACCTGATGACAAGAGAGATGACCAGGAGATTGTTAACGTTGGAGACAGGAACATTGCTGACCTCTGAAAAAAGGAGCCCTTGTCAATATTCTTGTAACGTTGTCCCTTGATTTGTCAACATTTTTGGAGTTTAAACATCCTTCTTTCGAAATCGATTAAATAAACATTTAAAAACACTGTTTTTCGTGAGTAGTGTCATAGGCCTATAATTTACCAGGCGAACCCATTTTAAACTTAAAGAAAAGGAACACAATTATTATGAACTGCAGTTGATATGGTAAAACCTATACAAATATAATAGTCTGTCCTTCAGTTTGATTGTTAAAGGGGCAGTAGCACGTTTTTAGGGGGAATATAAGGTGATGTCAGGAAAATGAAAATTAATGGTTCCAATTGAAAGACAAAGTATTTAAACTAAATGGAGCAGTAATAATTCAAATATTTAACGTAAAGTTTAGCCATGCGATTCCTTTTTCTTACAGAAAATGAATTAAAGGTGTTCACACAAAAATGGCGGCCTATGTATTTTATGTGAATCTTCATACTTTGTCCTCCGACTATGGATGATTGACTTGTGTAATGACATTTTTGACACTGTCAAAATAATACATTTAACATTAACTTACAATTATCACTGAAAATTTTAAAATATAAAATTATCAAAAAACGTGCTACTGCCCCTTTAAGGCTTGTAAGAACTGTCGTATCAGTCGTCTCGTCATGCATACGACTCTCATCTAAAGACAACACGACACGGTCATAGATTCTGAAGAGTGACATTTATTTTAGAGTTCTCTCCCTTGGACCACTCGCTGCACCGAGGGGTGTGGCTGGTATAACTCAGTGTTGTTTCAAGAACCTCTTATTTATTTGAATCATTTAATAAAACCTCACCGAGAGGACATGAAAAGAAAATTCAATCGTTTACAGCTCGTACGGGAACAGTCATATGTTTTGATTGAGATTTTAAAGATGAATTAGTCCTATTGGTCTAAACAATAAGTCGTCTACTATTTACTCTGTCTATTTCCTTTATTTTCCGACATCAACCTCTATCTTTATATATGATCCAACACGAATAGGGAACCCCAATATACTAATCCGCTAAGTGACGCGTCAGAATTTCCGTCCCGGAAATGTCGCTAACGTAATCAAACAGCATGGCGAGCAAAGTTTTGACGGTCGAAAATTCAAGAATAACATTGGTCTAGGAGGGATACAACACGTGCCAGCGACATCAGGTATAAGTATATGTATCACGTATGTGAATACTCGGAGCTGACACTGTGTTGTCAACTGACGAAAACTTAATCATGAACGATACTAGTCCTTTAGCCTAGGCATCGATTAACTGCATGTCGTGTGCACTATAGAAGCCGTGGTAGGCCTTTACATATAGTAATATATGTGATTTCTTTTTTAACATGACAACTTCATTTAAATTGCGGGGATTTTTATATTTCGAAATTCGTTATTGATTGTTGAAAATAGCAAGTATCAATAATAATAACTCATTGTTGTGGTGCAGTTTCTAGATTATGTGGTCTAATGTATTTTTATCAGAAATTATGGACAGAAAATACAATCTAATACTTAAAATCAATTTTTCACACGAATCTATTAGTCATTTAATAATATCTGCAGCACAAATATAAATCCATTTTTATAAAATTTTACAGCAGCTTCCAAGGCCTGCAAGATATCAAGATATGTTGAAAGAAATTCTGTCCACTAGAAACATTGTTTAAAACTTTTAATTGAGCAATATTCATGCAAAAATGCACATGGCAATCACGTAACGTTTCCGCTTAGTCACGTGATGAAAACGTTTAGTAACTGTCCATAATGAATGTTTATCACTTCAATAGTGATAAAAAACACCCTACAACCAGTAAACGGTATAGCAAAATATCGCGAATTCCCTCTGAAAATTGGCAAAATTGATCAAAAACAACCCTTTTTGACAAAAATCGGTAGTGTTCCTTCATTTCTAATGGTAACTTGATCCGGCTAAACAGAAAGGTTGTGAGGATTGCTTCCATCCTTGAAACACAAAAAAACAGTTGTTGTTTTACTGCATGAGAGCCGATATCTGTGACGTTAGACCACCGTTGTCTCTTAGTGACGTCAGAGATAGCAAACATCAAAGGTCGGCATGTTGTTATGTTATCATGCACTTTTTGAATTTGGACAGATCTAATTAGAACTCATCGACTGCTAAGTTGATAGCTATTGGTCACTAAGCATTGACACGTGGCAATTTCATTCGAAGTTATAACGTCAGAATTGGCATGAAACTAACAAGATTAAGGCTGGTTACCATTTGTACGATGTGTCAATATGAAAAGTAAAAATTGTGTACACACATTCCCATTAATTGAAAAGCTTCGATGCGGACGAAATGTGAAGTTGAGCCTGCTGACATAAGACGTAATTTAACGTTTGACATTTTTTGTTACTCATGGCAGATTTAAAAGTTATAACACTCGGGCTGCTCAAACCTGGTACTAAAGTAGCACATTTTAGTACTTTAACGAAATTATTGCGAAAACATCATTTTAACGAACGTCTGAAAGGCCAACATTTTGACCCCTGCCCACTACAGATCAAATAAGTGCAAAACTGGGTTTCTTTAGCTTGGATTCGCTGGTTGTTTAAACAAATGATTGATTAATAAGAGGAGGTACTTTGCTTTAAATGTTGTATTGCTCAATATCCTGGTAATCATGATCAGTTGCAAACTGCCAAAACATATGAGTGAATTTTTGCTTATTAAAATTATAAATCTCTACAACTTTAAATCTACAACTGAAAAGTTGACATGAGATACAAAGGAAATTGAGAATAATCAAATATCATAACAATCAATTACGCAGTCAAAACACGAAGCAGATAAAATGTCAAATCCTCAGTAGAAACTCTTGATTTAATATCAGTGTTCAGGGGTTAAAGTACATGATTGATTTAAGGACCATGACCCATTTTATATTCACAAGATTACAAAGCCTGGAATGTTTCTCTATCCCTGCATGTCCTAAGCTTCATTTAAGAATTGAAT
The DNA here is from genome assembly GCA_916613615.1 of Steromphala cineraria. Taxonomy (NCBI): domain Eukaryota; kingdom Metazoa; phylum Mollusca; class Gastropoda; order Trochida; family Trochidae; genus Steromphala; species Steromphala cineraria. The sequence goes on along the minus strand of OU744734.1, from coordinate 60,740,272 downwards.
GTCAGTTTGTGTGTTTGCACTGGAAAATGAACGATGTAAAAGCTACATTCAAACTTGTGTGAACCCAGCGAGCTTGCGAGCGGGTTCACATGAAAGTTTGAATGTAGCTTTTACATCGTTCATTTTCCAGTGCAAACACACAAACTGACATTCAATTCTTATAATTTCGCACCATATATGGAATGGAACGGCGGAGTGATATGAATACTGTTTTTTTTCCTTTGAACGAGTAACACTGCGACATGCGACCAGAAATAATCCCAATTTGAAAAGAAACTGAATATTTATCAAAATAAGTCTGTGTGATAAGATAACATGATGCACTAAGAATTTCTAAATGAAGCGCAAACTTGTATAAAATCCCTTCGTGCAAGGACAAGAGATCAGAGTTATCTGCCTTACATTTATGCATTAGACGTCGTGTCATTCTGGCCGCCATTTGCAGGGGTACCTTCGTCAAAATATGTAAACAACAGTAATTAGTGACATGTAACTACTCTATCGATAATTGTCATCTCTTGTGTATACATCGTGAGTATGAAGACTGTCTTTGTTACGCTTTACAGTACTCAATAATGACCGTAATGTAAATATTCATCTCGTTCCGTTCGATCAGATTAGTAGGCCTATAGGCTATTTTGCAATAAATGATTAGCCTATCAAATGATCTAAAACAAATCATAAAAGTGAATGTTTTCAAATCAAAATAATCTACTTGGAAAATAAAGCTATTATAACAATTCCATTGGTAATTTTTACTAACAAATTCTTGAATAACGTTTGGTTTGATGTTGGACGGAGAATCAAAGTAGTTCCGGTCAACGTTCACACAAGTATGAACACTGTTTTTGTGAGTTCATGGGAAATGAATCGATGAATCTTCGATCACATGACCATGCCCTAGACCAATCAACGTTCGAGGATATGTGTAAACTTCAGAGTGTGAAATTATTCACATATGAACTTCACGTATAACTATTATAATTATAAGCTGTATATTTCCCGAAAGTCTTTTTACTAGGCCAACTTGACATGTCTGAGCTATTATGTGATATCGTGCAATACGTGACAACATTTAATCACAGAAATTAAGGAAATGATTATTTTTTGAAATGACACCAGCTTGGACACTGGAGCTCTCTCGGGTTGGTAGGGCCTTTCTATTTCCAGGGTTGATTATTGTCATGCTAATATTGAACAAGGAACAATGTCTATAATCTTTAAATTATTAATCATTATAAAGTAACACAACAATGAACGTCGTTGGGATTGACGGCAAACTCAATACTCATTTTAATTCCGGGTTCGGAATATTCGTGCCCGCTATTTACGAGTATCATATTAATCATTACATTGTTAAATTACTTTAATTTTATCAAAAATACTTCAGAAACATATTTAGGTCGCTGTTTAACTTGAAATAGCATCTTAACATAATCATTATGCACAAAATTCGGCACCAAAAACAAAACACGTCACTGCATATCAAGGCCTTTTGACGGCACCAGCGAAATACGGACCTATAGATCTGCAAGGACGGAAATTCCGCAGCGCCACCTATGACGCTGTTTCGCAACAGGGTTCCTCACAGAGACCGTATTTTTCATACTGTTCAACTATAGATCAGAGTCGTGAGTTGACCCAGGGATTTGTGGCTGTGATGACTAAAATGTGTTCGACGATTTCATAATACGCTTTCTACTCTTTCGAAATAATAAACCTGGAATGATAATCAACCAAAACTAGTATCAATAAATAAAACCATACAAATTGTGGTAATCAGGACTCTTTTACAATTAGTGAGTGAGTGAGTGAGTGAGTGAGTGAGAGAGTGAGAGAGTGAGAGAGTGAGAGAGTGAGTGAGTGAGTGAGTGAGTGAGTGAGTGAGTGAGTGAGTGAGTGAGTGAGTTATTGTTTAACGCCGCTAAGGCAATATTTCAGCCATTAGCGGCGTGCCTTTTACAATTAGCAGCTTACATTTACACTGTGTATAACCGTGCACCGGAACTAGCGAGGTGTACGGCGGAGAAATGTTGCTAGCGAGGAGCGTGATCGCAAACGGGATCACTTAAAAAGAAATCATCGCCGTTTCATCAACTTTTTCTATGTTATTATCATGTCAATAGCTTTCCGAGACATAACTATTTAATGTCATATCCTGTTCATAGTCAGAGATAGCAAATATGTTACTAACAACAGCATTACTCGCAACTGTCATTGTTACTGTCCCTTGGATACAGAATGACAAGCACATACATTTTACTAAGTATGTGTGCTAAAATTACCACATGATGTTGATTATTTTAAAGTTTTGAAGTAAAATATTACCTATCTTTCGATTTCGGCTCCGCGCTAGCAACATTTCTCCGCCGTACACCTCGCTAGTTCCGGTGTACGGTTATACACAGTGATTTAATATATTGGACAATAATAAGGGATTTTTGAGAAGATATTTGAAATTATGCAAATACTTTTTCTGCTTCAAAGATGACCAATATTGGTTTTAGCATAACTCGCTAACTTGTTGTGTCCAGAATACAATCGATTTCTCGATAGCGTGTGAATATGTCATAACTAAAAATGCATGAAATGGCCAATTCCTACCTGTATCGTCTTCTTCTTCCAGCTTCTCACATGACTCTAACTGCTGAATGTAGCCACTGATACATCCGGATGTGCAGGCCCCGTCGTGTTGGTTACAGATCCTGCCTACACAGAGTCTGCTACACGTGTAGTTACAGGTCAGTCCATGGTATCCAGATACACACCCAATAGAACATGCTCCTGTTGCTCTGTCACATCTCCCAGGCAGACAATGTTCACTACACGTGTAGTTACAGGTAAGTCCGTGATTCCCAGACACACACCCAATAGAACATTCCCCTGTTGCTCTGTTACACGGTTGTCCCCCTGTTTCCGCTGACTTGCCACAGTTTTTAGCACACTTCAAGTCGCAGTTGTCTCCAAAAAAGCCATCTGGACATGGATCTGGAAAAGTAGATCACCATCACTATTTTCGATATTGAATGATTTACTTATCCTTCATTCATTCTCTTTTTTAACAACAAACATCAGTTAAATCGAATTGACCAACAAGAGTCGGCTCTTATTTATTAAGTTTAAGAGATTTATACCTTTCTAATCCCTGAATATGACAATGATATTTGATTTACCTTGTTCTTTGCACATCTCACAGCCAGACATACATTTGTACTTCAAGTTCTGTCCTCTAGGGTAACATCTTGGACATGTCCGGTCGCAATTGTCCCCATATTTTCCATATCTGCATTTGATGCAATGCCCAGTTTCTCTTTCACATTTCTCATAGTTTTGGTTGCAGACACCTTTACATCCCTTCCCATAGCGTCGTTCTGGACAAAGAGTCATATTGCAGGAACCACATTGTCTGTCGCACGTCGTGCAACCCTCCGGACAGCGACGAGTACATTTAGTGCCACAGAAACCATCCTGACATCCATCTGTGCAGGAAATTGTCCGAGATAATGTATTTACTTGGCAGGCCTTGTTAAGACAGTTGCATGGACAGGCCTTGTCACAGTATATGTCCATGTACCCTGGTACACAGCCTAGAATACATTGCCCAGTATCGTAGCATCTCCCTCCAAGACAGGTGGAACACTGGGCAGACACCAACGGGAGTAGGAAGAACAGCCAGACCAAAAACCCTGAAATGAGATAAAACAATAGAATCAACAGAAATGTGACAAGAGGTGTCAACTAATATGGAAATGTCCCTTGCAGTTGAAGTAAACAATTAAACGAGGGTTACACCTTTTCTTGTTTGTTTAGGTTAGTGTCTGAGCTCGATCAAAGGTCAAATTGGTTGAAGTAGAAGACGCCCAGACAACTCCTATTGACAATCCAAATATGGCTAAAAATAGGCCAAATTCTAAGTGGTGTCGGACCGAACTACAAGCACAAAACAAGACTGCGGGCTGCTCGCGTTTTATTTAAATGTCACAGCTCTAGAAGTTACTCGCATTTGAACATCTTGGGAATATTTTGTATTGAAACGTGAGGTGATGTCAATTGCAGTTTGGAAACTTCGCCAATAATATTAAGTGCTAATAGCAGAATGGTTTGGTATTCACTGACCAATTATTAACTTAATCACTCATTTGTGTGTATCAAACAGATAAAATGAAGCGATCAACGAACATGGTAGACACACAAGATACGGAATTAAATAGAAATTTAGATACACCCTGTTCTTGGTTATGCGGAATAATGCGTGTGTATTATGATGTTCCATAACTATACAGTCTACAATGGTGTGTTAATCAGTTGCAGACAAGATTTGTAGACATCAAATAGAAAATATAGAGCCATTAGCTCTGTAGCTCAGCAGCTTTATATTCACTTTTGTTTTAGAGTGTGACCAATTTGTTCCCCACAGGGTCACAAAATGTACAATTTAAGATCCCCATTACCAAAGTAGTCGACACAACATTTCAGCACTCGTTACGTTGTGCTTATGGAAAAGAGGATAAAAGGGGAAAAGGGGTTTTAGTGGTGCCACAGAGGCACTAGTTTTTGCCTCTTGAAAAGAAACGATGATGACGTAAAAGACCCTCATTATCGACCACAGAGTCATCAATACTATATATTATCATCGTCACAAGTCAAGGCGTCTATACATGTTACAACCCTATTGGGCCTGATGAGCTAAAACATAGGCAACACCGCCACAATGCAGAGGTTCAAAAGATGATTTATGTGGTTTACATTAACAGATAGTAATTTTGTAATAAACACTTGTAAAACAGTTATCTTTAAAAGAGATGAACATTTACTTGAATAATAGGGCAAAATTGATGTAACAGTATGTGAATGCTAAATTCAAAGCATTCATCACTTTACAACAGATACACTAATGAGTCAATTAGGAAGTGAAAAGTGAAAAGTGAAACCAAACTGCAAATACAGTTTAATATCACGCTCTCGTCTCACATTCGCCATGATTCTGTCACAGGTTACACTGCTGTGTCTAGCTGCCCTAGTCTTTGGTTTGTAATTCATTGGTTTATTTCAGTTCTTCATCCAATATGTCTTGACCAATAAACAGGTAAATAGGTAAATAAAAGCAATGTTTTTTTTCACTACAGGGGAGAGGAAGTACAACTCTGACTCCAGGTTAAAGGACTGTGGAGATGAATGTGCTGACAACTGTCTCTGTCCCTGCAGTCAGGCTACTGGGGAATGTACGGAGGGCTGCGTGGATGGATACTATGGGTACAACTGTAAGAAGAAGTGCGACCCCAACTGTTGGGGAAACATTTGTCAACAACATAATGGACATTGTGCATGTGTGCTCGGATACCTGTACAGAAACTCTAGATGCGAAGCGGATAAAGGTAAATAACTTTAAGAAAGTAAACCGACATCTAAATATGACAAAGAGTAGGATGGATTACAACTTCTTTATTGTATTTGCATACGACGTTTCAAGGCAACTCCGTGCCCCTTCATCAGGTAAGTGACAATGACAGTTACAAGCAGAATATATAGTATATATGTACAAGAAGCCAGTTAATCAGATTGACATACATGTATTTAAAATTGATTGACATTGACAATGAGTGTAATAGATGTGTTTACATAGTGGCTTACAGTGTTTATACAACTGATAGAATTACATAGAGTGATTTGAGGCCAGCACTGAAACTACTGTTGATCAATGCACCATGCAACATCTGAATACACAGTAAGTAACTGAAAAACAGGTATTAGATGTTTCAGTTCAGTGAATTAATATAGAACTAGCTAAATAGTAAGCACATATTACATCAATCTAGTTTCCCCATTCTCAACTGAACGATATCGATAATGTCCAATCTGATTAGAAATCAGTGTCGAATCTAGGCATTATGAAGAAATCGAAAGCGTTTTGAATATTATAAATCCACATTTGAATGTTCATGCAATAAAGAAAGAAACTTTTGCGTGTTGAAATATTAAGTGCTCTAAAACTTCAGATAATGTTATTGCTAACCTATGATTTACGATCATTTTCATGTTTTTACAAGAGGTATTATTGTCGAACGTCATTCATGTCTAATAATTCACCAGAATTTCACTTAATTTAAATTGAATATATAAAATATATTTTGACGTGTACATTTTAAAACTTTACATGAAACCATTCCAACATTCCCAGTCATGAAAACCCAACCTTTCGAAATACAAAAAGGAAAAATGTAATCATTGATTGGGTGTCAAATACTAAAAATTTTTTTTGTATAATTATTAATATTTATTTAATTTTATTTAATATTTAATGTTGATAGTGTAATGTTATGGACTCGCCATTTGTCTATGTTTTTCGAAACGCCCTTGTCACAAAAAACAAGTACCGGTGTTTGGGAAAAATTCATGTTTCTTTGACATGATTCAGAGCTATGGTCAAATCCATTACACCTTCCTCAGTTATTACATTTAGTAAAATGAAATAAGATTCTGGCTTAAAAACAATGCATATGGAAACATTGTATAGAGATCTCTGTCATGTTCAGGGAAAGAGTGCAAGTCACTGCAAGGCTGTCGCCACAATAGATGTGCATCAACTGGCGATGACGAGTGTATAGAGGGATGTAAGCCAGGTCGGTTTGGGTACTCCTGTGACAGTCACTGTGTAGCTCACTGCTTCTGCGACCAAGAGTCGGGCACCTGCACAGACTGTGTACAGGGTTGGTTTGGACCAGAATGTCAGTCTATGTGTAGTAGGGGATGTACTGAGGGCTGCTACAGGAACGGAAGCTGCTTTAATGGATGTACACCTGGATCATTTGGTGAGACATGTGAATCTAAGTGTTCATCTGACTGTGTCTCTGGGTGTGACAAGTTGTCAGGAGAATGTGTCGAGTGTAAAGAACGTCGGTATGGTCCGAACTGTCAGTCTGATTGCAGTGCAGGGTGTGCAGGCTGTGATAGAGAGGGACAGTGTATCAAGGGCTGTGTTAAGGGCTACTATGGGGACAAGTGTGAGTTCATCTGTCCACAACATTGTAATGGTGGATCGTGTGACCAGAATGGAACTTGTATCAAATCCACATGTCCACCAGAGTGTGATGGTGGATCCTGTGACCTGGATGGCAAATGCACAGCCTGTAAGACTGGGTTCTATGGACCTAGATGCAGCAAGATCTGTGAGGGGTGTGATGAAGGAGACTGTCACAAGGACACGGGGGAATGTAGGAATGGTAAGTACAATGTTAATAGTATGGTGACTTAATTTGTTATTACTTAAGAAACTTGTAATATCAGTTTCACGTTTTTAAAGAGTGTACAGGACTGTAGGACCATTGTAGAAGTTGTATTTCCTTCGGTGCAGTAAGTGACTTAAAAAGTTTAAACCAAAAGAATACGAATTTATGTTGTTGATCAATAAAAGGATTATCATGAGACACTAAGAAATAGTTGAATAGATGAAATAAAGAAATAACACACTTTGAATTCCACTTACTATTGTTTGTTACTGAAAAATTTGATAATAAAATGATGATATCGATAAGCCGTAGGTCAAGGTCATCCATAAGACCTGTTTGGCTGGTCACATGACTTATGGGTCATATGACTGATGAACCCTGCCAAATCCGACCACCTCAGTATGCAATCAGGTTTGGATAAATTTATCTGAAATGTCATAGTACTTTGTAAATACATTGATATAATCTTTCCATGCTATTTTACACAGAAGAGACAAAGGATGTCAACTTCTTTTGGGTTGCCGGAGGTGTCACGCTATTCATCATTGGGGCTGCTTTCATCGTGTATGTTTTATATAGACTAAAACGGTGCGTATGCTTTATACAAGGAATACAAATGAATATATACATTTCTTGTCATTGGTTAATATATAATTTACTTATCGCTGTATCAAAATGTTATAAAAATATACTAAAAGTTTGTTTTCACTAAATCATGCGCATATCTTACAGGATGAATGGTAGAATATACTACAGCGCCAGGTGGGGAAGACGTCACTCTACATTTGGAGATAACCAAAGGGATGTTGCAGGACTTCGACTCGTCCCAGTCCCTTCTCATCCTGTTGAAGAACGCGGCAATGCTTCTCCCTTAGTCTGTCCAATAAGAGGACGCACACCAACAAGCTATGTTGAGCCTGCCCCGAGTGGTGGAAACCAAGTTCTATTAGAGCAACATGATGATAGAGACTCAGAACAACAAGGGGCCCGTGACTCAGAACAACTAGGCGCCCGTGACTCTGAGCAACAGGGGGCAGCTGCTTCACCTGAGGCTCTTCAACAATCGGAAGGACTGCTGGACGAAGCGGCAGCTTTACCAGCTTCAGGTGGTAGTTCGGAAAGACCAGTTAGTTACTTTTATCCAAACTATTGTGAATTAAACGAGGATTTAATCACATCGCTTCCTCGGCTGCATGGAAGGCCACAACCTACTGGATTATCTTCATCATCAATCATGTCTGGTAGAATTTCAGCAGACTCTGATAACGGAAACGCAACGGGAGGAAACATCAATATCCCTTTGATCGCAGAAACTTTCTGGAAACCGAACACTGGCGACTCACCACCTGACAGAGACTGCCGACCTGATGATGAGAACTACGACCATCCGTTTAGGGATGGCTATTGTTAGGGAGTCTGATTGAAGTTACAATACCAACTCACTCACTTCACAGATAGAAGTCTATTTTTGTCAAGATAAAAATCTGGAATAAGGTTAGACTAAGAATTTGTTTGATTAAAATTAACAATGAAAGATTAGAAAATGAGATAAGTACTGAAATAAGATAAAGCAATACACTGTACACTATATCTTCATTTTATTTTTTGCTAGTTCTTAGATTGTAAAAGGCGATAAGCCTGTCCTTCTGGTTAATGTCAGAGTAATGGTGTCATACAGCTAAGTTCAGAACGCGATTCTTGCATATTGACATCCATACGTTGTTCTTTATATAAGTTACGATCTCTGATTAAATAATGTGAAATTTGAGCTCATTTCAAAGTACATTTCTTTCATTAGAGTTGTGTATCATATCATCAATGAAAGTCCATGTCTATGGACAAATATTTTATTTTAAACTCTGCACTGATGTCGTTGTAAATCACCTCGATTTGATAGGTAGAATACTAATTAGAAACATTTCCTCGTTTTCTCAAAACTATATGATCAAACTAAGGAAATATTGTGGTTGTTTTTAATGAGACAACGAATAACAAGTCGAACAATTGTAAACACTTTCTCAAGTATAACTGAATTATTTACAAACAAATGACAAATGGACAGTTTATTTATGGCCTACATGTGTTAATCCTAAATTTGTCTAAGCGTTTTCTAAGCGATTAACAGTATGTCATATCATTGTGTTACTGTCAACTGTCCTAGAATATATCCTGATGAAGTTTCCGTAGACAAATTTCCATCACATTGATCGTTCTACGCCAAATTGACCCGCTGTGTTAGGTCAATCAGAGGATTGTGACTATCTACATAGAACTCACGTGTTCCGATCACTATAGCGATGTTTTGTTTCGAGATCGCATTTTCACTGAATGAACAGTTTGGCATGCAGAGAAAAAAATATTTTCTGATTGGTAAAAGATAAAACAAAACACGAAGCTTTTGGCAGATTTATGGCAATAATCCGAATTTACAATGCTCACCTTATTAGAATAGAGCGTTGTGTAAAAATGTTGATCAGAGAAAGATAGAATAACAGCTCGGTTATAGACAATACACAGGATAAAAAAGAGCTAAATAATTACAAAAGACATCAGCGCCGCTCTTAAAAGAGCTATGAGAGACTATTGTTACATTAAAATATACAGTAAAAGTGAATGTAAAAAGTAAAATATATTATTATTACATCATACATTCAGACATATATATATATATGTGTATCAAATGGAATATTAACCATAAAGCTTTGAACGCCTTAGTAGCAACATATTATGGCAGGCCTTGGCGGCGTAATAGCATATCTTAGGATTATGTAGGATTGCGGCCAGCTTCTCTTTATCACTCAACACATTGAAACCTGTAATAAAATTCTCACATTTAAGCAATAAAATCTGTTGAATATCAGCATATAATTACAAAATGGATTTGTTACACTAATTTCCGCGATTCTGATTGGACGAGAGCGCTCAAAAACCTGCTGCCATTTCTCGATGAATGCAGAAAAATTTGCAACCATACCATGTGCATTCATTCCTTGTGACGTCACAATCACCTGACGCAATGGTCCGGTTTTGACAGTTGCGAGTTACGTTCTGTTGCAAAGACAGATATAATATATCTTTTCACTTCCAATCTGCGTTTGTAACAAATAAATACATTCCTCTCCCTAACGCAATCCATACATTCACCGGAAAGGCTGCATTTTAATAACTCAAGCTTGTTAGCTTCGAGCGTCTCGCAAACTGCGGACATTTTGAACGTCGTGTGATATGCTAATTAGGGTTATTTCGAAAATGCGGATTCCGGTTAAGACGAAATGTGATTGCATGGGTGTCAATGGTTGCGAAAACGAAATTAAATCTTCGGCCGTTTTAGTTTATGGAGTTCTCAATTTTCATTCAACTTTGTATTGTTTCGTGTAACAAACCACAAACTCACGACATTGATGACAGATTTTTAGAAAATAATTAGGAAAAACTTTGTTAAAATGTTGATTTTGTAATTATAAGGATTGTTTTACATGTTTTGTGCCTCTATCGATGTATAACAGCAACAAATTTTGTATAAAATCGCTTCGCTCCGCTACGCGATTTTATACAATTTGTTGCTGTTATACATCGATAGAGGCACATAACATGTAAAACAATCCTTAAATAATAACAAAATGGTTTTGTTACACTAATTTCCGCGATTCTGATTGGAGGAGAGCGCTCAAAAACCTGCTGCCATTTCTCGATGAATGCAGAAAAATTTGCAACCATACCATGTGCATTAATTCCTTGTGACGTCACAATCACCTGACGCAATAGTCCGGTTTTGACAGTTGCGAGTTACGTTCTGTTGCAAAGACAGATATAACATATCTTATCACTTCCCAACTGCGTTTGTAACAAGTAAAAACATTCCTATCCCTAATACAATCCATACATTCACCGGAAAGGCTGCATTTTAATAACTACGAGCCCTCAAGCTTGTTCGCTCCGAGCGTCTCGCAAACGGCGGACATTTTAAACGTCGTGTGATATGCTAATTAGGGTTATTCCGAAAATGCGGATTCCGGTTAAGACGAATTGTGATTGCATTGGTGTTAATGGTTGCGAAAACGAAATTAAATCTTCGGCCGTTTAAGTTTATGGAGTTTTTGATTTTGATTCAACTTTGTATTGTTTCGTGTAACAAACCACAATCTCACGACATTGATGACAGATTTTTTGAAAATAATTAGGAAAAACTTTTTTTAAATGTTGATTTTGTAATTATAAGGATTGTTTTACATGTTCTGTGCCTCTACGCGATTTTATACAATTTGTTGCTGTTATACGTCGATAGAGGCACAGAACATGTAAAACAATCCTTAAATAGTGGACAGTGGAGAATTACATGTAGCTCGTCTTCGACCCTTGCCGGGACATTTGAAACAGAAACGGTTTTCACTTGAGATGTTTTCATAACGTCCGGTTTCGATCCGTATAGGTGCAACCCCGCATCGGAATTTGCCCAAAGCTGATCTATAAGATATGGGCATCGGTTGTAAGATATAAGGCTCAGCTCCATACTTACATTTAAACTTGTTATAAGTGCGCAGTTTACTACTTCCTTCACTCCTTATTTCCGAAGATAAGTCAGCATACCACTTAGCTATGTATTCGCAAAATAAACGATCACGTACTAAAGAGCAAATTCTCTGCTTCGGCACTGTTGTGGTTGGAGATAACATTTCTTTCAATCCTAGAGTTTATAGTTTTGTAGATACTCTTCGGTTCCAGTTCTTTGACGAAATCGCAGCACGTTCCGCCCATTCGAAAACATATTTATTCAGTCTATTTTCCATTTTGCGGAAACGACACCAGTGCCTGACCACACTTGACCATTGCCTCACTACCGGCGGAGTCCAGCCTGTATCACCATTTACCGCTTTGTTAGGTGCGTACTTCCCAAGACCAAGGAAAAATCTCTGAGCTCTATCATGTACTGCGTTCACAGCTGAGACCGAGTTTGTTCCCCAAATTGGTGCTCCATAACTGAGTGTTGACTACACCATAGAGTTGTATAATTTACTGTAGGTTTTGAATGGCATACCTCCAATTGATTTCGACTTGGCTATTAAAAGACCTAACGCCCTTCCTGCAGACTTGGCTGCGTTCTTTGCCATGGCTGTATAATCTAAAAACTCTGTTACAAGAAGACCAAGATTGTTGGACGACATCCAACTTTTCACCCATTACGATAAAGTCTGATGTGGTTCGTGCAACTGAATGTCTACGGAAATGAATTACCTTTGACTTCTGGTGGTTTATACCTAGCTTGTTACTTTTACCCCAAGTGCCTAGGGTATGAAGTAATGGATGGATGTGACTGTATCAATATGCGGAATGTTATATGCAAAACAGTCACGGTGATCACAAATATAACATTGTTTCATTTTCAATACGAATCGAAACCTTGTATATCTTGAATACATCAACCATTGGTAAATAATGTTTAATTATTTTATTATTGATATGTGTTGTAAAAATAAGGAGATTGATCCTACTATAGATTATTCATTGTGGCGCCTATCTTTACATAAGAGAACAAATGTCATAATAAATAACGTATAACCGTTCAAACCTTTCCTTTCCTTTCAAAATTATTCACCGTATCTTTATATTGCAATAAACTCACAAAAAAATTAACATTTTAGCTATTCGATTGAAGAAAATATTAGTTTTTTTCATTGAAAATCTTAACGATTTGTTATTTGTCACCGTCGGAAATAATAGTCAGTTTATGTTATGTAAGATTCAGTAAACAACATACCATCAGATTATCACTTTAAACGGACATGCCTAGCCAAAGCGGCGCCAATTAAACAAGGCAGTCGCATTTCTGCGTCATTTGATAGGGTTTTGAAATATAGGATACAACATGTTTACACAATAATAATTGGCTTGAATAAATCGTAATTGAGCCGTCGGATATCTAATCTATCGGAATATACGAAAATTGAGTGTTTTTTTTAATATCTGTATATTAAATGAACTATCGAAAATGTGTCATTACCCGTTGAAAAATTATCATTAGGTGAAACTACTCACCTACTGCTACGTCACAGTAGGTTGACACGCTCGGGACACGCTTCAGTGACCACAGATTCTGTACGCCGGGGCTAATTGGGCAGTGTTTTTTAAAAGCCGTATTTAGGCAGGTTACCGTCCGATTTCGAAAATTTAAAGTTGACTCTTATTCAAATTGCAATCCCCTTTATCAGTCCCCCTTTGACGGTTATTCATATCCTCATGTACATTTTCTCAAGTACAAGATTCAAGTTACATTATGATATTTGTTATCCGATAGGTGAGATGGTTCGAATTCTGTTACGGTCATTGCTGGCGGTGTGTCCTCGCAAAGATTCAACTGGATTCGAATCTTGCTGATGTCACAGAAATGGCGTAATAAAGCATTGTCCTACTGAGAGTTCAAACTGTTGAAAAGAAGTTATTGATTTTCAGGCAAGGAAATAAAAGGTTGAGCTTGATTGCCTATTTTATTTGTAACTTGCATGTCGCTGGATTTCGCACACGGAGACCCATAAAGGACCTATTCCTACACCTCTTCATCGCCAATTCGTCTTAATAAGGCCACAAGGCATTTAAAGTTAACTCAACGACAGGAGAATTCCATTGTTTTTCAGTGACAATTTCGATTTACCTTGTGATTTGCAGACAGTTTGCGTACGTGAAGCTGACAGATTTCGTAGCGGCAGCATCATGGGTTGGGGGTCTTATATGTACTTGCAATTGCTCCTTTTCCGCTGGTTGTTGTTCAGAGAAACTTAAATGGTGTCCACTTCAGGGATTTGCAACCTGTTCTCCTTCCGTTCATGCAGAAACACGGCCCTTCATAAACGTTTCGTCAAAACAACGCTAGGCCCCCACACAGCAGTTCTAACACAAATGCTGGTGTTTAAGTCCTGGATTGGCCATCAAGAAGCCCCGGCCTCAATCCGAACGAACACATCTGGGACGAACTGTGTCGACGTGTTCATCAACAAGTTAAACCACAGACGTTGCAAGATCTTCAATGTCATCCAGTTGAGCAATAGCGTCGTCTTCTTCGGGAAGTTTTCACTAATGTTCTAAGATCCACGATGAAACGTTTTGTGGCTGTCCGGGACGCTAGAGGTGGATACAATTGTTACTGATCACTTCAGTTTGATTCTCTTCATTCTGGAAGGGTCTTCAGACGTCATAAACGTTATCGACGTTAAAATTAAAAGACAAACGTGATTATACATGTATGTTTCAGTCTTCTGGTCCTACTCAATTGACCATTTTCCAGTTTCGCGAAACGAGTCGATTTAGAGTGACGTTCTTTTGAAAAGCCGTCCAAGTTTACGTTTAGTCGAACGGTATTTTAGTCAACTTGTCATGCTCGCTTCGACCTTAATTTTTTCTCTATAAAACAACTGAAGGTCTCAAACGACTGTACACTGTTTAGACCTATTTTAAAGAGTCAATAAAGACCAAAAGGCCTTCAAAACTATTCCATGACTTACTTTTGTGAACCGTTGAATTAGACTACAGGAATAATGAAAACTTTAAATGTTGAATTAAATCAATTGAAAAAATCTAGATTTGAAATGATATTTTTTTGAGAAAGAAATGTTATGGATTAAACTAAAAGATAATCATAACGTATTTTGTAATTAATTAAATCTTGCATTTGAATTAAAAAGGTAAGTCCTTACGTTAGGATTTGATTTAATTTGAATAATAGTTAATTTGTGTCGATTTATTATGCAATGTACTAATTGTAAGACTTGAGGTTGATGCATTGATTGACTGAATATATGATACTTGCAATAATCATATATCAAACCGTTGTTGACATCGGTTATCTGTTAATCCTTGACCTAGATAATAAGAGTTTTAACATTATTACATTCCTATAAATACCTAACACGTTTAGGTCATCCTTTAATCCTACGTCCTTAAGGGCAATTAAAATAAGTCAAATAAATATTTACAAATACCTTCATGAAACAGTGCTTGTATGTTTATATTTAAATTTTTGCGTATGATAAAAAAGTAGCTGATAAAAAACGCAGAGTTAATAAACGCTCATCAGAATTTGTCAGGGTATTATTGTATTGATTTTGAATAAATTGAGGAATTTCACCGAGATAGTGAATATGCTTTTCACTCATCTTTAGGAAAAAATGAATTAAACATTTACTTCGAATTGAAAATAAAGAAGTGACTGCTTTACAAAATAGGATAATAATAATAGATTATATAATATTAATAATTATAGATTAATCGGCATTGCGCTGAATCAATTCACGGTCCAGTACACACAAGTCAGATTACTATAGTATAGTTGAAAGCCACAAAAATGTGCATTTAGTATAAACACATATAATAGACCAAAAACAAATTCACTTGAATAACATAGTAAATATATATACATTTGTCAAAAAACATCTTAAAGGCTTTAGAACATAACGAATTTCTTAGTAAAAATGTCACAGATTATGAGAGGATGAAAAAGTAAAATTGGAATGAAGTGCACTACAAATGATAGTTTGTAAGTAATAAATTGAAGTATAGACATTTTTTTTATCCGGAAACGCAGAACTGTGTTTCCATAGCAGAACTCGACAACGGGTAGGCCCAGCTTAACGAAACTTAGCTTGTTGACTGGTCATCTCATGTAGTTGTGCCTTTTGGGATTTCCAGCTTTCTGGGTTTTTATATTTTCCGGTTTCCATGGCAACGCAATTAAGAAATGCGTTTCCGGGGAAAAATTTGAAAACCATTAGGGCTATCTCAAGAAACTGTTTACATATGTGCTTTTTTAGTTTTTTCAAATTGCAGGGAGTTTAAACTCATTGACATTATTCACTGCAACATTACCATTAATTTCTAAACTGTGTCCTACCAAGGAATAGATGTTTAACATATTCAATAGCATATTCAATCAAACAGGATGGTTGTTTTGCTCTCTCTTCACATTAACATAAGGTGACGTGATGTGGGGTTTATCGCCGCTTTCAAGAGTATTTCACTTATATCGCGGCTGCTAGTATTATTGCAGGGAGAAAGCACGCAACACTATAAATAATGTGGCTATGCATTTTGGTTAAACTTGCGAGCATCGGCTGGAACTAGCAACTATGGGTGTCACTGCACTGAAATTCAGTGTAGCATTGCACCCAAACCTTACTACGTGTAGAACAATTTTCTACTGCAGACAAAGTTGCCAAGCCCATTGCGGGATTCGAACCACAGACCTCCTGATCCGAAGCCGAACGCGCTAACTACTGCGCTATCCCGCCCCCACATTACTATGAGGAACTTGACGATGGCATAACATTAACATTTACTAATTAAAAAGACCGAGAAGTGGTTTATAATAGCCTTATGATGGTTATTAAAATTAAAACAAAATTAGCTGCATGTATACATACAACATAATTCACACAATCTGTATATCAAAATATATGCTAACATTGATAATTCAACTTCAGCGGGGCCGGGGGATAAGCCATCTCTCCTGATGGTTCTTGTTAAAACGAAGCAAATGTTTAGTAGCAGATATTATTTATTTTAAGGAAACTCTTACAATTAACATAGATACACAGGGTGCGATATAAGCGTTCCTATTTACTTTGCCTAGAGGGATATCTCTTATAGGTAGAGTGTAGGACTCTCAACCCGGAGGTCCCGGGTTCGAATCCCGGTGGAGGTGGTCTCAAAATCACTTCTGTTACATCTGGCGCACAACTTGGGACCCGGGGCAACTCCCTAGAGCATAAGCTACAGATATAAGATATAAGCATTCCTAAATATAATGGCTTTTACTAGAGGGATATCACTTTGGCCGAACAGGTAGAATGTAGGACTCTCAACCCCGATATCCCATGTTCGAATCCTGGTAGAGGCGGTCTAACTACTGTTACAAACAATAGATCAATAATGGACGCGATGTACATGTGAAAATATATACTACAGTTTCCTGTTTTATTTCATATATAATTTCATAGAAAAAGAATGTAATAAAAGTAATTCTGAATATATATTAAGATATATATTTAATATGAAGAAATGCTTGATAAATTATAATCAATTGATTCTTTTGATTTTTTTTACTTTCATGTTAATGTAAGAGTTAATATGACCATAGGTGTGAAACTAATGAATATGTAATTCAAAAATACTTTAATGCATTTTGATGAATTGAGAATGAATTGTCATATTGAAGATTTCCGTGGCATTTCTAATTGTTTTTAAATTGCTGTTCGATATATCAATTGTCTTAAAAAACTTTCAAAATCTAAAGCCTAAAATTGAAGTTTTGCTCCGTAAAGTAAATTATTGGTTGTTTCTGTTAGAAGTTTAGTTTTGCACAAGATTGTTGCATTTTGGTTCTTATTATGTAAACTTGATCTGTTTTATGAATGTATGATATAGACCTATTGTTTTGCTTTAATGCTGGAAACATCTAAAACGAGCTTTTTCTGTTTTGAGGGTTAACTTTAATATCAATCTTGACAATATGGCTATTTAGTGATAACATTTCTGTCGTCATGCCCTAAACTTCTAACAAAGTCGCCGGCAATGTGCCGCAACTGACGAAACTCTGCATCCTCTGTGACAGCACGCTGAAATTGTGACATTATGTGATCATACAGTACACTCCTGAGAAATCATGTTTGCATTATCATATTACACTAGACTAATGTTGCCTTATACATTATTACACTGCGCTATCTTACACGGAAGAGAAGACATGTTGTCTAGCACACTGTGAAAATCAATACTTACCACAAGCTTTGTAGTTAAAACCAGGAGGTACTTTGAAACTTCCTCTTTGTTGCTGTTTTAGTTGATTTCCTTGTTCATCTTCCTGTGGGTAACTCTCTTCCTGTTGTTTCTGATGGGATTGTTTTCTTTTCCGTCGCCCCTGTCCTGCCCGTATATCCCTTGGATCGTCATTGTAGGACCAATTAAGTCTTTCACGGTCCTGGACTGTAATGGTCACAGTATAATATAGTCACGTGTAAATAACATGCCTTTCCGTTGACTCAAATAAGAAACATCTATTTGTAGCAAGTATTTATTACATTGTAAATGATAACTTACTCTTAAACCGTAATATATATCTTAAGCTCCTTGTAATATAATTAAAATACTTATGTACATTCATCCTTTATTCGATAATTACACTGATGGTGATTTTCTTCTTGTTGCTGCTTTATCCTTCTGTTATCCTGTTGACTGCCCCGAACAGTGTAGCTCCAATTTAGCTTTCTATGGTTAGCGACTTATGATCACAACATAACATATAGTCACGTGTTATAAATAAGGAAGACAAGAGTAATTTTATGGGTGAACAACTTCTTAGTTTGACAGTAGCCACGTTTTGGTATATATTATTATACCGTTTTAAGCATATAGTTTGAATTACGCTTGTCTTCCTTATACCATCAACTTCTAGAATGCCTGCTGTTAATAATAAACCTAAATGACACATCGATAATGAGCATGTCTATATTTGAATAGAAATGATGAATAGTTTAAAACTTGAAAGTCATATTATCGTGTAGATTCATGTTATAAATATACTTTCATAAGATAAGATAAGATAAGATAAGATAAGATAAGATAAGATAAGATAAGATAAGATAAGATAAGATAAGATAAGATAAGATAAGATAGATAAGATAAGATAAGACTTTATTATCCCGAAGGAAATTTTGGTTACATCGTAAACACATTATAACAATACAAAAATGAGTGACAACATATACACGCAAACGAGCACTAAGACCAGATAGGGAAGTTAGTACTTTTGTCTGTTTCATTGTTTTAGGATGTTGCCTTGTTCCATCGTTCCAATCACCTATCTATAACAGTATTATTGTATATGCTTCGGTAATTATCCAATGCTTAATTGTAAATCACTTAGGGCTATTGAAATATGCAATTGTATCATTGAGACGCAAGGATAAAGTCTAGACAAGTGCCACCCTGCAGGCTGGTAACTCCTTCATCATGCGGACTGGTGCTTTTTATGACAAAAGGATAAAACAGGATTCATATCACTCCGCCGTTCTATTCCATATATGGTGCGAAATTATAAGAATTGAATGTCAGTTTATGTATTTGCACTGGAAAATGAACGATGTCAAAGCTACATTCAAACTCTCGTGTGAACCCGCTCGCAAGCTCGCTCATCGTTCATTTTCCAGTGCAAACACACACACTGATATCCAATTCACAATTAAAATTAAGAAGATTTATATTTATATATATAATCCGGCATGACAATAACACAAAAATAACCAGCTCTGTCGTTCAGTAAGTATTTATATAATCAAATGGGGATACTAGTCGATGTAAAGTTTATGTACACCTTACCATATACATGTACCAGGTGTCTTCGATATTGTCAGAGAGATTTGATTTTAATGAACGTCACATATACCATATTTCTCATTTTATTGTTTGTCAGTACCAATTTTTTTACAGGCGAAAATCCTTACCTTCTGTTAAATCACTGCTCCTAAAATGTTCTGTGAAATAAATCTCATTTAAAAGTAAAAATGAGAGTTGTGTATTATGTTATTTCCTTTTAATGCCGCATTGATGTCTTTTCTAAATCAACTCGATGGAATAAATAGAATAATAAATATTGTCGCAAAGCGACGACAATAGGATTCAGTCGAAATTCTAACATATTAATTACACAGATGATAATGTCAACAAGACAAGGATTTTTATGATTTATCAACTTCTTTATTGTAAAATGAAGCGACGTTTCGGAATAGATTCTTGTACCGTTTTCAATAACAATAACAGTAACAACATGTCATGTCTACCTCTCATGCAAACATATGTTAAGTTAGATGCAGTTTTTATCTTCTCCTGTTGTTACTGTTATTGTTATCTCATGATCATGTCCATATGTATAAATCTGTACTCCCATACCGAAACGTTAGGATTTTTATTGTGGAAACATTTCCTCATTTTTTTAAAACTATAAGATCTAATTGATGAGGAAATAATGTGGTTGTTTCGAAATGAGACAAAAAATAACTAGTCGAACGTTTGTTTACGTTTTCTCAATTACAACTGAATTATTTACAAGCAATTGAAAAATGGACAGTATATTTATGGCCCACATGCATTAAATCTAGTTAAAAGAAGTTTATGCCAACAACCTAGATAGGCCGATAATGGCTGAAACATCGCCCAAAAGTTCCACTTGGGCCCCTTAGTCTATTTCTGAAAATGAAATTCTTACTGGAAGTCATACTTGTAACATACACATTATTGTATTTATTAATTATTGCTGTCATTTACGCAAAATATTTAAACCATTTTAATGGGTCATTGAATATGTTGTTATGTCACTATGTATACAAATAAATATAATACATACATTTGATGAAAGCAGGACGTACTGGGACACCTCCTTGCTGTTGCTGTTGCTGTTGCTGTTGCTGTTGCTGTTGCTGCAGGTACTTCTTGCCTTGTTGATTCTGCTGGTTGTCTTTCCTTTCCGGTTGCTGCTGACCAACTTGAAGATTGAAGACACTGTAGAACCAACTGGGCTCCGGATCCTCGACTGTGATGGTGTCACAATATGTGTTAGAGTCATGTGAATATAACAAAACAATTAGTTAAACAAAGATTGGGAAAATCGAATTGTGGCAAGTCTATATTTAACTTTTAATGAAGTTTTTTTCTTAAAGCGTACGTTATATGATATATACATCCTTGTGTCACAAATGTTGTTAATTTTAATTATTTTGGGGCGAGGTGGAGTCTGAATTAAGCATGTATTGGTTAAAGCCACATCGGATACACCGGGTAACGTGCATAGCGTGCGCTATGAAGAGGAGAACCAGTATGCTAGTCTAGAGAGTTGGAATGTGACTTTTGTGCTAGCTCGAAGTTTGAAATTTTCACAGGTCGAATGAAGCTCTCTCCCTTGGACGACATCGACATTTAAAGGGCCTGATGTGGCTTCAATACAGAGGCTGCTAGAGCAACTTGCTGTTGTGTTTCCGCTGTAACCTGGTGACAAATGGTCAAAAGCGTTCTATGTGAGGACATGTTTAGTAGCAGTATCGGGACAGAGGATTTGTTGCAGAGACGACGTCATACATGCACGTGTCGGTGGTAGGGTTTAGTTTAATTTTAAGCTCATCTGGCCTGTAAGGCCTGATGGGCTTATGGCATGGCATGGTGTCCGGCGTCCGTCCGTCCGTCAGTAAAATTTGTTGAATTTTGACTTCTTCTCCAGAAACAAAAGGCCTAGAAAGCTGAAACTTTGTGTACAGACTCCTTGGCTAGTGAGGATTATAAATTGTAACTTTGGTGGCCCCCTGCCCCCTATTACAGGCCTCAGGGGCCACATCCTTAAAAGCTATTTTCATCTTCTTCTCCAGAATCAAAGGCCTAGAAAGCTGAAACTTTGTGAAAAGAATCCTTGGCTAGTGAGGATTATAAATTGTAACTTGGGTGGCCCTGTGGCCCCTATTGAGGGCCAGAGGGGTCACACCCTAAAAATCTATTTTCATCTTCTTCTCCAGAATCAAAGGCCTAGAAAGCTGAAACTTTGTGAAAAGACTCCTTGGCTAGTGAGGATTATAAATTGTAACTTTGGTGGCCCTGTGGCCCCTATTGAGGGCCAGAGGGGCCACGCCCTAAAAATCTATTTTCATCTTCTTCTCCAGAAAGCATAAGGCCTAGAAAGCTGAAACCTTCCTTTACTAGTGGGGATTATAATGTATAGCTTTGGTGGCCCCCTGCCCCCTAATACAGGCCTCACACACAAAGGCAAAATGGATATGAAGCCTGATGAGCTACAGAGCCAATGGCTCTATTTTTTCAGTTTTGAGGTTTTATGTGGTGGTCTGTCCTGGAAAACAATAGGGGTGTAATCACGTGTGACTGAGATCAATTGCCTGAGTGTCGCGGACGATTAGTTGAGGGGCGTCATGGTATAGGCCTGTACCGGATTGTATTGTTTTGTGGGAAGTATTAAGCTTTAAAGAAGACACGTGTTTAGTTGTAATAACCCAGTGCTGGTGATACTTTGTAGTTATTAGTAGATTTGTTAACAATCATCCACTAGTTAAAAGAACTTGTTTTATCGCATTTTATTGTATTGATGATTACGCTGCTATTTCATTATCTATTTCCGTCATCTTGATGTCATCCCTTTTCGGACTCATTATTAAAAACCCAATTTAGCTTTCTATAGTCTGCAGCTATAATTGTCACAACATGTGGTATAATCACGTTTAAATATTAAAGCGGCAGTAGCACGTATAAGGGGGAATATAAGGAAATGTTAGGAAAAATGAAAATAACTGGTTCCGATTGAAAGACAATATATTTGAATAAATGGAGCAGAAATAAATCAAGAAATAAATAAGTTCAGCCTTGTGATTCCTTTTTCTTACGCAAAATGAATGTAAGGTGTTCACACAAAAATTATCGCCAATGGACTTTATGTGAATCTATATAATTTGTTTTTTGATTATGGATGATTGGTTTGATTAATGAGAATTTTGACACTATCAAAATAATACATTTAGCATTAACGTAAAATAAGGCGTGAAAAATGAAAAATATTAAATTTTCAAAAAATGTGCTACTGTGAGCTTGAATGCGTATTGAAACACATCTTTCATTATGCTTTTTTGACAGAAGTTGTGAATTTGAAATAAAAAATATGAATGTAGGAATTCTGTGAGCATACGATGTAATCAATCTAAATATCATTGATGGAAATGAATTTGTGTACTCATATTTACTCGAGGACGCTAGGAAACAAACAGGACAGCCAGCTTTCACTTTCCTATCTCGTCTAGTTAAGGATGTTTTAAAAGGAAATACTTTGAAAGGAGGGTAATCATAAAATGTGAACAAGTATTATTTTAAAATCAATAACTTAGTTTAGTGTGCGCATGTTGACATGAAATAACCCCGCTTCAGTCGATATTATCACTCGCGGCTTTAACTATTCGGCATTTTATATGTTATTAATTCTTTTGCCCATGAATGTATGTCCTAACACGTTTACAATACGAAAACAAATAAGCATACACAAACTATATCACCTACAGTAAGAAAGAGAAAACATAACGTGAAAGAACGAATAACTTGAAGTTAATTAGAGAATTGGGAGCAAGAGCTACCACATTCAAATAGCTATATCCTATTCTAGTGTGCAATATTTAAAGTTTAATCTCTTATCCCCAGTTATACTATACAAAAATAGAAACGCATAGGCCAATTTTATAAAGAAATGTTTATGTATTTCAAACATAAACAAACTCATGAACAAATACTCCGAGCATTATGAATGTTCACATGTGTACAGGAGAAGGGAATGTCTTTGGCTTATAGTCATTGACATGTGGCAGAACAATCATATTTTTCGCCCAAATCTCTCGAAGTGTCAGTATCTATTGTGTCCATCACGTGCTCCAATAACAGTTCTCAGTCGCCGTGTCATGGATCTTATCAAACGTTGGATAACCAGCTGAGGAATCCTCCTCCACTCCTCCTGAAGAAATGCAGCCAATTCTTGGAGAGCTTGGGGCGGACGTTGACGTTGTCGTAGACGACGATCAAGTTCATCCCATACATGTAGGTGATCTTTTGGATTAAGATCCGGCGAACGATAGGGCCAGGGAAGAACATTGACATTGTTTGCGGCAATGAAGTCCATTGTTACACGTGCTGTGTGCGGTCGTGCGTTGTCTTGCTGAAACAAGTGACGTTGGACGTCGATAACAGGCAGAAGGTGTCGCTATAAAATCATGTCCCGGTAGCGTACGGCCGTCAGGTTTCCTTGGACGTGGACCAGATCGGTACGGTTGGTGTAGGATATGGCAGCCCACATCATAACGCTGCCTCCGCCGAATCTGTCCACCTGACGTACGCAGTTAGAAGCGTAACGTTCATGAGCTCGTCTGTAGACCCTGTTCCGTCCATCACGTCTCTGCATCAGGAATCATGATTAATCACTGAACCAAAGGCGTCTCAAGTTCTGTAGGTCCCATGCGGCCCAATGTAAGGTCTTCTGGCTCTTAGGCCAGCTTCCCTCAACCTGTTCCGTACAGTTTGGCCAGATATCCTCCGAAGTCCTGGTACTCTAGATCTGGCTGCTGTGCTAACTGCTGTGGCTCTGCGATCACGCAAATGAACGCCCCGGATGTAGCGATCTTGGGCTGCATTAGTCACTCTTGGTCTTCCTGATCGTTGACGGTCATTTACTGTACCGGTCTGGTTGTAGCGAACTACGAGTTGGCTGATGGTGCTCTGACTGACATTCAGATGCCAGGCAACAGCAGACTGGGACTCTCCATCTTGAATTCGTCCGATGGCGATGTTCCTTGTGGCAATGTCGAGACGTGGCATATTTGAATGCATCTTCCTACGCAGAGCCTAAAACGCCAGTTTCCGAACTGTCAATTTATGCCTTGCTGCAGAGCCTTTACTTTTCTGTGCTGCTATAGTGCCCCTAGAGACTAGAGATCAAGCACAGAAAAATTCAAGGTTATGCAGCAAGGAATAAAACTGACAGTTTGGAAACTGGCGTTTTAGGCTGTGCGTAGGAAGATGATTTGAATGGCGCTGCAACTCATTCAAAATGATTGACATTTCCGAAAACAACCTGCCTTTTATAGCCAAGGTATGCATGATGCACTTGCTACAAGTTTCACGTGCATAAGACATTAATGTGCGTTTTGGCGATGTGTTTCGTACTTCCTGCAAAAAACCCTCTCAAGTTCAACCTTTGCGTTTTCAGCCGCACTTTTCATTTGGAAAGGGGTACAAATCATGCTATCTACACCATTGTATAACATATTTATGAATATCGTAAAAAAATAACCCACATGGGACTTCTAAAAAAACAGCAATCGCCTATGCGTTTCTTTTGTTGTATAGTATATTATTGCCTCCCACCCTAAACATGTCTTTGCATTTGCCCACTGTATGGCGCCAATTCCTTCCATAACTACGAGTGCCTTCATTTGTCGACGGTGCGAGAGTTCTGACACAAATACTGGTGTTTAAGAGCTGGATTGGCCATCAAGAAGCCGCGACCTCAATCCGATCGAACACATCTGGTTAATCTATTAATATCTATATTAAAAAAACCGACGTGATCCGACCGAGTAGAAATCAACAGTCAAAGGGGAACAACTCTGCAAAGACTGCCTTGTACACTTGGACCAATCAGATTGCGTGACACACTTGTGTCTGTCGCCCGCCATTAATAAATATTGATCTGACAATTCATCGCTCTGTTGTTTTATGTACATGTATGTTTGCATTTACAGTTGGTCAAAATAAGGCCTCATGTACATAAAACTGTTTGTAACTTAACTAGGAACTGGGAATTAGGCAATATGGCATGTGCATCCTTTTCACCTAATGTTTTTATGATTTATCCAAGTAGGGTCAAAGTTTTTTTACTGTTATTTTAAATGAACAATTAGTATATTATTAATGTAAAGACTATTGATAAGTGAAATAATTGTGCACGTCGTGATGCAAGCATGACATTTGGCTTGATTGTAGTTTATAACTGTCCTATAACATACAGATCGAGAGGCCTCTCAAGATTTTCATATCTTTCATTTTTTGGGTAAAAAAGTGAAAAAAGGTGATTTTTTTACTTATTTTGCTCTAAAAAAAATTCAGTACCCTAAAATACTTACTTATCATAAATTAGTGTTGGAAATTCAAACTGATCATTTTTCATTATATGCATGTATTTCTATCTTTAACAGTCAGGTCTACAGAAGTCATAACACTAAAACTAGGACTGCCGCAACAGTATTTAGGTCTTCAAGACTCTGCTTGAACTACAAACCAATAGTTTGTCATCAATTTCCATCCAGTCTTTTTGAAATTAGTATATAATAAAATAATATCCATATCATATTTGAATTTAATGGGTTTTATAGAGTTTAATTTGCAAACCAGGTCTGTTAAATGTATGTTTTGGGTCAATCCGTGATGAGATGCCAACAACTAAATAGCGCTAATTGGATCTGCCAAGGACGTTTAACTTGGAAACATGGGCAACTCTCCGAGAGGCATCTTTCAGTTGAAGAAGTAATGTATGTGTAAGATGTTATTGACAATTAATGTTTTTAAACTTAAGCAGCAGATATGTCATGCATGGTAGCTACCCTCCTTACTGATAAACAGCAATATAATGAGAATGTTGAAGAAAATGTATGTATAAGCTTTTAAAGAAATATAGGCTTGAAGTTTTTATATCTTCTTTACTATTTTCATTTAATATAAAACTTAATGGTTAATGTTTGGAGAATAACATTTGGACAAAGGAGGTTGTACTTATGCTTTAGATGACATAACATCTGTAGACATATTTCAGTTGCTTATTTAGTTCAGGAGTTATGAAAGAACAGACCCATTTGCCCTGTAGCATAATTCATAATATCAAATAGATAGGCATTGCCTATGCAATCTCTTATGGTGTGAACAGTTAAAAAATATAACATTTTATTCATATTCATAGAGGACAATTTTTCAGAATGTTAAATTTGTCTTATTCTTGAGAAATTGATGAAAAAAATCATTTTTATGTATAGCCCTCATGTGCCTTACATAAGGACCCAAAGTAAACAAATCTACACTCATAATCCCCCTTAGCTAAGCAAACTTTCTCAAGATCCAGAACAGAACAGAACAGAAATGAAATTTCTATCGTTTGAGCTGGGCGAATTAGAGAGAAATTGATTTCTCTTTAGGAACAAACCAGATAAAAAGGGAGGTAATACTTGTGTAGAGGGCGCTGTGTGGTGTCTATAAATATCATGTCAGAGCGCGGGAAGTCCATTCTCGGCTGCGACGACCAGCGTATCAAGTTGATGATATGTTAAATTTTACATTGCGGGACATGTTGACTTTTGATCATGTGGTCTAACTTACGTTTGAAAGCTTTTAGACTTTTGGAAGCAGATTTCTCTCTACAGGCAATGAAGAGTAAATTCATGAAGGAAGATTTAATTATAAATTACAATGCATATAAGCTGTGGGGTGTTGATGTGGTTTGGAGGACGCACGAACCACAGAGGCCCGGAGAATTAAGTTGCAAGTTCAAATTGTGTTTTCCGAATATTCTCGGGTATCGACTGATACAAGTCTATAACCTATGACTGTAACATGCAGTACATCATGTAACAGCAAGCTGTACGTGTTCCTCAAGTAGAGGCCTGATTGTTCACCGTTGAGGTTGCCTTCAGTCACAGGACACATCCGATAGCAGGGCGGACCAATTGAAGCGATCAAGATCGACTAAATGGTAAATTTTGATATTTCTACTACCATTAAAATGAATGAGGTCTTGATTGTGTCGATGTATATGATGTTTGCCAAAGTATTCAAATTCAATGTGTGAATTTTATGTTTGTACCAGATACGATGCGAATATTCAGTTTTTATATTGATAATGGTGATTATTTGCGTATGTTTTCTGTATCTATGTGGGTAGACATGAATACATCGGCTGACTAAAGCCAAATACTGATTTTACTGTTGGCTCCTGTTTTTGACTGGTCATTGTGATTGATAAAGCTCTTTGTTAACTATTTCAAAGAAAGATTTATACACACATGTGATTGAACAGGACTTCATAAATGCTTGATTATACTTATAATGACTTGGTCATTTGTGCAGTTGTATACTGGTACAAGTTGACAGGAATTGGCCTTCTCTCTAAAGAGATGTTATGAAATTTTATGGTAAAACAGCTACGTAGATGATTGTAGCGACGAGTCTTCAGTTAACTGGATATAAAATCAATCGTCCATGGCAATACAACCGTTTTGCTATACGTCCATGACTGAATTCCAAATGTTTCACTATCGATTTAAACATAACTTTGATATGCAAATTAGACCCCTCTTTGATATGTGTAGAGCTTTGTGTTTGAGAATGTTGCACATGTTTGAGTGTGCGTAGTGATTCTCGGATACCACATTATCCCACATAGTCGGGTCGTTGAGATGATCACAAGGAAAAGTGGTGATCTAAGTCTGTTAATGTCTTCACACAACATGCTGGTTCAATGAATCTTCTCATTCTGTATATATATATGTCTGCATATATGATGTCTTAAGCGACCTAAGTTACATTTGATTATGTTGTGGTTAATGATTTTGCTACTATCATGATACGCGGATCGATTTCCGTTAGGTGGGTACCTCTTATACTGAAGAAAAACTAGGCAAGTGGAACATGGTTGGTTCCAAGGTAGCAGGCATCTTATGTCTAGCTGATGTTGACAGAATGTTGCGTTCATGTCGTATCGGAAGATGCCTTGCATCGTATAATGTGCAGAGAAGAAATCCAAGTTCTAGTTGTGAAAATGTTTTGTAATGCCTAATGTCCGACTGATGTTGACCGAATGATGTGTTCATGTCTGATCTGAAGATGCCTTGCATCGTTCAATGTACAGAGAAGAAAACGCACAAAGTTGGTGGTGAAAATGTCAGTTTTGTTATAACGTACTTAAAGTTTTACATGTTTATGCTTAAAGTATTTACCGATGTTGAATGATTTAATCCATACAATATTCTTTCTGTTTCAGGTATAAAATGTTATGATTATGATCATTGTACAGTTTCCCGAAGTACTGGAGTGGAATATAGATGGGATTGTTTGATACTGATGTATGGTTTACCGGTGATGATCAGGATGGTTTCAATGTAAGGAAACCGGTGGTTGGTTTTTGGTTTAACATGTAAATAAGTGTTGCCCTTTCTTTTTATCTCGGCTAGTGTCGCAGGTGACTGTCTGTTTTTGTGTATGTTGTTTTATCTGGTTTGTGGTGGAGGGATAGAGAAATGAAATTTCTATCGTTTGAGCTGGGCCAATTAGAGAGAAACTGATTTCTCTTTAGGAACAAACCAGATAAAAAGGGAGGTAATACTTGTGTAGAGGGCGCTGTGTGGTGTCTATAAATATCATGTCAGAGCGCGGGAAGTCCATTCTCGGCTGCGACGACTAGCGTATCAAGTTGATGATATGTCAAATTTTACATTGAGTTGTCTTAATGAGTTTTTTTCAGGCAAAGTATGTAAAATTGACAGCAGGATAGTCATATTTGCAAGTTTGCGTGTTTGAAGTAATAACTAGTTTGTATTATCATTGGTTATGTAGAAAGAAATGAAGACGTACTATGAAGTGAAGGGTGTACTATGAAGTGAAGGTGTACTATGAAGTGAAGGGTGTACTATGAAGTGAAGGTGTACTATGAAGTGAAGGTGTACTATGAAGTGAAGGTGTAGTATGAAGTGAAGGTGTAGTATGAAGTGAAGGTGTAGTATGAAGTGAAGGTGTACTATGAAGTTAATGTGTAATATACTGTAAATCAACAAATTAACACGTGTATTAATTAACGCGAATGCCGTCCACCAAACACAAATGCGTGTACTAATTAACGCGAGCAGGCGATAATTAGTGTTTACAAAATCACCTCACAATCACCGACAAAGGTGTTGATCTGCGAATGTGGATGCAGTCAGCAATTGAGAAAGTGGGTTGCACACCGGAAGCAATCTTGCGTGGCTGGGAGTCGGCCGGTCTGTTGAAAGTGCTTAAATAAACACTAGGTGATTACGTCTTGACTAGTAGTTGTACTACTCCCCCAATGATATGCTCGGCTGAGTTTAAACAAAGACTGACTGGTAACTAACAGTGCTCAAACGTCCATTGACACGTGTCATCCCACTAAAGATTAACGAATGAATGAAATGTTGAAATGCTTGTTTATTGTTATTTTGTCTCTTTTTATCATATGGAATTATTCAATAAAGCTATATACCGTATCCTCGCGGGTATATGACCACCCTCGAACTAAAGCCCACCCCCCATTTTTCAGGGTTGAGCAGGTTGGGGTCAATCTCGGTTTATAGCCCACCCCCCAATTCTCGGAAGTGTGACACAATCGATGTCAGACGATCGAGTTAGCGATGTTTACACCGGAAGCAAAATGCACAAGTTTACATCGATGTCATTCCTTGAAAAATAAAAATACACTGTTCTGTTGTTGTTTTTAATGACTATATACATTGTCAATTAATAAAAATAAAACAATATATTGTTTTTGAATAATCATGCATCATTAACGTACTGTTAAATTTCAGCAGAAATCACGATATGTTTGTGGCTTCACTTGCATCAGCGATCGGGAATTGAATCCCATAATATTATCAAGAACTATCGCTTTATAAGGCTTGTTATCCATTCTAAATGTTCAATATGGCATATTTCCAAACTTATCTATCATATTTAATCAAAGTTCAAAGATATCTTTGTCAAATATACTTTCGCGAAAGCACATTGTTTTACTGTACTTGGAATCTCAATCGTAATTTCTTGACGACAAATAACATTATTAATATACTTTCGTGCTCATTATCATAATATTTGCAAGTTTTTCTTCGAATTTTATATACGTAAATATTTCAATTAACTGCATGTTGTTTTGGAAAAAGTAATATATGGAAAATGTTAAACAAATATTTGGTTATTTAGACATTTAATATTGTATCGACAATATGTTGTCTTGAATTTATTACAACCACGTTTCAGTTTCATACGGCGCTGCAACTCATTCAAAATGATTGACATTTCCGAAAACAACCTGCCTTTTATAGCCAAGGTATGCATGATGCACTTGCTACAAGTTTCACGTGCATAAGACATTAATGTGCGTTTTGGCGATGTGTTTCGTACTTCCTGCAAAAAACCCTCTCAAGTTCAACCTTTGCGTTTTCAGCCGCACTTTTCATTTGGAAAGGGGTACAAATCATGCTATCTACACCATTGTATAACATATTTATGAATATCGTAAAAAAATAACCCACATGGGACTTCTAAAAAAACAGCAATCGCCTATGCGTTTCTTTTTTTGTATAGTATATTATTGCCTCCCACCCTAAACATGTCTTTGCATTTGCCCTCTGTATGGCGCCAATTCCTTCCATAACTACGAGTGCCTTCATTTGTCGACGGTGCGAGAGTTCTGACACAAATACTGGTGTTTAAGAGCTGGATTGGCCATCAAGAAGCCCCGACCTCAATCCGATCGAACACATCTGGTTAATCTATTTATATCTATATTAAAAAAACCGACGTGATCCGACCGAGTAGAAATCAACAGTCAAAGGGGAACAACTCTGCAAAGACTGCCTTGTACACTTGGACCAATCAGATTGCGTGACACACTTGTGTCTGTCGCCCGCCATTAATAAATATTGATCTGACAATTCATCGCTCTGTTGTTTTATGTATGTTTGCATTTACAGTTGGTCAAAATAAGGCCTCATGTACATAAAACTGTTTGTAACTTAACTAGGAACTGGGAATTAGGCAATATGGCATGTGCATCCTTTTCACTTAATGTTTTTATGATTTATCCAAGTAGGGTCAAAGTTTTTTTACTGTTATTTTAAATGAACAATTAGTATATTATTAATGTAAAGACTATTGATAAGTGAAATATTTGTGCACGTCGTGATGCAAGCATGACATTTGGCTTGATTGTAGTTTATAACTGTCCTATAACATACAGATCGAGAGGCCTCTCAAGATTTTCATATCTTTCATTTTTTGGGTAAAAAAGTGAAAAAAGGTGATTTTTTTACTTATTTTGCTCTAAAAAAAATTCAGTACCCTAAAATACTTACTTATCATAAATTAGTGTTGGAAATTCAAACTGATCATTTTTCATTATATGCATGTATTTCTATCTTTAACAGTCAGGTCTACAGAAGTCATAACACTAAAACTAGGACTGCCGCAACAGTATTTAGGTCTTCAAGACTCTGCTTGAACTACAAACCAATAGTTTGTCATCAATTTCCATCCAGTCTTTTTGAAATTAGTATATAATAAAATAATATCCATATCATATTTGAATTTAATGGGTTTTATAGAGTTTAATTTGCAAACCAGGTCTGTTAAATGTATGTTTTGGGTCAATCCGTGATGAGATGCCAACAACTAAATAGCGCTAATTGGATCTGCCAAGGACGTTTAACTTGGAAACATGGGCAACTCTCCGAGAGGCATCTTTCAGTTGAAGAAGTAATGTATGTGTAAGATGTTATTGACAATTAATGTTTTTAAACTTAAGCAGCAGATATGTCATGCATGGTAGCTACCCTCCTTACTGATAAACAGCAATATAATGAGAATGTTGAAGAAAATGTATGTATAAGCTTTTAAAGAAATATAGGCTTGAAGTTTTTATATCTTCTTTACTATTTTCATTTAATATAAAACTTAATGGTTAATGTTTGGAGAATAACATTTGGACAAAGGAGGTTGTACTTATGCTTTAGATGACATAACATCTGTAGACATATTTCAGTTGCTTATTTAGTTCAGGAGTTATGAAAGAACAGACCCATTTGCCCTGTAGCATAATTCATAATATCAAATAGATAGGCATTGCCTATGCAATCTCTTATGGTGTGAACAGTTAAAAAATATAACATTTTATTCATATTCATAGAGGACAATTTTTCAGAATGTTAAATTTGTCTTATTCTTGAGAAATTGATGAAAAAAATCATTTTTATGTATAGCCCTCATGTGCCTTACATAAGGACCCAAAGTAAACAAATCTACACTCATAATCCCCCTTAGCTAAGCAAACTTTCTCAAGATCCAGAACAGAACAGAACAGAAATGAAATTTCTATCGTTTGAGCTGGGCGAATTAGAGAGAAATTGATTTCTCTTTAGGAACAAACCAGATAAAAAGGGAGGTAATACTTGTGTAGAGGGCGCTGTGTGGTGTCTATAAATATCATGTCAGAGCGCGGGAAGTCCATTCTCGGCTGCGACGACCAGCGTATCAAGTTGATGATATGTTAAATTTTACATTGCGGGACATGTTGACTTTTGATCATGGGGTCTAACTTACGTTTGAAAGCTTTTAGACTTTTGGAAGCAGATTTCTCTCTACAGGCAATGAAGAGTAAATTCATGAAGGAAGATTTAATTATAAATTACAATGCATATAAGCTGTGGGGTGTTGATGTGGTTTGGAGGACGCACGAACCACAGAGGCCCGGAGAATTAAGTTGCAAGTTCAAATTGTGTTTTCCGAATATTCTCGGGTATCGACTGATACAAGTCTATAACCTATGACTGTAACATGCAGTACATCATGTAACAGCAAGCTGTACGTGTTCCTCAAGTAGAGGCCTGATTGTTCACCGTTGAGGTTGCCTTCAGTCACAGGACACATCCGATAGCAGGGCGGACCAATTGAAGCGATCAAGATCGACTAAATGGTAAATTTTGTTATTTCTACTACCATTAAAATGAATGAGGTCTTGATTGTGTCGATGTATATGATGTTTGCCAAAGTATTCAAATTCAATGTGTGAATTTTATGTTTGTACCAGATACGATGCGAATATTCAGTTTTTATATTGATAATGGTGATTATTTGCGTATGTTTTCTGTATCTATGTGGGTAGACATGAATACATCGGCTGACTAAAGCCAAATACTGATTTTACTGTTGGCTCCTGTTTTTGACTGGTCATTGTGATTAATAAAGCTCTTTGTTAACTATTTCAAAGAAAGGTTTATACACACATGTGATTGAACAGGACTTCATAAATGCTTGATTATACTTATAATGACTTGGTCATTTGTGCAGTTGTATACTGGTACAAGTTGACAGGAATTGGCCTTCTCTCTAAAGAGATGTTATGAAATTTTATGGTAAAACAGCTACGTAGATGATTGTAGCGACGAGTCTTCAGTTAACTGGATATAAAATCAATCGTCCATGGCAATACAACCGTTTTGCTATACGTCCATGACTGAATTCCAAATGTTTCACTATCGATTTAAACATAACTTTGATATGCAAATTAGACCCCTCTTTGATATGTGTAGAGCTTTGTGTTTGAGAATGTTGCACATGTTTGAGTGTGCGTAGTGATTCTCGGATACCACATTATCCCACATAGTCGGGTCGTTGAGATGATCACAAGGAAAAGTGGTGATCTAAGTCTGTTAATGTCTTCACACAACATGCTGGTTCAATGAATCTTCTCATTCTGTATATATATATGTCTGCATATATGATGTCTTAAGCGACCTAAGTTACATTTGATTATGTTGTGGTTAATGATTTTGCTACTATCATGATACGCGGATCGATTTCCGTTAGGTGGGTACCTCTTATACTGAAGAAAAACTAGGCAAGTGGAACATGGTTGGTTCCAAGGTAGCAGGCATCTTATGTCTAGCTGATGTTGACAGAATGTTGCGTTCATGTCGTATCGGAAGATGCCTTGCATCGTATAATGTGCAGAGAAGAAATCCAAGTTCTAGTTGTGAAAATGTTTTGTAATGCCTAATGTCCGACTGATGTTGACCGAATGATGTGTTCATGTCTGATCTGAAGATGCCTTGCATCGTTCAATGTACAGAGAAGAAAACGCACAAAGTTGGTGGTGAAAATGTCAGTTTTGTTATAACGTACTTAAAGTTTTACATGTTTATGCTTAAAGTATTTACCGATGTTGAATGATTTAATCCATACAATATTCTTTCTGTTTCAGGTATAAAATGTTATGATTATGATCATTGTACAGTTTCCCGAAGTACTGGAGTGGAATATAGATGGGATTGTTTGATACTGATGTATGGTTTACCGGTGATGATCAGGATGGTTTCAATGTAAGGAAACCGGTGGTTGGTTTTTGGTTTAACATGTAAATAAGTGTTGCCCTTTCTTTTTATCTCGGCTAGTGTCGCAGGTGACTGTCTGTTTTTGTGTATGTTGTTTTATCTGGTTTGTGGTGGAGGGATAGAGAAATGAAATTTCTATCGTTTGAGCTGGGCCAATTAGAGAGAAACTGATTTCTCTTTAGGAACAAACCAGATAAAAAGGGAGGTAATACTTGTGTAGAGGGCGCTGTGTGGTGTCTATAAATATCATGTCAGAGCGCGGGAAGTCCATTCTCGGCTGCGACGACTAGCGTATCAAGTTGATGATATGTCAAATTTTACATTGAGTTGTCTAAATGAGTTTTTTTCAGGCAAAGTATGTAAAATTGACAGCAGGATAGTCATATTTGCAAGTTTGCGTGTTTGAAGTAATAACTAGTTTGTATTATCATTGGTTATGTAGAAAGAAATGAAGACGTATTTTGAAGTGAAGGTGTACTATGAAGTGAAGGGTGTACTATGAAGTGAAGGTGTACTATGAAGTGAAGGTGTAGTATGAAGTGAAGGTGTAGTATGAAGTGAAGGTGTAGTATGAAGTGAAGGTGTACTATGAAGTGAAGGTGTACTATGAAGTTAATGTGTAATATACTGTAAATCAACAAATTAACACGTGTATTAATTAACGCGAATGCCGTCCACCAAACACAAATGCGTGTACTAATTAACGCGAGCAGGCGATAATTAGTGTTTACAAAATCACCTCACAATCACCGACAAAGGTGTTGATCTGCGAATGTGGATGCAGTCAGCAATTGAGAAAGTGGGTCGCACACCGGAAGCAATCTTGCGTGGCTGGGAGTCGGCCGGTCTGTTGAAAGTGCTTAAATAAACACTAGGTGATTACGTCTTGACTAGTAGTTGTACTACTCCCCTAATGATATGCTCGGCTGAGTTTAAACAAAGACTGACTGGTAACTAACAGTGCTCAAACGTCCATTGACACGTGTCATCCCACTAAAGATTAACGAATGAATGAAATGTTGAAATGCTTGTTTATTGTTATTTTGTCTCTTTTTATCATATGGAATTATTCAATAAAGCTACATACCGTATCCTCGCGGGTATATGACCACCCTCGAACTAAAGCCCACCCCCCATTTTTCAGGGTTGAGCAGGTTGGGGTCAATCTCGGTTTATAGCCCACCCCCCAATTCTCGGAAGTGTGACACAATCGATGTCAGACGATCGAGTTAGCGATGTTTACACCGGAAGCAAAATGCACAAGTTTACATCGATGTCATTCCTTGAAAAATAAAAATACACTGTTCTGTTGTTGTTTTTAATGACTATATTCATTGTCAATTAATAAAAATAAAACAATATATTGTTTTTGAATAATCATGCATCATTAACGTACTGTTAAATTTCAGCAGAAATCACGATATGTTTGTGGCTTCACTTGCATCAGCGATCGGGAATTGAATCCCATAATATTATCAAGAACTATCGCTTTATAAGGCTTGTTATCCATTCTAAATGTTCAATATGGCATATTTCCAAACTTATCTATCATATTTAATCAAAGTTCAAAGATATCTTTGTCAAATATACTTTCGCGAAAACACGTTGTTTTACTGTACTTGGAATCTCAATCGTAATTTCTTGACGACAAATAACATTATTAATATACTTTCGTGCTCATTATCATAATATTTGCAAGTTTTTCTTCGAATTTTATATACGTAAATATTTCAATTAACTGCATGTTGTTTTGGAAAAAGTAATATATGGAAAATGTTAAACAAATATTTGGTTATTTAGACATTTAATATTGTATCGACAATATGTTGTCTTGAATTTATTACAACCACGTTTCAGTTTCATACATCGTTTTCAAATCGACTTGCTGATTGGTTGACCTATATTTCTGGGCCAATGAAAAGGCTTGTAACAAATATCTCTTTACCAGTAAACACATGCAGCAAAAGCTGTCGACTGATTATTCACGTTCGTTTTTCATGAGAATAATACCCGCGAGGATACGGTAGATTGATTATTTTGTGTTTGTTGAATTTTATGTCATGTTTAGTGTACAAAAGCGTTTATAAAACGCGCGACTTATTATCGCGCCGTGGTGTCTGACGCGTTTTTCGCGTTAATAAATCGCTTGCGTTAATTTGTTGATTTACAGTAGTTAACTCTTTTATGGCGAAGTGTTGATGTCATGGCGGTGTGTGATGAAGTGGGTGGAAAATGCTGAAGCGATGGTTTATGACTAACTGGTGCTTTATGGTGAATGGCGGTTTGTGGTGAGGTGATGTGAATTGATTGTAAATAGTGAAGTAGCACAGTATGGTGAAGTGGCTATGTCCTGTGAAGTGATGTTTTGTGAAGTGGTGATACATGGTGAAGTGGTGGTACATGGTGAAGTGATGGTATACTGTGAGGTGATTGTGTTTTGAAGTTGTGGTTTATGATGATGTTTTGATGTACTGTGAAGTGATGATGTATTTTGAAGTAGGGGCATATGGTAAATTGGCACTGTATGGTAAAGTTGAAAGTTCATGCTAAACGGTGGTTTATTGTAAACTGATGGTGTATAGTTTTGTGTCTGTTGACTTTGGGTTGTATGCTGCAGTGGTGATGTATATTCATTACATATCAAGGTGCAATAATTGGAATATACCATGTTGGTAAAAGGATGTTACAGTAATATATGCTGGATGTTGTCTCTTTTGAAGTGAAGACGGTTCATGGAATGATGTACATTCAATAAGTGACAGTTTTGGTTTATGACGTAACTGTAACTGAGTTCGAGGAGTTCGGTGGGGTTATAGCTTTTGGTGCATGAGTGATAATCATTAAGTGACATTTGATGGTTTATTGGTCCCTGGTACATGGCTCATGGCTGCATACTCTTGAGAGTTGAATATATATCATGTAGGTAGATGTTACTGTAACGTTTAGTATTGTTGGAAATGTTTTTTATATAAGGTGTCGTTTTGACACTGCTGCAGTGTTCGATCCTACTATTTAAAGAGATGTTACTGTAACATCTGGGAATGCTGGAAATGTTTACGTATGAGGCGTCATGTTCGACACTTCTACAGAATTCGATTCCTACCATGTAGGAGGAATAGATGTTACTGTAACATCTGGTAATGCAAACATGTTGGCGTATAAGGCGTCATGTTCGACACTGCTGCAGTGTTTGATCCCTACCTTGTAGTAGAACGTACATATTACCGTGACCAAGGTAATGCTAACCTGATGGATGATTGATGTGACTGACGTAAAATCTGAGTGCTACTAAACTGAGCTTCCAGCAACATGTTCCCGACTGACGGTGTGGGTAATGGAAACGAGGATGAGGCGCGGTATCCTTGATATAATTTGCAATGTGCAATAAATTGTAGTAAACGCCTCGGCTAGTGTCGCAGGGGACTGCCTGTTTTGGTGTATGTTGTTTTATCTGGTTTGTGGTGGAGGGATAGAGAACAGAATTTTATTTCTCATAATTCACAACAGTGATATAGAGAAAAGTTAAATATATTACATACATACATATATATATATATATATATAAATATATAAATTTACAAATAGGAATAATATTGTGCTGCATTCATAAACATGTGATATGCATAATTTAGAACTTACAGAGACCTTCTTTTATGAATTTTGCCAAGATAAGTAAGATTGGTTTATAGGTAGTTTTCATTAGGGCTATATACTTATCAATTGAAGGATACTTACAGTAATACGATGGGAGGTATTTACTTCTTAGTTCTGATAGAAAGGGGCAGGTCAAACGAAAATGAAATTCGTCACCGGTGGAGATATTACAGAGTTTACAAATTCTTTGGTCCTTATCAGTTTTACTCCACCGACCAGTTTCAATAGGTAATCTATGGTTTGAAGTTTTGAAGCGGGTAAGCCAAATTCTTAAATTGTTAGGAAGTTCTAACATATATGAGTCCATATGGGGTATAACTTTGTAAATTTTGTAGAGTTTAGCTTTTGAAGAATCAGTCTGAGAAGCAGTCCACATTTGGAAAAATTGATCAATAAGGACTCGTTTAATAGATGATTTTAAAATGTGTGAACTGTTAAAATTTTGATTTATCCATACATAATTAAAACCTGTCTCCCGCAATATTCCTTCAATTGAATTATTAAATTGAAATTAAATTTAGGTTTGGCATTTTGTAAAGTATACATCAGAAGGTACATTTTATATGATAATTTGTTAGGGTTTTGCAACATTTTACACCAGAAAGAAATAATTCTAGTTTTGATACAAATACTGAGAGGATAACGGCCAGGTTCACCATATACCATATAATCTGGCGTAGACATTTTTACTTTAAGAATATATTTACAAAATTTCAGATGAAGCCGTTCAAGACAAATAATATTTTCAAATCCCCACACTTCAGATGAATATAAAAGGATTGGTTGTACAAGTTGATCAAATAATTTTAATTGACAATCAAGGGGGATGTCTACAATACTAACTTTACGCAATAATGCGAACATTGATCTTGAGGCTTGTCAATAAAGGCGTTTAATACATTTACAGAAACGGCCATTGTTGCTAAATAAAATACCAAGATAAACATATTCTTTAACAGTATCAATAGTGTCACCATGAAAGACAAATGTTGAGTGTTTTCTACATGTACCTTTAGAGAATATTATGATCTTCGTTTTTGAAATGTTAACTTTTAATTCCAAGGGATGAAACTCTAATTGGTTTGCGTAACGAAGTGATTAAGAATAACAACTGTTATATCTTGATGATGTAATTATTGCCATTATGTGTTAACAATACATGTATAAGTAAACCTTCTAATGTGTGGAAAAGCATTTTGTGTTTACATATTGAATCACCAAATATCTGTTATTTTGTTAAAGATGGCTTTATGTTAATATTCAAGTTCTTGGTGTGGCTAATGCAATTTGAAGTTGAAGTTAATACAGTTCATGTTGAAGTCTCTTTAGGAAATATCAGTAATAACACGTTATACTGGTAATGGCGCATTGATCTGATTTGTTCAGAAATTTTTATTCCTTGCGCATTGTGAACTGATTGTTGATTGCAATGAAGATTTGTGTCTGTCGCCCACCATTAATAAATATTGTTCTTACAATTCATCGCCCTGTTGTTTTAGGTTGCCGAGGGGTCCTACACATGTTGTAAGATAATATAGAAACAACAAGAAGGTTTGAATTCGTAATTATGACCGAAAACCGGACAGAAGGCACGTCAATGAGTCAACCTTAATTTTGGAAACGTATCTGAAGCAGTCACAATTACAGTAGCTAGGGAACGAGTTTTCTTTGTATAACTTTGACCTGTTCTATACACTACTATTCGGTAAATTGAGGAAAAGAATGTATTCACAGCTGACTATGATTGAAAAACAGTATTTGACTCGTACCATTGGCTAAGTGTTACACTGCTCACTCTGATATACAGAAGACATCTCGGTAAATCAGTAAAGTCATAAAGTCATACTAATTTATAACAATAAGAATCATACTGACTGCAATTTGATCAAAGGAGTAGTTGGATGGGACATGGCTGTTAATTCGTTTCAAGGAAAGATTTAAGTGGAAAGTTTCTTACCCATTAGGGATGGATACCGCCGTAGTAGAGACTCTGGAACAGAACAGAAAAGATGACTGTATGTTTTGTGGAAGAATATGAAAAGCAATAAGACTGGGAGAATTGTTTTAGAACTAGCTTTAAATAAAAGGAACATTAATATAGTGAATCTGCTCTTCCAAAGTTTAAAAGTATCTTCTAACAAGAATTCCGTCTCAGGTACAATGCAACATTCTCGTGTCTGTACTTTTGGATTAGCTATGAATAATTACTAATGTTTTGCTGTTTCAAATCCTGCATTCTTTTGGGTCTGCTTAGTATTGTAACATCATATAATTGTTTGCTAAATTATTCATAAAGGGCATACTAGTAGTTCCATATATCGTAGTTCCATGAAGCAAAACTATGAGACGTATTCGCAATATGCAACGTGTACTGCGTGTATGATCCTTTTGCATTGGACACCTGACTAAACAACTGGGATCAGATATAAAAGAGGCTAGTGAAGATAATAAATGATCGCTTTGGTAACCGTATGGCCCCATAAAAAAACAAAATATTTTGTTACATTTGGAAAAGGCTTGATACATTTTTCGAAATTGTTTCATTTTCTGTTGCAACAGGACTTCAAACCTATTTTCATTATCTTATCTTATCTCTTAGTTCATGTGAAGTGTGCTTTACAACGTATCGGAATGCTTTGTATATTTTGGAAAATGAAACTATTCAGAAGTTTATTTATTTTTCGTACAGCAGATTTATAATTCTACAGGATCCCAATTCCATTTAATAAAATGGCATGGATATTTCTACCGCGCAAATAATCAACACACGAATGCATGCTCAATGCACTAAGAGGAATACCCTCTATAGTTCAAAATTCTTAATTATGGCATAAGGATACACATTGAGATTTAAGTATCATATACATCTTATTTTAGAAGGGTTGTTAAAGAAACTCACCAATGGAGATTTCTCTCAAAGAGTTTTATGTTTTATGTACATGTATGTTTGCATTTACAGTTGGTCAAAATAGGGCCTCGTGTACATAAAACTGTTTGTAACTAAACTAGGAACTGGTAATTAGGCGATATGGCATGTTTAGCCTTTTCACCTAATGTTTTATGATTTATCCAAGCAGGGTCAAAGTTTGTTTACTGTTATTTTAAATGAACAATTAGTATATTATTAATGTAAAGACTATTGATAAGTGAAATAATTGTGCACGTCGTGATGCAAGCATGACATTTGGCTTGATTGTAGTTTATAACTGTCCTATAACATACAGATCGAGAGGCCTCTCAAGATTTTCATATTTTTCATTTTTTTGGTAAAAAAGTGAAAAAAGGGGATTTTTTACTTATTTTGCTCTAAAAAAATTCAGTACCCTAAAATACTTACTTATCATAAATTAGTGTTGGAAATTCAAACTGATCATTTTTCATTATATGCATGTATTTCTATCTTAAACAGTCAGGTCTACAGAAGTCATAACACTAAAACTAGGACTGCCGCAACAGTATTTAGGTCTTCAAGACTCTGCTTGAACTACAAACCAATAGTTTGTCATCAATTTGCATCCAGTCTTTTTGAAACTAGTATATAATAAAATAATATCCATATCATATTTGAATTTAATGGGTTTTATAGAGTTTAATTTGCAAACCAGGTCTGTTAAATGTATGTTTTGGGTCAATCCGTGATGAGATGCCAACAACTAAATAGCGCTAATTGGATCTGCCAAGGACGTTTAACTTGGAAACATGGGCAACTCTCCGAGAGGCATCTTTCAGTTGAAGAAGTAATGTATGTGTAAGATGTTATTGACAATTAATGTTTTTAAACTTAAGCAGCAGATATGTCATGCATGGTAGCTACCCTCCTTACTGATAAACAGCAATATAATGAGAATGTTGAAGAAAATGTATGTATAAGCTTTTAAAGAAATATAGGCTTGAAGTTTTTATATCTTCTTTACTATTTTCATTTAATATAAAACTTAATGGTTAATGTTTGGAGAATAACATTTGGACAAAGGAGGTTGTACTTATGCTTTAGATGACATAACATCTGTAGACATATTTCAGTTGCTTATTTAGTTCAGGAGTTATGAAAGAACAGACCCATTTGCCCTGTAGAATAATTCATAATATCAAATAGATAGGCATTGCCTATGCAATCTCTTATGGTGTGAACAGTTAAAAAATATAACATTTTATTCATATTCATAGAGGACAATTTTTCAGAATGTTAAATTTGTCTTATTCTTGAGAAATTGATGAAAAAAATCATTTTTATGTATAGCCCTCATGTGCCTTACATAAGGACCCAAAGTAAACAAATCTACACTCATAATCCCCCTTAGCTAAGCAAACTTTCTCAAGATCCAGAACAGAACAGAACAGAAATGAAATTTCTATCGTTTGAGCTGGGCGAATTAGAGAGAAATTGATTTCTCTTTAGGAACAAACCAGATAAAAATGGAGGTAATACTTGTGTAGAGGGCGCTGTGTGGTGTCTATAAATATCATGTCAGAGCGCGGGAAGTCCATTCTCGGCTGCGACGACCAGCGTATCAAGTTGATGATATGTTAAATTTTACATTGCGGGACATGTTGACTTTTGATCATGTGGTCTAACTTACGTTTGAAAGCTTTTAGACTTTTGGAAGCAGATTTCTCTCTACA
Source organism: Steromphala cineraria (assembly GCA_916613615.1). Classification (NCBI taxonomy): domain Eukaryota; kingdom Metazoa; phylum Mollusca; class Gastropoda; order Trochida; family Trochidae; genus Steromphala; species Steromphala cineraria. The sequence goes on along the minus strand of OU744734.1, from coordinate 60,697,041 downwards.
GGCAATGAAGAGTAAATTCATGAAGGAAGATTTAATTATAAATTACAATGCATATAAGCTGTGGGGTGTTGATGTGGTTTGGAGGACGCACGAACCACAGAGGCCCGGAGAATTAAGTTGCAAGTTCAAATTGTGTTTTCCGAATATTCTCGGGTATCGACTGATACAAGTCTATAACCTATGACTGTAACATGCAGTACATCATGTAACAGCAAACTGTACGTGTTCCTCAAGTAGAGGCCTGATTGTTCACCGTTGAGGTTGCCTTCAGTCACAGGACACATCCGATAGCAGGGCGGACCAATTGAAGCGATCAAGATCGACTAAATGGTAAATTTTGTTATTTCTACTACCATTAAAATGAATGAGGTCTTGATTGTGTCGATGTATATGATGTTTGCCAAAGTATTCAAATTCAATGTGTGAATTTTATGTTTGTACCAGATACGATGCGAATATTCAGTTTTTATATTGATAATGGTGATTATTTGCGTATGTTTTCTGTATCTATGTGGGTAGACATGAATACATCGGCTGACTAAAGCCAAATACTGATTTTACTGTTGGCTCCTGTTTTTGACTGGTCATTGTGATTGATAAAGCTCTTTGTTAACTATTTCAAAGAAAGGTTTATACACACATGTGATTGAACAGGACTTCATAAATGCTTGATTATACTTATAATGACTTGGTCATTTGTGCAGTTGTATACTGGTACAAGTTGACAGGAATTGGCCTTCTCTCTAAAGAGATGTTATGAAATTTTATGGTAAAACAGCTACGTAGATGATTGTAGCGACGAGTCTTCAGTTAACTGGATATAAAATCAATCGTCCATGGCAATACAACCGTTTTGCTATACGTCCATGACTGAATTCCAAATGTTTCACTATCGATTTAAACATAACTTTGATATGCAAATTAGACCCCTCTTTGATATGTGTAGAGCTTTGTGTTTGAGAATGTTGCACATGTTTGAGTGTGCGTAGTGATTCTCGGATACCACATTATCCCACATAGTCGGGTCGTTGAGATGATCACAAGGAAAAGTGGTGATCTAAGTCTGTTAATGTCTTCACACAACATGCTGGTTCAATGAATCTTCTCATTCTGTATATATATATGTCTGCATATATGATGTCTTAAGCGACCTAAGTTACATTTGATTATGTTGTGGTTAATGATTTTGCTACTATCATGATACGCGGATTTCCGTTAGGTGGGTACCTCTTATACTGAAGAAAAACTAGGCAAGTGGAACATGGTTGGTTCCAAGGTAGCAGGCATCTTATGTCTAGCTGATGTTGACAGAATGTTGCGTTCATGTCGTATCGGAAGATGCCTTGCATCGTATAATGTGCAGAGAAGAAATCCAAGTTCTAGTTGTGAAAATGTTTTGTAATGCCTAATGTCCGACTGATGTTGACCGAATGATGTGTTCATGTCTGATCTGAAGATGCCTTGCATCGTTCAATGTACAGAGAAGAAAACGCACAAAGTTGGTGGTGAAAATGTCAGTTTTGTTATAACGTACTTAAAGTTTTACATGTTTATGCTTAAAGTATTTACCGATGTTGAATGATTTAATCCATACAATATTCTTTCTGTTTTAGGTATAAACTGTTATGATTATGATCATTGTACAGTTTCCCGAAGTACTGGAGTGGAATATAGATGGGATTGTTTGATACTGATGTATGGTTTACCGGTGATGATCAGGATGGTTTCAATGTAAGGAAACCGGTGGTTGGTTTTTGGTTTAACATGTAAATAAGTGTTGCCCTTTCTTTTTATCTCGGCTAGTGTCGCAGGTGACTGTCTGTTTTTGTGTATGTTGTTTTATCTGGTTTGTGGTGGAGGGATAGAGAAATGAAATTTCTATCGTTTGAGCTGGGCCAATTAGAGAGAAATTGATTTCTCTTTAGGAACAAACCAGATAAAAAGGGAGGTAATACTTGTGTAGAGGGCGCTGTGTGGTGTCTATAAATATCATGTCAGAGCGCGGGAAGTCCATTCTCGGCTGCGACGACTAGCGTATCAAGTTGATGATATGTCAAATTTTACATTGAGTTGTCTAAATGAGTTTTTTTCAGGCAAAGTATGTAAAATTGACAGCAGGATAGTCATATTTGCAAGTTTGCGTGTTTGAAGTAATAACTAGTTTGTATTATCATTGGTTATGTAGAAAGAAATGAAGACGTATTTTGAAGTGAAGGTGTACTATGAAGTGAAGGGTGTACTATGAAGTGAAGGTGTACTAAGAAGTGAAGGTGTACTATGAAGTGAAGGTGTAGTATGAAGTGAAGGTGTAGTATGAAGTGAAGGTGTAGTATGAAGTGAAGGTGTACTATGAAGTGAAGGTGTACTATGAAGTTAATGTGTAATATAGTGAACTCTTTTATGGCGAAGTGTTGATGTCGTGGCGGTGTGTGATGAAGTGGGTGGAAAATGCTGAAGCGATGGTTTATGACTAACTGGTGCTTTATGGTGAATGGCGGTTTGTGGTGAGGTGATGTGAATTGATTGTAAATAGTGAAGTAGCACAGTATGGTGAAGTGGCTATGTCCTGTGAAGTGATGTTTTGTGAAGTGGTGATACATGGTGAAGTGGTGGTACATGATGAAGTGATGGTATACTGTGAGGTGATTGTGTTTTGAAGTTGTGGTTTATGATGATGTTTTGATGTACTGTGAAGTGATGATGTATTTTGAAGTAGGGGCATATGGTAAATTGGCACTGTATGGTAAAGTTGAAAGTTCATGCTAAACAGTGGTTTATTGTAAACTGATGGTGTATAGTTTTGTGTCTGTTGACTTTGGGTTGTATGCTGCAGTGGTGATGTATATTCATTACATATCAAGGTGCAATAATTGGAATATACCATGTTGGTAAAAGGATGTTACAGTAGTATATGCTGGATGTTGTCTCTTTTGAAGTGAAGACGGTTCATGGAATGATGTACATTCAATAAGTGACAGTTTTGGTTTATGACGTAACTGTAACTGAGTTCGAGGAGTTCGGTGAGGTTATAGCTTTTGGTGCATGAGTGATAATCATTAAGTGACATTTGATGGTTTATTGGTCCCTGGTACATGGCTCATGGCTGCATACTCTTGAGAGTTGAATATATATCATGTAGGTAGATGTTACTGTAACGTTTAGTATTGTTGGAAATGTTTTTATATGAGGTGTCGTTTTGACACTGCTGCAGTGTTCGATCCTACTATTTAAAGAGATGTTACTGTAACATCTGGGAATGCTGGAAATGTTTACGTATGAGGCGTCATGTTCGACACTTCTACAGAATTCGATTCCTACCATGTAGGAGGAATAGATGTTACTGTAACATCTGGTAATGCAAACATGTTGGCGTATAAGGCGTCATGTTCGACACTGCTGCAGTGTTTGATCCCTACCTTGTAGTAGAACGTACATATTACCGTGACCAAGGTAATGCTAACCTGATGGATGATTGATGTGACTGACGTAAAATCTGAGTGCTACTAAACTGAGCTTCCAGCAACATATTCCCGACTGACGGTGTGGGTAATGGAAACGAGGATGAGGCGCGATATCCTTGATATAATTTGCAATGTGCAATAAATTGTAGTAAACGCCTCGGCTAGTGTCGCAGGGGACTGCCTGTTTTGGTGTATGTTGTTTTATCTGGTTTGTGGTGGAGGGATAGAGAACAGAATTTTATTTCTCATAATTCACAACAGTGATATAGAGAAAAGTTAAATATATTACATACATACATATATATATATATATATATGTATAAATATATAAATTTACAAATAGGAATAATATTGTGCTGCATTCATAAACATGTGATATGCATAATTTAGAACTTACAGAGACCTTCTTTTATGAATTTTGCCAAGATAAGTAAGAGTGGTTTATAGGTAGTTTTCATAAGGGCTATATACTTATCAATTGAAGGATACTTACAGTAATACGATGGGAGGTATTTACTTCTTAGTTCTGATAGAAAGGGGCAGGTCAAAAGAAAATGAAATTCGTCACCGGTGGAGATATTACAGAGTTTACAAATTCTTTGGTCCTTATCAGTTTTACTCCACCGACCAGTTTCAATAGGTAATCTATGGTTTGAAGTTTTGAAGCGGGTAAGCCAAATTCTTAAATTGCTAGGAAGTTCTAACATATATGAGTCCATATGGGGTATAACTTTGTAAATTTTGTAGAGTTTAGCTTTTGAAGAATCAGTCTGAGAAGCAGTCCACATTTGGAAAAATTGATCAATAAGGACTCGTTTAATAGATGATTTTTAAATGTGTGAACTGTTAAAATTTTGATTTATCCATACATAATTAAAACCTGTCTCCCGCAATATTCCTTCAATTGAATTAATTAAATTGAAATTAAATTTAGGTTTGGCATTTTGTAAAGTATACATCAGAAGGTACATTTTATATGATAATTTGTTAGGGTTTTGCAACATTTTACACCAGAAAGAAATAATTCTAGTTTTGATACAAATACTGAGAGGATAACGGCCAGGTTCACCATATACCATATAATCTGGCGTAGACATTTTTACTTTAAGAATATATTTACAAAATTTCAGATGAAGCCGTTCAAGACAAATAATATTTTCAAATCCCCACACTTCAGATGAATATAAAAGGATTGGTTGTACAAGTTGATCAAATAATTTTAATTGACAATGAAGGGGGATGTCTACAATACTAACTTTACGCAATAATGCGAACATTGATCTTGAGGCTTGTCAATAAAGGCGTTTAATACATTTACAGAAACGGCCATTGCTGCTAAATAAAATACCAAGATAAACATATTCTTTAACAGTATCAATAGTGTCACCATGAAAGACAAATGTTGAGTGTTTTCTACATGTACCTTTAGAGAATATTATGATCTTCGTTTTTGAAATGTTAACTTTTAATTCCAAGGGATGAAACTCTAATTGGTTTGCGTAACGAAGTGATTAAGAATAACAACTGTTATATCTTGATGATGTAATTATTGCCATTATGTGTTAACAATACATGTATAAGTAAACCTTCTAATGTGTGGAAAAGCATTTTGTGTTTACATATTGAATCACCAAATATCTGTTATTTTGTTAAAGATGGCTTTATGTTAATATTCAAGTTCTTGGTGTGGCTAATGCAATTTGAAGTTGAAGTTAATACAGTTCATGTTGAAGTCTCTTTAGGAAATATCAGTAATAACACGTTATACTGGTAATGGCGCATTGATCTGATTTGTTCAGAAATTTTTATTCCTTGCGCATTGTGAACTGATTGCTGATTGCAATGAAGATTTGTGTCTGTCGCCCACCATTAATAAATATTGTTCTGACAATTCATCGCCCTGTTGTTTTAGGTTGCCGAGGGGTCCTACACATGTTGTAAGATAATATAGAAACAACAAGAAGGTTTGAATTCGTAATTATGACCGAAAACCGGACAGAAGGCACGTCAATGAGTCAACCTTAATTTTGGAAACGTATCTGAAGCAGTCACACTTACAGTAGCTAGGGAACGAGTTTTCTTTGTATAACTTTGACCTGTTTTATACACTACTATTCGGTAAATTGAGGAAAAGAATGTATTCACAGCTGACTATGATTGAAAAACAGTATTTGACTCGTACCATTGGCTAAGTGTTACACTGCTCACTCTGATATACAGAAGACATCTCGGTAAATCAGTAAAGTCATAAAGTCATACTAATTTATAACAATAAGAATCATACTGACTGCAATTTGATCAAAGGAGTAGTTGGATGGGACATGGCTGTTAATTCGTTTCAAGGAAAGATTTAAGTGGAAAGTTTCTTACCCATTAGGGATGTATACCACCCTAGTACAGACTCTGGAACAGAACAGAAAAGATGACTGTATGTTTTGTGGAAGAATATGAAAAGCAATAAGACTGGGAGAATTGTTTTAGAACTAGCTTTAAATAAAAGGAACATTAATATAGTGAATCTGCTCTTCCAAGAGTAGTATAGGGAATGGCGGATTGAGGATTCCCCCCAAAAAAAGTTAAATTTTGAGAGGGGTAATATAGAGCCATTAAGGAGAGATAAACCATTAAAAAGGAAAGAAATAGGCTAAATCAGGGAAAAAAGAGTGATTTTAAAAGGTAAAAATGAAAAAAAAAATTGAGGTATATTTAGTGGGAAAAAGAGCGAAAAAGGGTAAATGAGATAATTCAAGGTGAAAGAAGTGAGAAAAAAAGAGTCAATTTCTTGGTAGTAGTAGGGGGGTACGGGGAAAGTATAAAAGAAAGAAAGTATATAAAAATGTAGTAGCTATAAAAAAGGATGAAAATATTTGAAATATATAAAGGATAAAATATATAAGGATATATAAATATAATTAAATATTTTGGTTATTAAATTTAAATCTTAAAAAATGACAGACAAAAAACCAAGTAATAAAGATTACTATTTTAAAAAAAGTATTGGTACTATTAGTCATATATTTGAAATAAGTGGTATTAATATTAATGATTATCTTAATGAGTTAAAACCATTAATTGATAATAAATTAACAGAAGGAATTAATAAAATTCAATTAGTATTTCAAGTAAAAATGTATATTCCTTTGGCTTTAGAAGCTAGATATAATATAACAACTTACTATAGGTCTTTATATAAACAAATTAATTCTAAAAATCAACTGTCCTCTTTTATAGATAAAACTAAACATGATTTTAATGCATGGTTAGATAAGTTTCAAGAAAGAGGAAGTGGTTTTGTATTCGAGGAAATAAGTAGAACTGAGATGAATGTTGTAAAAACAAGATCTTTAAAAGGAAGCTCTTATTTCAAATTAACATTTAGATCTAATAGGATAGTTAATATACAAAACGATGATAATAAATGTTTTCTTTGGTGTATTATTTCTTATTTAATTAATCCAAAAATACATCCAGAAAAAGTAAGCCAATACAAAAAACATGAACATGAATTTGATAAATATAAAATACAATATCCAGTTAAAATAAAAGATATAAATAAATTTGAAGATAATTATGAAAATATCAGTATAAATGTTTTTGGTTTATCAAATAACAATGATATAAAAACTATTTATCCATTAAGAATTTCACTAGAAGAAAGACAATTTACTATAGATTTACTATACGTAGAAAAAGATGGAAATGCTCATTATTGTCTAATAAAAGATCTTGAATCAATTATGTATGATAACAAAACTAAGCATAAAAAATATTTATGTAGAAGATGTTTTCAATTATATTCGTCACAGCAAGCTTTAGATAATCATTTAGAAGATTGCTGTAAAATCTCTTTATCAAAACCTATTATGCCGAAACCAAAAACTTATTTAGAATTTAAAAATCCTCATTACAAGTCGAAACTTCCTTTTGTCTTATATTGTGACTTTGAAGCTGCAAATAAGAAAATATATTCAACTACACCAAATCCAAAAATCTCTTATTCACAACCTATTTTCAAACAAGAAGTATTTAGCTATGGTATTTATTTAAAATCAATGTATAATAATATTGTTGAAAGTCAATATATTTCTTATAATGGTGAAGATGCTAATGAATATTTTATTGAAACAATTGTAAACTATTTTATTGATATTAGCAAGAGAACACATAAATACAAAAAAGATAAGAGTAACCTTACAAAAAAAGAACAATTTGATTTTAATAAAGCCACTCATTGTTATATATGTGATAACGAATTTACAGAAGATAAGCCAAAGATAATTGAACACAATCATTTTAATGGAAAATACAGAGGTGCTAGTTGTAAATCTTGTAATATTAAAGAAGGAAAAGCAACAAAAATCATTCCAGTATTATTTCATAATGGTTCTGGATATGATTTCCATTTTATAATTGAAGAATTAATGAAACACGAAGATCAATTTAACAAAGTTACAGTTTTAGCTAAAAATTCAGAAGATTATATATCAATCGATTTTGGAAATAAAAGTTATAAATTAAGATTTCTTGACAGTTATAGATTTCTCCAAGGTTCTTTAGATAATATCTCAAAAGGAATGAAAGATAGTGATTTTAAGATAATGAAGGAACATTTCACAGCTGAAGAATTTGAAAATTTAAAATTTATTAATGATAATAATGATAGAAGTTTTAAAGGAATATATCCTTATGAATATATTGATAGTATTGAAAGATTAAAAGAAACAGAATTGCCTTCATTTGATAAAACAATTAAAAAAGATAGAAGACAAGTAGATATTCAAAATTTTAAAGATAACATTGAAAAATATATAGTAGATGAAGAAACACGATTACAAGCTAAATATCTAATAAAATGGTACGAAAATACAAGTGTAAAAGTATCTAATTGGTATTCAACTTTAGCTGATAAAGATATAACTGAAAAGGAAAAAGAGCAAGCTGTAAATACATGGAAACAATTTAAATGTAAAACAATTGAAGAATATCATAATCTGTATTTGAAATCAGATGTTCTTATATTAGCAGATTCATTTGAAAAATTTAGAAATGTATTTCTAGAACATCATGAAATTGATCCTTGTTATTGTTTCAGTGCACCAAGTTTAACTTGGCAGTGTGGATTGAAATATAAGTCTAAGAAAGATAAGCTGGAATTATTATCTGACTATGATATGCTTTTAATGTTTGAAAAGGGAAAAAGAGGAGGTTTTTCAGGAGTACTAGGACCAAGAAATGTAAGAGCATTCAATAAATACTTAAATAAGGACAATGAAGGAAGAGTATTGACTCCTCTAGAACTTAAACAATTCCACAGTTTAGATTCTAAAGCTATAAATGTATCAAATTTTTTTAGATCAAATTTTATATTGTATATTGATGCAAATAATTTATACGGAGGTGCAATGTCTGAAAAATTACCAACTGATAATTTTAAATGGGAAGAAGATCCAGATTTTTATCTGAATATTCCGAATGGAAAAGGTTGTATTGTTGAATGTAATTTAGAATATACTGAAGAAGCAAAAAATAATACTGCTAAATATCCTTTAGCACCTCATAATAGGGTTGTCGATCAATCAGAATTAAGTCAAAAACAATTAAATTTACTGGGAGGAGAAAAACTTGGTAATGTTCCAAAATTAATTTTAGATTTACATGATAAAGAAAAGTATGTTATACATTATAAATTGTTAGAATATTATATTAAACAAGGAATGAAAGTAACTAAGGTTTTTAGAACTATCTCTTTTAATGAAAGGGCTTGGCTAAAACCATACATTGAATTTAACACTAACATGAGAAAAAAAGCAACAACTAACTTTGAAAAAGATTTATGGAAGTTAATGAATAATGCTTTCTATGGAAAGACATTAGAACAAATCAGGGATAGAACTAATTTAGAATTAGTATCAAGTGAAGAAAGAGCAATCAAATTGTATAGCAAACCAACCTTTAAAGATAGGATAATATTCAATGAAAACTTTATTGGTGTAACAAAAACAATCCCGTCAATTAAATTTGATAAACCTATTTATACAGGATTAACAGTTTTAGACTATAGCAAATTAACAATGTATAAGTTTTACTATGAAATATTTAATAAAAGATTTCCTGACAATCAAGTAATTGCAAGTGATACAGATAGTTTATCTATAAATGTTTACACTGAAGATCTTTATAAAGATTTAGAAGATATTAAGGAACATCTTGATACAAGTAATTATCCAACAGATCATCCATTATATTCTGAACAAAATAAAAAGATTATAAATAAATTTAAAGATGAATTAGGAGGTAAAGTTATAAAGGAAATTAATTTTATAAGAAGTAAAGTATATTCTTTTACATCATCAAATTTATCGAGTCAATTTCATAAATATCCTAATTTAAAAGATAAAGAAGAATATTATAAAAAAATAAAATTAGAGAATAACAGTGAATCAAAAAGATTAAAAGGTATAGGAAGTTCAACAACAAGAAATCAAATAACATTTAATAATTACAGTGAATGTCTTTTAAATGAAGAAGATCAATATAATATAATGTATTCATTAAATTCTGAAAAGCATAAAATGTATGTCAATAAACAAAATAAAAAATCATTATCAGCATATGATGATAAAAGACATATATTAAACGATGGAATAAATACAATTCCTCATTGTACAGATAAAGAAGAAATTTATAATAATGTAAAATTATTAAATTTATTTTTTTAACTTCTCTTATTAACTATTTCTTCATATCCTTCTTTAAAAACTTTAATTAAAGGAACAATATTTTTTGTTTTAAATGTATTATGTTCATTATAATAGTCTTCTAATATATTTTTTAATTTACTCATATTTGGTTTGTGTCCACTTTGAATTAAATAATAATTTAAATAGTATAATAGTAAAGGATCTGTTACATTTATTTGACTTTGTGATTCTAAAAAATTAACTATTTCACTTTTTTCTAGATCAGAGAATAATTGTTGATTTAAAAAGTAACTTAAATCAAAATCACTTCTTGCTGATACTTTATTTGTTGAAGAATCATATATTTTCTTATAATTTTTATCATATACAACAAAAGAATTTTTATTTAGATTATATCTTATTATTCCATACTCTATATATGAAAAGTGTGATAAATCTTTGATCATAAACCTTTCCTTTATATCATGAAAGAATTTTGTACTGTTTCCTGTTGTTATATAGATCTCTTTTACATTGTTTCTTGATTTGGGATTTAGATCTGTAGAAAGATGAGCTAAAAATATAAGTTGAATATTGAAATGTCTACCCTTTGAAATAAGATTTGCTACTTGTTTATCTAATTTCATATTTCCTTGATCATCAAGTATAACAGTATGGTCTTTTAAGGATTCTAAATTATTTAATTTATTATAATCATACTCTATTACATCGCTTGGCCATTCATCAGGATCTAAACAAAATACTTTATACTGTGAAATATTATTTTTCTTTAAATACTCTTTTATAAAGTAGGTCTTTCCTGTATCAGAACCTCCAAATAATAAAATATGTGTATTTTTTGATTTATCTATTATTTCACTTTCTACTTCTTCAAGTTCTTCTGATTTATATTTTGGAAATCCTTTGAAGTTCAAAGCATCTTCTATTTCTTGATATAATTTATTATTATTCATGTGTCTAAATAGATTAAAGTAATCAATTATATAAATTACTATAAAAGCTAATACTATTACCATTATAAGTGAAATTATATTACAAAAAAACATATCTATTAATAATGTGAAATCAGAATATTTTTTTTCTTCATCCATTTTATAAAGTGGGTTTTAGTTAAAACCTATAAAGTACCTTTAAAAAGTGGGTTTTGACTGTAGGGTTTTAACTAAGAACCCACTTTTAAGAGTGGTTTGATCCAAAACCCACTTTTAAAAATTAGTATAAAATGGAGCAAAAACAAATAAAAAAATTTTACTATTGTGAAAAATGTAAAAATCATAAGGAAATTATGAAAAATAAGAAAGTTTGTCTTGATTGTTATAATAATCAATTAAAATATTGTGAAATTTGTAAAAGATCTTATATAGGTTATGATAATCATATAAAAATACATAAAGAAGAAAATATTTTAACAGAAATAATTGATATTTTTACTTTACCCAAAAAATGTAAATCGTGTGATAAATCAATTGAAGATAAAGATTATCTTTTTAGTATTAAAAAATGCAAAAAATGTCACTATAGTTACAAGAAGGAAAAAGTAAACTGTAAAAAGTGTAATAAAGCATATTCTTGGGCTTATTTATATAGACATTATTGTAAAGGTTGAATCTTTTTTAGTTTATTATATAACTGTTTATCATATTTTGTAACATCATTTAGATATTCTTTTAAAAAGAGATGAAAAAACACACATGAAGCAATAACTATAATTCCACATATGGTAAAAAAGCATAAACTTATAAGCATTTTATTAGGAGAAATATTTTTTCTTTTAAGGATTACTGAATAACTCTAAATTTAGATCCATCTGCCTCAAATGTAACAATGCGATCTGAAATGACAACAGCAAATGCCTGAATTGGTTCTTCCATTTCATCAAAGTTCATCTTAATTGATATATCGGTAACACCTCCTTTGACTACATCACGTTGATTACTTACGTCTATGACATACAATGGATATAGATTTTTATAATCAAAGGTTGAAATATTTATATCTTCCTTTCCAAAACATTTCTCATTAAATTTAGCCGCTTCCATAAACATCCTGCTATACTTATTTTTCTTAAAATCTAAACTGTAATCAACTTGGGGATATCTTCTTGAATTAAGATTAACAAAAATATTTTTCAAGTTTGCATGATGAAATCTTGCTTTATTAAACTCTTCCCCCAAGTCCTTTTCTAATTGAAATCCTATAATAATAAATCTAGGTTTTTCTGTAGAACTCACAGTACTTAGTCTCCAAGTAAACGTTTTACCAGCTGGAATAGTAATGGAATCATCACTAATCTTTTTAAACGCAACTTCATATCTTACTTTATTTTTTATTTGAGTTAACAATTTAGTTTCGTATTCTAAATTAGGTTTAACATGTGGAACAAACCAAGATAATTTATCTAATCTAACTTTTCCTTCTGCTGTCATAACTAGTTTATGATGATCACGTGTTCCATCCTGTTTTGTTAAATGGGTAATTACAGCATCTTTATCTTTTTCAATATTTCTATATAACGATAATCCATGAGTGAAACCATAAATAACTTTATCATAACTTTCACAGAAACCAAAAATATGTTTTAATGGTACAGAGAAGCTGAAACTTCCTTTAGGATCTGATAAATTTATAATATAGTGATGTCTAATATTAAAACCATTCTTACCAACATAACCCGAAGTGTCTTTGCACCATAATTGATTTAATCCTACTGTATTTTCAAAATTTTCTGAGTATTTTAGATATCCTAACATAGTTGTTGTTTCCCCAGGATAATTTATATTTTCAATTTCTTGTCCACTTAGATTATATTTAATATTACTAAATAATTGCATTAAGGCATTATTAACTAATGTTGCTTTATCAGCATCCGCATACGCTGCATCATTTAGTTTTGTCAATTGTCCTTCAAATACTAAATAACTTTCAGAAATATGTAAAAAGAGATCTTCATCAGAAATCTTAAATCTTATTTCATTACTTTTATTCAATCCTAAACTCCCAGTGGATGGTGTATATTCATGGAACTCGTACTCACTCACACTTTCATCTATAACAAAATTTTCTCCCAAATTTAGTATATCCATTTTTATACATTAAAATTTACTCGTTAAAGATACATTAACTCATCATGTTTTATAGGTTCTGTAGTAAAAGCAATTCTGGTTATTTTATTTTTTTCATAATTTATTGCTATCTTATTTAGATTAACATCACCTCTAGCAACAACCTCTATATTATCAGGAGAAGATTTTATTTCAAAAACATCTTTCTTCTTTTTAACCTCTATCCAAAATTGTCTTGGTCTATCTAGTTCAGAAATAGTCATATATAATCCTTCGGTAATGATATTACTCTCGTTGTTTGCAAACAAATATCCTGTGATAAAAAATGTTGAACCATTTGGAGGTTCGGTTAACATTTCAAGATCGTTTTCAATTTTTGGTATAAACTCTAACGCAGTAGATTTTCTTGGGTTGTCATTTGATGCAATGCAGTATTCACCACTATATTTCGCTAACATTGCTGTATCTATATATTCCCTAAGAGGAACTAGATTTCCAATCATAGTGCCAGAATTATAAATCCTCAGTATCTGTAATGTATCACCCTTACAACTTACTGAATTATTCTCAACTCTAATATCAATTTCCCAATCGTGTTTCGCCTTTATCAATTTCCATTTATTATTACTGTAAATAATATTTAAGGGAGTCTTAGGTTTTACTCCTTCCTCATTAAATATATTTTTGTCAGATGGTATATCAATTATACTTCTTTCATAGAACCCGTTTTCATTTAATTTAAACCCGTATAAGTTATTTATTACCCCTTCCTCATTGAATCCTTCAACATTTTCTAAATCATCAAGATTTGTTTGATAACTATGAAAGGGAATTACACTTCCAAATTTATCTACACTCATTTTAATAATGAAAAAATTACATCATTGAAACGTTCACTTTTATCCAGTTTTGACAACACATATAAACAAAGATGACCACAGATAACTTGATTATAATCTTGTATTTGAAATGTATTGTACTCTATCTGACCTAAATAGTTATTTATTTCGATAGGAGGTTGTATTCCATATGAATCAAAATATAGTTTTACTTTTTCATTTTTGTAATAACAAACCCAATGAGTACCTCTCAAGTCATTTGAATCTGCTAGATTAATAATACCACATTCTTTTTTCCAAGATATTTTAGGTAATTTATCTCTTAAATAAACATTTCGAAAACATTTAATTTTTAACATTTTTATTGAATCAATTAACTCAAAGTTAGATAGGGGTTTATTAGGTAAAAGGATGTTTTCAACAGTTATTTGTTCAGCCATTTTATTTTTATTAAAAATGGAAGATATTTATTGTTTAAAATGTAAACAAAAAACTAAAACGAGAGATGTTGAAAAAGTTATTACTAAAAATAATAGAACAATGCTGAAAGGAATATGTTTATTATGTGGAAGTAGAAAAAATAAGTTTATAAGTAACTCTTATAAAGGTAAAGGTCAATTCGCTGACAAAATAATTGATACAATGCCAGAAATGCATATGCCTGGTTATAATTTCCTTGGACCATTTACCAAGTTACAAAATAGACTAGATAAAAATAACAAACCTTTACCTTCTTCTAAACCAATAAATAAACTAGATGAAATTGCTATGAATCATGACATTTGTTATGGTAAACACGAAAAGTTTAAAGATAAAAATAAAATATGTGATAAAGAAATGTTATCCGAGTTAAGAATTTTAAAGCCAAACACTATTGGTGAGTGGATTAGTAAAAAAATATCTCAAGGAGCTATTGGTTTAAAACATTTATCAGGTTTAGGTGTGAATACCAAATGACAATTAACATCAGATTTAGCTAATGAACTACATAAACCAGTAATAACTAAATTCCCCAAAAGAAAAGTTGTGGTTAAGGGGATTGATCAAATATGGGCTGCTGACCTTATAGATATGCAAAAATATAGTAAACAGAACAAACATTATAAATATTTATTAACAGTAATTGATATTTTTTCGAAATTTGCTTGGGTTTATCTATTGAAAACTAAAACCGGGCTAGAAGTTAGTAATGCTTTTAAATCAATTTTTAAACTTGGGAGAAAACCTGATAAAATATGGACAGACGCTGGAACCGAGTTTATAAATAAAATTATGAAAGACTTATTAAAATCAGAAAATATAGAAATATATATTACTCAAAATGAAGAAAAATCTTGTGTAGTAGAACGATTTAATAGAACTCTGAAAGAAAAAATGTTTAAGTATTTCACTGCATACAATACTAAAAAATATTATGACGTGTTAGATATTATGTTGAATGAATATAACCACTCATTTCATAATACAATCAAAATGACACCTATTGAAGGGAGTAAACCAGAAAATCAAAAGGAAATTTACGAGAGAGTTTTTCAAGTGGATCCATGTGAAAAGGTTAGTAAATATAAAATTGGTGACAGAGTTCGTATTACTAAATATAAACATAAATTTAAGAAGGGATATGAGGAATCTTGGACAAGAGAAATATTTGTTATTGATAAAATAATATATACAAATCCAATCACATACAAAATTAAAGATTTAAAAGGAGAAGAAATAGTGGGATCTTTTTATACTAATGAATTACAAAAAACAAACTTTACAAGTTTATACAACATGTACAAGCAAGAGAGCAGACAAGACTTCACAAGTGAGACTCCACTATAGAAATGTACACGAGCGGTTATTGTCGCTTCAGTGAGCATGAAAGAGGTTTTCTCAATCAGGCCATGTTTGCCCCATTGGAAACGATCAACAACATGTCTAGTAACCACGCTGTAGCCTCCTTCATTGAGTCATTCAAGTGCGCGGTACAATGGCTATATTATTATACTTGCTTGGCCTACCGTCTTCCTTTATGTGCATGTGAGATCAGACTCGAGTGCTGGTATAAAATTATAAAGTGTTCTTATTTCACTTTTCATTTTTATACTTTCCCGTACTCCCCTACTACTAGTGAGAAATTGACTCTTTTTTTCTCACTTCTTTCACCTTGAATTATCTCATTTACCCTTTTTCGCTCTTTTTCCCACTAAATATACCTCAATTTTTTTTTTCATTTTTACCTTTTAAAATCACTCTTTTTTCCCTGATTTAGCCTATTTCTTTCCTTTTTAATGGTTTATCTCTCCTTAATGGGTCTATATTACCCCTCTCAAAATTTAACTTTTTTTGGGGGGAATCCTCAATCCGCCATTCCCTATACTACTTCCAAGGTTTAAAAGTATCTTCTAACAAGAATTCCGTCTCAGGTACAATGCAACATTCTCGTGTCTGTACTTTTGGATTAGCTATGAATAATTACTAATGTTTTGCTGTTTCAAATCCTGCATTCTTTTGGGTCTGCTTAGTATTGTAACATCATATAATTGTTTGCTAAATTATTCATAAAGGGCATACTAGTAGTTCCATATATCGTAGTTCCATGAAGCAAAACTATGAGACGTATTCGCAATATGCAACGTGTACTGCGTGTATGATCCTTTTGCATTGGACACCTGACTAAACAACTGGGATCAGATATAAAAGAGGCTAGTGAAGATAATAAATGATCGCTTTGGTAACCGTATGGCCCCATAAAAAAACAAAATATTTTGTTACATTTGGAAAAGGCTTGATACATTTTTCGAAATTGTTTCATTTTCTGTTGCAACAGGACTTCAAACCTATTTTCATTATCTTATCTTATCTCTTAGTTCATGTGAAGTGTGCTTTACAACGTATCGGAATGCTTTGTATATTTTGGAAAATGAAACTATTCAGAAGTTTATTTATTTTTCGTACAGCAGATTTATAATTCTACAGGATCCCAATTCCATTTAATAAAATGGCATGGATATTTCTACCGCGCAAATAATCAACACACGAATGCATGCTCAATGCACTAAGAGGAATACCCTCTATAGTTCAAAATTCTTAATTATGGCATAAGGATACACATTGAGATTTAAGTATCATATACATCTTATTTTAGAAGGGTTGTTAAAGAAACTCACCAATGGAGATTTCTCTCAAAGAGTTTTATGTTTTATGTACATGTATGTTTGCATTTACAGTTGGTCAAAATAGGGCCTCGTGTACATAAAACTGTTTGTAACTAAACTAGGAACTGGTAATTAGGCGATATGGCATGTTTAGACTTTTCACCTAATGTTTTATGATTTATCCAAGCAGGGTCAAAGTTTGTTTACTGTTATTTTAAATGAACAATTAGTATATTATTAATGTAAAGACTATTGATAAGTGAAATAATTGTGCACGTCGTGATGCAAGCATGACATTTGACTTGATTGTAGTTTATAACTGTCCTATAACATACAGATCGAGAGGCCTCTCAAGATTTTCATATTTTTCATTTTTTTGGTAAAAAAGTGAAAAAAGGGGATTTTTTACTTATTTTGCTCTCAAAAAATTCAGTACCCTAAAATACTTACTTATCATAAATTAGTGTTGGAAATTCAAACTGATCATTTTTCATTATATGCATGTATTTCTATCTTAAACAGTCAGGTCTACAGAAGTCATAACACTAAAACTAGGACTGCCGCAACAGTATTTAGGTCTTCAAGACTCTGCTTGAACTACAAACCAATAGTTTGTCATCAATTTGCATCCAGTCTTTTTGAAACTAGTATAAAATAAAATAATATCCATATCATATTTGAATTTAATGGGTTTTATAGAGTTTAATTTGCAAACCAGGTCTGTTAAATGTATGTTTTGGGTCAATCCGTGATGAGATGCCAACAACTAAATAGCGCTAATTGGATCTGCCAAGGACGTTTAACTTGGAAACATGGGCAACTCTCCGAGAGGCATCTTTCAGTTGAAGAAGTAATGTATGTGTAAGATGTTATTGACAATTAATGTTTTTAAACTTAAGCAGCAGATATGTCATGCATGGTAGCTACCCTCCTTACTGATAAACAGCAATATAATGAGAATGTTGAAGAAAATGTATGTATAAGCTTTTAAAGAAATATAGGCTTGAAGTTTTTATATCTTCTTTACTATTTTCATTTAATATAAAACTTAATGGTTAATGTTTGGAGAATAACATTTGGACAAAGGAGGTTGTACTTATGCTTTAGATGACATAACATCTGTAGACATATTTCAGTTGCTTATTTAGTTCAGGAGTTATGAAAGAACAGACCCATTTGCCCTGTAGCATAATTCATAATATCAAATAGATAGACATTTTATTCATATTCATAGAGGACAATTTTTCAGAATGTTAAATTTGTCTTATTCTTGAGAAATTGATGAAAAAAATCATTTTAATGTATAGCCCTCATGTGCCTTACATAAGGACCCAAAGTAAACAAATCTACACTCATAATCCCCCTTAGCTAAGCAAACTTTCTCAAGATCCAGAACAGAACAGAATAGAAATGAAATTTCTATCGTTTGAGCTGGGCGAATTAGAGAGAAATTGATTTCTCTTTAGGAACAAACCAGATAAAAAGGGAGGTAATACTTGTGTAGAGGGCGCTGTGTGGTGTGTATAAATATCATGTCAGAGCGCGGGAAGTCCATTCTCGGCTGCGACGACCAGCGTATCAAGTTGATGATATGTCAAATTTTACATTGAGTTGTCTAAATGAGTTTTTTTCAGGCAAAGTATGTAAAATTGACAGCAGGATAGTCATATTTGCAAGTTTGCGTGTTTGAAGTAATAACTAGTTTGTATTATCATTGGTTATGTAGAAAGAAATGAAGACGTATTTTGAAGTGAAGGGTGTACTATGAAGTGAAGGTGTACTATGAAGTGAAGGTGTACTATGAAGTGAAGGTGTAGCATGAAGTGAAGGTGTAGTATGAAGTGAAGGTGTAGTATGAAGTGAAGGTGTACTATGAAGTGAAGGTGTACTATGAAGTTAATGTGTAATATAGTGAACTCTTTTATGGCGAAGTGTTGATGTCGTGGCGGTGTGTGATGAAGTGGGTGGAAAATGCTGAAGCGATGGTTTATGACTAACTGGTGCTTTATGGTGAATGGCGGTTTGTGGTGAGGTGATGTGAATTGATTGTAAATAGTGAAGTAGCACAGTATGGTGAAGTGGCTATGTCCTGTGAAGTGATGTTTTGTGAAGTGGTGATACATGGTGAAGTGGTGGTACATGGTGAAGTGATGGTATACTGTGAGGTGATTGTGTTTTGAAGTTGTGGTTTATGATGATGTTTTGATGTACTGTGAAGTGATGATGTATTTTGAAGTAGGGGCATATGGTAAATTGGCACTGTATGGTAAAGTTGAAAGTTCATGCTAAACGGTGGTTTATTGTAAACTGATGGTGTATAGTTTTGTGTCTGTTGACTTTGGGTTGTATGCTGCAGTGGTGATGTATATTCATTACATATCAAGGTGCAATAATTGGAATATACCATGTTGGTAAAAGGATGTTACAGTAGTATATGCTGGATGTTGTCTCTTTTGAAGTGAAGACGGTTCATGGAATGATGTACATTCAATAAGTGACAGTTTTGGTTTATGACGTAACTGTAACTGAGTTCGAGGAGTTCGGTGAGGTTATAGCTTTTGGTGCATGAGTGATAATCATTAAGTGACATTTGATGGTTTATTGGTCCCTGGTACATGGCTCATGGCTGCATACTCTTGAGAGTTGAATATATATCATGTAGGTAGATGTTACTGTAACGTTTAGTATTGTTGGAAATGTTTTTTATATGAGGTGTCGTTTTGACACTGCTGCAGTGTTCGATCCTACTATTTAAAGAGATGTTACTGTAACATCTGGGAATGCTGGAAATGTTTACGTATGAGGCGTCATGTTCGACACTTCTACAGAATTCGATTCCTACCATGTAGGAGGAATAGATGTTACTGTAACATCTGGTAATGCAAACATGTTGGCGTATAAGGCGTCATGTTCGACACTGCTGCAGTGTTTGATCCCTACCTTGTAGTAGAACGTACATATTACCGTGACCAAGGTAATGCTAACCTGATGGATGATTGATGTGACTGACGTAAAATCTGAGTGCTACTAAACTGAGCTTCCAGCAACATGTTCCCGACTGACGGTGTGGGTAATGGAAACGAGGATGAGGCGCGGTATCCTTGATATAATTTGCAATGTGCAATAAATTGTAGTAAACGCCTCGGCTAGTGTCGCAGGGGACTACCTGTTTTGGTGTATGTTGTTTTATCTGGTTTGTGGTGGAGGGATAGAGAACAGAATTTTATTTCTCATAATTCACAACAGTGATATAGAGAAAAGTTAAATATATTACATACATACATACATATATATATATATATATATAAATATATAAATATATAAATTTACAAATAGGAATAATATTGTGCTGCATTCATAAACATGTGATATGCATAATTTAGAACTTACAGAGACCTTCTTTTATGAATTTGTCAAGATAAGTAAGAGTGGTTTATAGGTAGTTTTCATAAGGGCTATATACTTATCAATTGAAGGATACTTACAGTAATACGATGGGAGGTATTTACTTCTTAGTTCTGATAGAAAGGGACAGGTCAAAAGAAAATGAAATTCGTCACCGGTGGAGATATTACAGAGTTTACAAATTCTTTGGTCCTTATCAGTTTTACTCCACCGACCAGTTTCAATAGGTAATCTATGGTTTGAAGTTTTGAAGCGGGTAAGCCAAATTCTTAAATTGCTAGGAAGTTCTAACATATATGAGTCCATATGGGGTATAACTTTGTAAATTTTGTAGAGTTTAGCTTTTGAAGAATCAGTCTGAGAAGCAGTCCACATTTGGAAAAATTGATCAATAAGGACTCGTTTAATAGATGATTTTAAAATGTGTGAACTGTTAAAATTTTGATTTATCCATACATAATTAAAACCTGTCTCCCGCAATATTCCTTCAATTGGATTAATTAAATTGAAATTAAATTTAGGTTTGGCATTTTGTAAAGTATACATCAGAAGGTACATTTTATATGATAATTTGTTAGGGTTTTGCAACATTTTACACCAGAAAGAAATAATTCTATTTTTGATACAAATACTGAGAGGATAACGGCCAGGTTCACCATATACCATATAATCTGGCGTAGACATTTTTACTTTAAGAATATATTTACAAAATTTCAGATGAAGCCGTTCAAGACAAATAATATTTTCAAATCCCCACACTTCAGATGAATATAAAAGGATTGGTTGTACAAGTTGATCAAATAGTACGTTTTTGATTAAACGTCATTATTTTTACTTACCGTAGACAAGTGACCTTAGCCTTGTTAGCCATATAACATGTAATCGACTCATTCCCACAGAAGTAATGAAAACATCATTACGCAGATCAATCAGAGTTACCCGCCCGTCACTAGTCCACTGTGTGGCGTGACCTGTCATCCAATTAGAATCATTCACATTACCTAGGAGTCCCAATTAACGACGGATGCGTAAGAGGGGAGGCGGGACGGGTATGACGACGGTCACTTGTCTACGGTAAGTAAAAATAATGACGTTTAATCAAAAACGTACTATTATTTAGTTACAAACCTCCGACAAGTGACCTTAGCCTGATACCACTGTAGGAGGCGGGTAGAATTCGTCGCATAGCGGTAACTCTCAAGATTGCTCTGATGATCGGCGACCTAGCGAGCGGCCGTTCTAATGAGGATTAATTGTCTGACCTCTCGCGGTCGACGATCCCTAATTAAAACACCACAAAACCACTATAACCATTCAACAAGCAAGTTTATTAAATGGGTTGAGAGCCCCTCTCAACTCGTGAGGCCCCGTTAGCGTGGATGGTTGCGCCCCCTGCCAGGGGGGGCCCCCGTGGTTCGCTGCTGGGCAAAGACCTGCGCCCCCAGACGGGCTACGCCCTCCAGGTCCTCCGTGGAGACATCGCGCAGGTAATGGTTGGCGAACACCAAGCCCGACTTCCAGAAACAGCCGGCCATGATGTCCGCCACTGACAAGTTGCTGTGCAGTGCCATAGTCGCCGATATGGCCCTGATCTCATGCGGGTTGGTCCGCGCCGGCGCCGGCAGTCCAGCCGCCTTGTAGGCGTCCACTACTGCCGACCTGAGATAAACTCCCAGCTGCCTCTTGTCCAACTCCTTTGAGCTTGTCTGGGAGTGAGGCAAGAAGAGCCTGCGCCTCCCCTGTCTCAGCGTGCGCGTCTTTTCCACGTAGATGCGCAGAGCGCGTACCGGACAGAGGAGGCGTTCCTGTTCGTCCGTGGGCTCGATAGCCGAGGAGATTGACGGCAGTGTGAACGTCCGTCCACGCTCGTCAGCGCCCTGGTTCTTACACAAGAACTCCGGTGCTAGACCCAAAGTCGCTGACCCTCCATCTCTCACCTCAAACCTGAGCAAATCAGCTTGCAGCGCGTGCAACTCTGATATTCTGGCCGCTGACCCCATTGCCACTAAGAAGCAAGTCTTAATGGTGAGACGCAGCAGCGTCGTGTCCGTCAGCGGCTCATAGTGCTCAGACTTGAGGTGATTCAAAACTATCGCCAGATCCCACTCTGGCGGTCTCAGTTTGTGGCGGCCATCCACGTTCCTGTACGTCCTAATGAGCTCCTTAAGGACCGAGGTGTTCAAGTCGGGGTCCTTTTTGCGAAGGACGGACAAAATGGCCGCGAGGTTCGTGTTGATGGAGGAAGCCTTAAGCTTCCTCACTGTGCGTAGGTGGACCAGGTAATCCGCGACCTGGGGCACCGTTACCGACCGCACATCGAACCCCTTCCCTTCGCAAAAGGTCATGAAAGCAGCCCATTGGAAATCGTACAGCTTGCGCGTGGATGACCGCTGTGAGGTCGCCACTGCGCTGGCTACCGCTTCCGAGAACCCTGCGCTCCTCATTCCGTCTTGGAGACAACCCATACGTGCAGATGTAGAACCTGAGGGTTCTCGTGCACCCGTCTGCTTGGGTTGCTCCTGAGAAGGTCCCACCTGGATGGCAGGGGAACCGGCTCCTGAGCGCAGAGTCTCCGGAGGGGGACATACCACGGCCTTGCCGGCCAGTTCGGTGCGACCAGGAGCAGACGCAGGCGTCTCGTCTCCTGGACTTTTGCCACCACTTGAGTCAGAATGGCGGGGGGGGGGAAAAGCGTAAGCGTCCATCCCCTCCCATCCTAACGCGAGCGCGTCTAATCCCCATGCCAGAGGGTCTGGCACTGGGGATACGTATACCGGCAGCTGGTGATTGAGCCGTGTCGCGAAGAGGTCGACATGCGGCCTGCCGAACTGGAGACAGATCGCCTCGAACACTCGAGGGTGCAACATCCACTCCGTGGAGGGAGGTTTGTCCGGGCGAGAAAGAGCGTCCGCAAGGACGTTCTTTGCTCCCGGGATGTGCACCGCTCTTATTGAGATGTTGAGTTCGTCTACCAGTCGAAACAGCTCCATCACCAGCTGTAACAACGATCCCGCCTTGGTCGATCCTTGCTTGTTGATCGACCAGGCTGCCGTCGAACTGTCTGTGTGGACACACAGCACCTGGTTCTCTAGACGATCCGACCAGTGATCGATCGCCAGACGTATGGCATTCAACTCCAGGAAGTTGATGTGAAGCTCGGCTTGCGCCGGCGACCACACGCCCGCCGCCTGGTCGGTCCCCAGGTGCGCGCCCCACCCCTGGGTAGAGGCGTCCACATACAACTGGCTCCCGGCGGGGGGTTGCCGGAGGGGAACCCCCGCCAAGACGTTGCTCTCGTCCTGCCACCATCGTAGGTGGTGAATGAGGTCCTGCGGCATCCTGATGTGATGGCCGCAAGATACCTCCCGAACGTGCCCGTTCAGTACTATTTGGAGGGGCCGGAGGTGAAGCCTCCCCCTCCTCGTGAAGTCTTGAGCTGAGGTCAAGAATCCTAGCAGACGTTGCCACCGTCGGAGCGAGAGAGGCCCGCGACACGCGTCCGCTAGGAGTTCCCTGTAACGGCCCATCCGTTCCTCCGTGACAAAGGCCTTGTCCTGCGTCGTGTCCAGACGGACGCCTAGGAAGACGAGCGACGTCGTCGGTACTAGGTCCGACTTGTCCAGATTGACAAGCCAACCCAGGCGTCTGAACAGAGCGATCACAAAGTCCCTTTGTTCGGTCAGAACTGACGGGGAGCAGTGGCTCCCGAACCCGTCGTCCAGGTACATCGCGAACTGGATGTCGTGCCTGTGAAGGAACTGGACGATGGGTTGGGTCACCCGGGTGAACAACCAAGGGGCTGTCGCAATCCCGAAGGGCAACACCTTCCACTGGAAGTGACGACCCGCCAGGACGAATCGAAGGTACTTGCAATCCGCGGGGCAGATTGGGATATGCAGGTACGCGTCCTGGAGGTCCAGCGACACCATGCGGCTGTATGGTTGTAGCAACCGCATGATAGACCGCACGGTCAAGAGCCGAAAATATGGCGCCCGCTCGAGGTAGGAGCGGTTGAACTGTTTCAAGTCGTGAATCAGCCGCCATTTTTTCGGGTCCTTTTTCGGTCTCACGAATACTGGAGAGTAGAACCCCGGTGTCAGACCTTGGAGCGGAAGCTCGCTCACCGCCTCCTTGGTGATTAGGATCTCCACTTGTTCCAGTGTGCGCGCGAGCCGTTCCGGCTCTAGCGGACGTTCCACTGGCGAACAAGTCAAAGGGGGGCGGGTGTGCACGGGTATACGAAACCCACGCTCCAGTGTCTGACAGACGTACTCGTCCAGGCCCAACTGCCTCCAGTTGGCCACAAACGTTGAGAGACGGCCTCCAACGGCCCCGTCTCGAACCTCTACCGCTGCCGGCGGCAGGAGAGGAGGCGCCCAGGAGTCACCTCTTCTTGTGGGTTCCTCCATAGGCGCGTCCCTTGCCCTGCAACTTGCTGGGTGTCCTTTTGGGAGAGGGGCCGGCGTTGTAGCCGCCGCGGCCCTTGCCTGGCCGGCCCCCGTCCCGAAAGGAAACCCCGCCGGTCCTAGAGCCGGCGGGGGATTGCGGAGTGCCACCCTTCCGCTTCTTCGGTGTCGTCACCGCCGAAGAGACCCTGCCACCTCCCGCTGCCAAACGGTTGGTGAGCTCCTGTTGTTGGGTCTCCTGGCGGTGTCGCAGAGCCTCTGCGACCTGTCCGTCGAACAGTGTCGACGACGCTGCTGGAGCGCTCCTGAGGCGGGTGCGCATCTCCGCCGGGGGATTTGTACGCGCGAGAAATCCGTCCCGCCTCAGGTTAGTGACCCCCGCTGAGATGCGGGAGGCACTTAGCATGATTTGGGCTAGGTTCCCTGCCACGGAACCGAACCCCCGATACAGTGCTCTCGCCCCTTTCTCCATCCCCGCCTCCTTGGAGAAGGCGGCCATGGCCTGACAAGCATGGGCGACGGAGTTCGCCATGCCCAGAATGCTTCTGGCCTCCTTGTCCAGGTGGGACAGGTGCCAGATGAAACTCTAATTGGTTTGCACAACGAAGTGATTAAGAATAACAACTGTTATATCTTGATGATGTAATTATTGCCATTATGTGTTAACAATACATGTATAAGTAAACCTTCTAATGTGTGGAAAAGCATTTTGTGTTTACATATTGAATCACCAAATATCTGTTATTTTGTTAAAGATGGCTTTATGTTAATATTCAAGTTCTTGGTGTGGCTAATGCAATTTGAAGTTGAAGTTAATACAGTTCATGTTGAAGTCTCTTTAGGAAATATCAGTAGTAACACGTTATACTGGTAATGGCGCATTGATCTGATTTGTTCAGAAATTTTTATTCCTTGCGCATTGTGAACTGATTGCTGATTGCAATGAAGATTTGTGTCTGTCGCCCACCATTAATAAATATTGTTCTGACAATTCATCGCCCTGTTGTTTTAGGTTGCCGAGGGGTCCTACACATGTTGTAAGATAATAAAGAAACAACAAGAAGGTTTGAATTCGTAATTATGACCGAAAACCGGACAGAAGGCACGTCAATGAGTCAAACCTTAATTTTGGAAACGTATCTGAAGCAGTCACAATTACAGTAGCTAGGGAACGAGTTTTCTTTGTATAACTTTGACCTGTTCTATACACTACTATTCGGTAAATTGAGGAAAAGAATGTATTCACAGCTGACTATGATTGAAAAACAGTATTTGACTCGTACCATTGGCTAAGTGTTACACTGCTCACTCTGATATACAGAAGACATCTCGGTAAATCAGTAAAGTCATAAAGTCATACTAATCTATAACAATAAGAATCATACTGACTGCAATTTGATCAAAGGAGTAGTTGGATGGGACATGGTTGTTAATTCGTTTCAAGGAAAGATTTAATTGGAAAGTTGCTCACCCATTAGGAATGAAGACAGCCGCCTCTGCGCCGCAAGTTCTGGAACAGAACAGAAAAGATGACTGTATGTTTTGTGGAGGAATATGAAAATCAAAGCAATAAGAATGGGAGAATTGGTTCAGAACTAGCTTTATACGAAAGGAACAGGAATATATTATATCTGCTCTCCCAAGGTTTAAAAGTAGCTTCTAACAAGAATTACGTTTCAGCTACAATGCAACATTCCCATGTCTTAACTTTTGGGTTAGCTATGAAGAATTACTAATGTTTTGCTGTTTCAAATCCTGCATTTTTTGTTAACTAGATTATTTATCAAGGGCATATTAGTAGTTCCATATTCCGTGATCACATGAAGCAAAACTATGAGACTTATTCGCAATATGCAACGTGTAATGAGTGTATGATCCTGCTGCAAAATTTCAACTTTCTGATTAAATGTAATCACAGTTTTATGTGATTTATTTGATTTCATCACAGATTGTGTATTTAATATTTGTTCATATGTTCAATAAAACATGTTATAAATAGGTTTTGTGATATTTCAGGACCGTGAAATAGTTTATTTAGATAAAATAGGTGTCATGAAGTTTTGCATTGCTATCAAGAAACATTAGCATTGATACTGTTGAAGATAGTTTCAATTAAGAAGAGTATTTTGTAAAATAAGGATATCACTTCATGACTTAGCTGTGAACAAGACAAGACGGGGAAATAACCATTCAGATACATTATGTCCATATTGTTCCTTGGGTGTAGAAGATGAATTTCATGTATTGTTCATTTGTAGTAAATATGCAACCATAAGAAGTAGATTTTTACCAAATGCTAACACTTCTCATCAAAACATGATTAACTTGTTAAATAGTACAAACATGGATGTAATCAAGTCTGTTGCTCTTTATCTAAAAAATATGTTTAATTACAGGTCCAACACGTGACTGAAATGTATTTTAGCTGTTGTAATTGTACTATAGGCCATGTGGCCACAATACTGAAATAAACAAATTTGATAGTTTTCAATAATCTGGGGTTTTTGTTTGTTTTATTTTGAACTTAATTCATTTCGATCGTTTTATTATGAGGCACGCTATTTTATAACACCAGTTGTATGATTTAAATGCATTTCTGCAATTGTTTGGTTTGGTTAATATCACCTACATCATTGACACCAGGTTGTCATTGGTGAACACAGTATCCGGGTCATATCTTTAAGAATGGACACCTGACTAAACAACTGGGATCATATATGAAAGAGGCTAGTGAGTATAATAAATGATCGCTTTGGTAACCGTATGGCCCCATAAAAAAACAAAATATTTTGTTACATTTGGAAAAGGCTTGATACATTTTTCGAAATTGTTTCATTTTCTGTTGCAACAGGACTTCAAACCTATTTTCATTATCTTATCTTATCTCTTAGTTCATGTGAAGTGTGCTTTACAACGTATCGGAATGCTTTGTATATTTTGGAAAATGAAACTATTCAGAAGTTTATTTATTTTTCGTACAGCAGATTTATAATTCTACAGGATCCCAATTCCATTTAATAAAATGGCATGGATATTTCTACCGCGCAAATCATCAACACACGAATGCATGCTCAATGCACTAAGAGGAATACCCTCTATAGTTCAAAATTCTTAATTATGGCATAAGGATACACATTGAGATTTAAGTATCATTGTTAAAGAAACTCACCAATGAAGATTTTTTCTCTCAATATCTGATATGTTTGTTCAGTCTGGTCTGATCTATATCTGGTAGATGTATCAGCAGGTATCCGTCCCTCAGTAGCTTATAGATGACTGAGAACCCTCCATGACGACTGTCCCCACCAGGAGTGACGATTCAAGTGAATCTGTCGTCTTTAGAACAGAACGTCGAGTCTCAAGTAGCACACCTTACACTGGTGTCTGGTTCAATAAGACGTGACAGGTGATCGGTGTATATAGTACAGTGTACAGGTAAATCCTCCAAACTAAACCTGATAGTATCGATTTCAACATTGCGTGTGTACTTTAAGTCGTTATGTTTGGCTGACATTGTGATGTTTGCTAGAGGGAGCTGTATTCCTTGCAATATGTAAAGAGTTTTTTTATATAGATATTTCATTTTGTTATATACATGTACATAGTGTAAATGTTCTCCTGATTTAACGTTGTGATCGAGCACATATACACCACCATATAGTGTTGTGAAAAATAACTCGACAAGGAACTTTTGAAAAAGAAACACACATTTTTATTATACATTTAGAATATAGATGAGCTATCGGCCTTTCAAAAATTACGTTCCTGAGTTATCGTTGCTAGCCTACATAGTCTTAATTTGATTTGTTTTCTAGCAAGATAAACAACGTGATATCTATACACAAAGAACTTAATTAAGCACCCTTCTATTTTGTAAAATGCACTTGGATGCTCTTGGACCATTTGGATTTGTTTGTTGTAATGACCACTCCAGATATAACAATTGCCTTGTTATTGACTATTTAATTGTACTAAAAATCACTAATGTGCAAAAATAATGAGAAAAATGTGAGACTACTGAAATCATGCATGATAAGAGGCTAGCAAGACATTGAATTTTCAGTACTTTTTTTCATCAAAAATTTATAAAATGCCTACAATCTAAACACCTGTAAGTTAATTTGAGATTCCTTGAGTTGAACTTGTTGATCAAACACTTCTCCTTTGAAGGTTCATACTGCTTTAACGTTTGACCTTAGCAATGGGGTTATTTACTAAAAAATCATCAATTCACTCAAGAGAATGATAATAATCACATTGCAGCAAAAAGTATTGACTTTCATTTTCAATTTAATGGTAACTTGGATTTTGACTAAAAAAATACCAATATTTTTGTAAAACAAGTTATTCAGTGACAGTGAATCGTAAACCGTATACATTTTTTGTTTCCACACTGGTAGATGACCATTCTATCAAAACGTCCTTATTGTTTGCCTGTACATTTGTTTTGTTTATCATTAGCAGTGTTTTTCTGTTTGAAAAAGTGGGGGGTGCTTAATTAAGTTCTTTGTATATTACAAAATAGTAATATCAGAGCTACAATAATGGCATACTATCTCTGTTTTATTTAAATGAAGTTTTAAAGAAAGAATATTCATAACCTTTGCAATGCTATCATCATTGGATGACAACTTCTTTGTTTATTTCACATGATGTTTCTGTGCTGATTGATGTCCCTTCTTCAGGCGAGCCTAGCGGTAGATACAGAATATGTAGTTTTGGGGAGCCAGTGATTCAATTACTTATATGTACAAACTTATTTCATAAGCTACATTTGCACAAACAATAAATGGGATAAAAATGGTTACAACAGAAAATAGGTATAGTTAGCGATATTCCTTAAGGGTAACGTAAATAGAGTGTCGAGGTAGTAGATTGATGAAGGTGTAATTTGATGTAAGCTTCTTTCACATACATATGGTACTCATGCAACATTTACCACCATTACATTGCTAAAAGGGGCAGTAACACGTTTTAGGGAGAATATAAGGTGTCAGGAAAATGAAAATTATTGGTTCCAAATAAAAGACAATGTATTTAAACTAAATGGGGTAGTAATAATTGAAATATATAACGTAAAGTTTAGCCATAAGATTGCTTTTTCTTATAGAAAATGAATTAAAGGTGTTCACACAAAATGACCGTCAATGGATTTTAAGTGAATTTTCATACTTTGTCCTCTGACTATGAATGATTGGCTTGTGTATTGAGATTTTTGAAACTGTCAAAATAATACATTTAGCATTTACTTACAATAATCAATGAAACATTTAAAATATAAAATTATCAAAAAATGGACTACTGCCCCTTTAAGTGTCACAGAACAAAATTAGACAAGTTTTGATATCGGATCAAATATAAAATTGTGTTACTTGGTTTCAGTAATTAAAGATCCACCTTGTCAAAGAAATACTGTATAGAAACGTTTCCTTTATGTGTTTCTGTGTCCTTTGATTTGTTTGTCCCTGTGGTTTGTTGAATGTGCTCCTACATTTTCAATAGATGTTACTATTATACATAGATGTTTTTCCTCAAAGGAGTTCATAATAGGATACAAATATAATCCATCGATATTTCAATACAAATGCAAAACACAAAAGTTCAGAAAAATCTACTCAAGTGTGTACCTAATTGGTGGAGTTAGAAAGCGGCAATATTACTTTGTGACACATTGTTTCACGCGGAAAATTATAAAGTACTTTTTAATCTCACAGGCGGAAGTATCTCAGAGTGCATCTACTTTATACCAGAAGATTTAATATTCTTTTTATCAACAACTATGTACTACATTTTGTTTCTCATTATTAGAAACGTTTAACGTTTTTGAATTCAACCGTGTAATCTTTAATAGTCTCAATCTTTATTTTTAAGTATCCAAAAACTAATTTTTAACCTTCTGTTCTTGGATTCCGTTTAAGCAGTTTATCTACAATGTATTTTCTTAATGAACCTTTGCATGTAAGTTCTTACTGATGTATGTTTTTGAATATATTCTACATGTTCTATGCATTTTTCATATATTTCGTTAAAGGGATGGTCATATCTGGTATTGTCTGCGTGGGAATCAAGGGAAATTCCAGTGTGTATAAAAAGTGTTATTAGAACTTGATTATAACACATCACAATTGGTATAAGTAAGTTATTACTTGTAGACAATTGCAATTTGATAAAGAAAAATGAAAACCTGTCAGAAAACAAGAAACGAAGATACGTGAATCGCTACGAGTATGAAAAGCCATCTTATGGTATTATCCTCTTTTCATTGTAAATGTATTAACATTCTTTTAGTACATATAGTTTATTCCCAAGTTCAAGTTCTACTGTTTAGCGAGGTGACATATGTTAAATGATAAAGTATCGAGGTATTATTTCTTTCCAGTAGATGTTCAAATTCCTACTGGACTTTGAACACCTACTGCTCCTTTAAAACTCATATGTTATAAAGAGCAGAGGAAAGTGACTGTAGACCACATGATCGAATTATCAAGATAAGCCACTATCTAGGTTCACTCAAGTTGATAGTGTCATTAATATTGAAAGCTAGCCAAAGAATAGCCGTTGCTAAGTGAAAAGTCTATAGGTAACCTATATACTCGTTTTATAAAGGGTCAATAGCAGAGAGTTTATATAACTTAAAAATTTATGTTTCATTGAGGGTAATAAACGTAGCGATAATGTTTTTAGAAGACCGCACCCTCAGGATTGTAAATTATAATTTACTACTGAAATATCCATACAAGATTTGTTGTCCCGTCATACTAGAGTGTGATACACTTAAAAACTAGGTACAGAAACCATAATAATAGAACGATAATGCAGAATATGTGATGTTTGGTATCATTCAATAAAACTCTACTGCATGTTGAATAGTTTCGATTAAATGGTGACAGATCATGGTAAAAGAATTTGACAGATATTACACCAAAGTTACACGAAGTACAGCGAAGCTCTCACTGATGTAGGCTTATATCCATTTGATCAACAAAGCATCTGGTAACAAGTTCAACTCACTGTTCCCATTAACATATAATATTGAACTCAATATTTATGCACAATATGTATGTCTAGCTCAAAATAAACCTAACCAATATCTTGCATAATGCATCAAAATTAAATTATGCTCTTCGTCTGTGCATGATATACACACCAAAGAAGTTAAGCAACCATCTGATTTTTCTCAGAGTGGTGTACACTAAACCCCAAAAGAAACTATCCATTTTTAGAATTCAAATATATTCTTAATTTACTTTAGCTAAATGTTAAATTTTATGGAAACAGGTCGCCAAAACGTAACAGTTCAGTTGTTCATCTCAGAAATTGATTAGGTACGTGATTTTCATGACTTTTGTTGAAAACTGAGAAAACACGTTTTTCTGTGATCATTGTTTCGCACATTCATTATTGAAAGTGAGTTAGCAAGCGATCAATTCACATGTGAGCCAGGTCATAAAATGCCTAGATTGACCTCAGAACAGCGCGGCAGAGCTTTGGGTATGACGGACATGGGTGCTTCAACTGTTCTTATTGCAAGAACATAAGGCTGTCATCGAAAAACAATCGAAAATTTAATGAAACGTTATAGGGACACGGGAACAACATTAGATAGATCGGGTACAGGTAGACCACGTGTGACGTCACAGCTGAAGGTGGACATACGAAGTATTGATGACTATGGACTCCATATTCCATAAATTCATTAACATATGATCAGAAACTTCGATTTGTAAACAATTGAAATTACCATTTCACACCAGTGTTAATAAAACGTTTCCTGGCTGTAAGATAAACGAGTTATTGCAAAACAAATGAAGTTAGATGATGTGCAAATGATTCAGTATTAGATAAAATGTTGTTGGGATAGAAAACCGTGTCTTGTTATTTTTCAATGAAAATTTGAATGAGTGGATAGTTTCTTTTGGGGTTTAGTGTACGCTATGAGACTGAGAAAAAGAAGATAAGCAAAACCAATTTTTATTGAGAGAACAATCATTTAGTCATTTGCAAGAGAAGTTTTGCAACCACGTGGACACTAAAAATGATTGAAAAAACAAAGAGGGAAATGGACATGGAATTTCATCCCAAACACATGGATGTTTAGGTATTGTCACTACAAGCTCTTGGTGTGCGCCACCCGTTCAAACAACTTAAATAAAGTGAAACATGAGTAACGTGTGATGCCACCACGTGAGCTTATAAATGCAGCCACTCACTCATTTCTTTGTATCCGATGACCCAAAATGTCCCAAACATGTTCGATTGGGTTCAAATCAGGTGACATTGGTCATTGAATTCGACTAACACCCTTATTTGCTAGATGTTGGTTTGCAGCAAGTGAACGATGGAATCTGGCATTGTCGTCCATAACAAGGGTCCTCTGTGGTCATCGAAATGATCCATAATTACAGGATCCAGAACCTCCTAAATGTAGCGAACGCTCGTGAGTGAAACCTGTATAGTCACCAAATCGAGTCTACAGTCATAATAGAAGCTTCCCCTCAACCATCACGGATCCCCGGCCATATGGTTCCCTTGGAAAATGTTCCTTGGGGCAAGACGTGTATTCCTGGTCCTCCATACGTTTTCATCAACAGCATACGAGCATTTCGTCGGTCCAGTGTACTCTCCTCCATGATCTCAGGTTCCACCTCTGCCTGTCCACACGCTTAATTAAGTTCTTTGTGTATATTACAAAATAGGAATATCATAGCTACAATAATGACATGCTTTCTCTGTTTTATTTAAATGAAGTCTTACAGAAAGAATATTCATTACCATTCATAACCTTTGCAATGCTGTCATCATAGGATGACAATTTCTTTATTTATTTCACATGACGTTTCTGTGCTGATTGATGTCCCTTCTTCAGGCGAGCCAGAATATGTAGTTTTGGGGAGCCAGTGATTCAATTACTTATATGTACAAACTCAACTTCTGTTCTTGGATTCCATTTTTGCAGTTTATCGGCAATGTTTTTCTTATTGAACCATTTCTTACTGATGTTTGTGTTTGCATATATTCTAAATTTTCTATTCATTTTCATATATTTAATTAAAGGGGTTTTGCCTGCCTGGG
The DNA here is from genome assembly GCA_916613615.1 of Steromphala cineraria. NCBI lineage: Eukaryota > Metazoa > Mollusca > Gastropoda > Trochida > Trochidae > Steromphala > Steromphala cineraria. The sequence goes on along the minus strand of OU744734.1, from coordinate 60,662,952 downwards.
AATAAAAGGAAATAGTATGTATAAAAATTAACATAATATAAGAACATGATAATACTACTATAACTTAAATAAGTTAGTCATGTAACATAGTTGTACACAATTGCAATTTGATACAGAAAAGTGCAAACTCTGTCAGAAAATAGAAACAAAGATCATCAGGTGAAAAGCCATCTTATGATATTGTTGTGTAGATTATCTAATTTTCATTGTAAATGTGTTGATATACATAAAGTTATTCCCATTATAAAGTTACAGTGATAATGTGCAGCAAGGTGATTTATTTTTAATGATAAGGTATCCAGGTATTATTTCTTTACAGTAGACGTTCTAGATCCTAGATCAAGATTTTTGTGCCTCTAAAAAACTCTTTGTTATAAAGAGCACAAGTGACTGGTGACTCACTCATAATAGTTTCGAAATTCGATCAGCCGATATTTAGGTCAAAACACTTCCCTCCATTGAATAGTCTATAGTTTCCTTGCAATTTTGGAAGCTAGCCAAGGCATTCATTGGTTGTATTTGTGACCAGTTTTTTCACCTAAAGACAGTCTGTCACGTCAGTTATACAAAGTATTATATCTTCCGCATTAAGTTTGGGGAATGTGAAGAACTAGGTATCTATACATAAACTTTTAAAAGAGGAAGATTTGTTTTGATTATTTATAAAACTATAGCTATACAGCCGTATTGAAGTCTTCACATACCAACGCTGAACAGCTGTATAAGGATTGTCGTGACTATGTTTCAAAGTCCGCGTTTAGGCTTGTATAGACGCTGTAATAGATAGTATGATATGATCCCAGGTTATGGAGACCCACATTTTCTACCGATCTGCAATTGACGTCACGCAACTGTAAGAAAAGCAAAGGGGAGTTGTTGTTTTTAAATCAAGATTTTTTGGAGAGTATAGAAGATCATTAGCCCACTGACAGTATGATACATATACCTTTACATAAATGTTACATATATACACAATTGATACAAATTTTGAATAATGATTATTACATGTTATCTTTGTTACAGTAGAATTAGTTTATACGATCTATGATAGGAATAGTCTACATGTGATATATTCTCTGCTTCTGTAATACATTTCTTTGAAATAAAAATGTCCTTATGTGTCCATGTTGTGCATGTTTGCATTATGACAATAAACATTGTAGTATGTAATTTATTCATAAGGCGCTAACAATGTACACATGATTACGAACTGGTACTCGGCTTTTATACCTTAATTACAAAAACTGATATTGTGTTTTTTATTCTATTTAAATTGTTCTTTGCCTACTTTATATAATTGTAACCATGTTGAAGGAATTTATAATGTATAATATTATGTTAGCATGAATACCGTAAATGTTCATCACATTTATTTGTTTCAGGTTTCATTTGAATTCTTTATTAAACTTCACAAGTTCTTGGTAGTGTGAAGTTGTACACTGCACAGTCATATCAGACAATCACCCTTCCACGCCTGCTGTCACACAATTTCACACTAACACATTTGATTCTCATAACATTTATTTGTTTCAGCTTAACGAAAACATGAATCTATATTTGCTACAGTAGTACATACTGTCCAAACAACCCTAACACAGTCATAAAGTGATTACGTCCCTTTAACTCACGACGCATTTAACAGTTAAGCAGACGATAACAGTTCCCAAGAGAAGACAGTTACACACAACGACGTTAAATACAAGAAAAGCCTTTAAAGGGCATGCTTGGTGCCACATAGACAGATGAAGGGGATTGTGTTTAGTCGACCAATTTGGGTGATTCGTGAAATATACAACACTTAATAACAACACTAATATGAGCACGAGTGATAATCAATCAATCAAAGTTAATTTCACAAAATTAATTCCTATCAACACGAGTTAATGAAAGTTATGAATAGTTTTACATTTATCAACTATTGTTGGTATATTTCATATCAAACGACACGAGGGAGATATTATATTTGTCATCCAAATTCACTCTTTTTGACATTTCAGTGAAACAATGAACATCTCTGAACACAACATTACTCTATTTTCAAGACAGTGATGTCTTTGCAAAGTGTCGTCACTATGTTTATGATGTTATGACATTGTGATGTATAGTTACTAGATGACATAAAAGCGCTGTGCTGTCATGTAGCGTTGAAAATGACAGGAAATTTTGCAAAACGTACTGCAAAAACGATACCCCCTAGTTATGATGGTTGATTGTTAACAGTAGTACTAGCATTACAGATAATAAAAAGCAAAATACATTCCGATTTTTACCCAGGTTCGATATCCGCTGGCACCAAGCAACAAGACTGAATTCGAGTTACAGGTCGGGTACTGCACGTGCACGGCGTGAACATCTGGGTTAAGCCTAGACCGAAACTTCTGTCGCCGAATGCTGTATCCTCGCTTATCGAGCCGCATACTAACACAGCATATCCATCTTGGTGGAGCCAAGCGCGATGCAGGTGACAAGACTGTATTAAAGTCTAGACTTATCATGACAACAGGAAACGTAACTAGTTTTACAATGTTTTAAGTACTGAATTTGAAAAATTGGTTATTGCACTATTCGGAGTTACCTCCCTTATAGAGGATTTCTACAAATTGAAAGAAGCGTTCCTAAAATATTCAAAATTCTTATGCCCTAATACTGTTATTTCATCTGAAATCCAACTTTTCTTCTCAGCTATATTACAATCTTGGTTTTGAATGAAACCTTTTAACATCTGTTTGTACAATTTAGAGACGATTTAACGTAATAAATACAGCAAACGTCTTTATTTGATCATGGTAATGTACCACTGCGTGGCTCAAACAAGTGAAACGTTATATTAACACTACTAGTTTTAGGTTCTCACATGAACACACAAATATTAAGACAAAATATTATTTTGAAGAATAATCACAACACTCATGAAGAATTTATAACATTATCATATCACCCCAAAATTGCATATATGAGAATCCAAATGAGAATAGATGTTTAATACTTGTTTTCTCTTCCCAAAAGTATTTTGTATAAACATCTATTTTTTTATCTTAAGCAACCGATGTCAAAGGAAAACCCGCAAATATTTAAAAATGTTTATTTTCAATTTGTATGTTAATTCACATTTTAATAGTTAATAAATTGCCGTGACAACGACGACAAACATGGAAAAAAACGAGTGTTTTTGTATCGAATAGTTAAATGAACACCACAATTCATTGCTCACGTCAGAAATAAAGGTATGATGACAAGTGTGTTTAATTTACTTTTTACAAATACTTTATAATTATGTTGTGATGTATCGTTTTCTTTTAGAAATAGCTTTTTAATTTGGTTAATAACGTCGTTGTCTTTACGTTATTAGTGACTACATGTATTTTACTGCCGGTGGATTATTGATATGAGCAGAGGCCGTTTGTATTTTAAGAGCCGCTTCGTGATATGTTTAGAAAAAGTCGGTACTTCTCCTCTAAAAGATACCATTGATAAAATGTTGCACCATTGGAACCATTACCAACGACGGAATATCTCTTAAATATAGGAAGGGATTACTTTCGATAGAAAAAATAGACAAAACATCCCTCCTTATAACATATTTATAAACCATAATTTTTATTTCAACAATTTGTAAAGAGAAGTTGTTATCCAGAAACCTTGTTCTATGTTTCCCATTTAAAAAAGATGTGCAAAGCATAAGTAACGTTAGAAAATAAAAAGATGAAAGCAAACAAATCTTGAAAACATATTTTCTCGCAGAACATCAAGTTCTTATTCGGTATTCTCTACTATAAAATCATACACATACATTTAGCAACATCACACAAGGACTGGTTGCAGATTTAAACAGTTTCCCGTACTTTGAAAGACCACCTATCTGGACAATGTATTGCTCTCCATCTGTGAGGTTTTCATTCTCGACCCTGGCAGCATGAAGAGAAAGGGAGACAACTTCAGGTATTTTAATGAAATTGTCCGTTTAATTCATATGACATTAAAGTTCACCAATTATAAATTACATATATTTTTAGACGGTAGCGAAATAGTAACTTCTTTCAAAGACATACTAATCGTAACATCAAAACGTACGGTTTAGGTAATATATTTATCAAATATCAATTTAGATTCCTGACCAATAAACTCATCCGAAATTCTCATAAAAATTGGCCCATTATCTGTAACGTGTCGTCACTCGTCAGGTACATGGTGGGTCTTACACTATAAAACACCAAGTGTGTATACTGTAGAACAACGCTGACTTTTCAATGGCGGATGGTTTAGAAAGTACAAAGGGAAGAAACGGTGAGTTTGTTACTGTTTCTACTAGCAGGTAAAGGTCGATTAGCAAAGGTTTCTCAATAGTCAATTAAGGTTTCGACTAATATTCGCGGTTTTGAACATGCAAACACATGCTTAGAGGGACCTTTCGAGCGGGGTATTTTTGTTGAAGCGAAATTCATATAATTCCATGATGTGTTTGTCCACACACCTATAACCTGTTTGAAGATTGTAAGTTAAACTTGAGTAACTGGTGAAAATTGTGCAGCCAGCTACACAATAAAGTTATAACTGTGTGGACAAACATATTACTGAAATCATTCTTTTAAACTATGTCTTTGAAAAACATGAAATTCAATTGAATTATATTAAATGCAAAATCAAATGGAAGCAACACAACTGTTTTGACTCTATGTTAAATGTCCTAAGTCATCGTCGACATTGTTGATGCTCCACTCATGGTAGTCCACTTACAAAAATGATTCATAAAATGATTACGAACTTATTGTCAATACGATGTTACTTATCTATAAACTTGCATTAGAAGATAAATAGTTGCGTTTGTAAAATTTCCGGGATTCATTGTTATTCAACACCCGCAAATTTAGTTTAAAACCGACGGCGTTAGCCGGAGGTTTTAAACGCTTAAATTTGCGGGTGTATAATAACAATGAATCCCGGAAATTTTACAAACGCAACTATTTATCGATATTGTAACATGACCGTTAGTTATAAGCATTTTAAGAGCGAACTCTATTTTTGCGTAGGGAACTCTGAGTTGAAAGGATCTAACGACTAATCCATTATTGTTATAGGTGTTCGCAGCTATAAAGAAGAAGGAATTCCCAGTGTTATAGACATTAAAATAGTGTTCTTATATTGCAAACCAGTTTCACTCATAACGATGAGATCTTATAGTTTTCACTGTGGAATTTATAAGAGAGAAAACAGTTATACAATTCATAAACCAACAGGAACAAACCCGACTGAACAAATATCTTAAACTCGCCCAGACCATTGTGACGGTGACGCGATCATTATGACGTCATAACCGTTGACCTTTGTGACGTCGTGCCATGGGAACGGCATTCGAAAGAAACCGGCCGCATGGCACAAGGCGGCAAATTAGGAGAAACTTAGCCAATTAAGAAAGTTTGGTTACATAAAACTAAAGCAAATAGAAAAGGATTTTTGGCATCTACGGGAATGCGCAAGTTAGAAAATGACAGCAACAACAATGAAATGTGAATCGGTCACGAATATTGGGAGAATCAGAACATTTTAATGTTGAGGCGGACCAAATAATGTATCCTTTCGCGGTGATTCGCCTTAGCCAATTTGCGGGTGTTCATTGCCATTTAACACTGGCAAATCCTTCAAATCAACCAATCAGAAACGAGTATTTATCGAAGTCATGTTACAATATATTTTATATGTCCTGGTATTTTCTTACGTCCACACTTTGAAGTTACGGTTTTTCCTAGATAATTCCATAGTCTTATAGCACTGCTGTGTGCCAACGTTTTAATTATAAAGGGATCTGAGCAGTTGAGGTTTAACAAAAAAAATTTATTTAATAAATGAAATTTTACCAATTTTCATTAAAAATCTTATCTTTTTGCTTATATTAACAACACGATCAAATTTTTTTACCTTTTGCTTTAACCTCGAACAGCCACGAAAACACTCACTGTCATGGCCACAACGCTGCAAAGGGTAATGTAAGGCAATGATTAGGGTAATTTCAAGATATGTAATATTCAGTGAATCTTTATTTACATTAAGGACAACATTTTTTACGTATGATCGTTAATAAATAAATAAAAACAAGAAATTGTAGAAGAGTAGAAATCTCGTTAAAATCCAAAAAGAAATTGTCAAATTACCTAAACGACAAAACAGCTGAACAGGAGGTTCTGAATCACAGTCACATCCTTGACTTCTAAAAAAAGAGTGCATGTCAATATCCTTGAAACTTGTCACTTGATTAATCTTTTTCTGTTTATTGATGAGTAGACAGTTAAAGGCCCTTGCCACAAATTCCTTGCATTACAAAGCGCTATTTTGTGTGCTTGTGAGTGGTGTCATATCGTTTACCAGGTAAACACTTTTAGAGGTTGAAAAAAACAAAAAGCAAAAGCGTAAAAGCGCAAAAGCAATACCATGAAAACATGGAAAAAAAACATGCAATCGTTTTACAACTCGTTAGGTGGAAGGCGTATTTCATCATCGAGATTTGGTAAATGAGTCAATTTGGTCTAATCAATAGATCGTGTACAGTAACCTGTATCTATTTCTTTAATCTTCTGACGACAGTCACATTTCTATCTCTCTATATTATCCGTAACGAACTGAGACCCTCCTGTTCATACTGATTAACTATCAATACTTTAGATAAGCGTTGTTGGTTGACCCAGGGATTTGTGTACGTAATTGTGACTGCTTAATTTTAGTGGACGACATCATCTTATAATCTTTACCCTTCCGAAATAATAACCTTGAAATAAATAATCTAACCAGATCTTATTATCAACAAAAAAACAAGAAATATATACTTTTCCTAATGAATTTGTTTGTCATACACCCAGTTTTTCGGTAGTATATAAATATGCCCTGACTGTCTTTATAAATGCTTTAACTGTATCGTCTTCTTCTTCCAGCTTCTCACATGACTCTAACTGCTGAGTGTAGCCACTGATGCATCCGGATGTACAGACCCTGTCGTGTTGGTTACAGATCCTTCCTACACAGAATCTGCTACACGTGTAGTTACAGGTCAGTCCGTGATGTCCAGACACACACCCAATAGAACATTCCCCTGTTGCTCTGTTTACATGGTTACCCACCTGTTTCCTTTGACTTGCCACAGTTTTCAGGGCACTTCAAGTCACAGTTGTCACCAAACCAGCCATCAGGACACGGATCTGAATAAGTAAATCACTATCATATAATTTGCCATGTTTCGTTACCAAACAACAATATTTCATAGAATTGATCGATCTACTTCAGGAAATAATACTTACTGACCAGGTACTATAAAGATAAAATTATGTTGGATTTACCTTGTTCTTTGCATATCTTACAGCCAGACATACATTTGTACTTCAAGTTCTGTCCTCTGGAGTAACATCTTGGACATTTCGAGGCACAGTCGTCCCCATTTTTACCATATCTTCATTTGATGCACTGTCTATTTCTCTGTCACATTTCTCATAGGTTTGGTTACAGACTCTTTCACATCCCTGCCCATAGTGTCGTTCATGTTGCAGGAACCACACTGTCTGTCGCACGTCGTGCAACCTTCTGGACAGCGACGAGTGCCACAGAAACCATCCCGACATCCATCTATGCAGGAAATTGTCCCAGATGTTGTGTTCAGTTGACAGGCCTTGTTAAGGCACTTTGATGGACAGTCCTTGTCACAGTATATGTCCGTATACCCTGGTACACAGCCAAGGATACGCTGCCCAGTATCGTAGCATCTCCCTCCCAGACAGGTGGAACACTGGGCAGACACCAACGGTAGTAGGAAGAACAGCCAGATAAAAAAAAACCTGAAATAGGATAGAACAATACAATTTACAAGAGCTGTCAACTGATATGGTAATGCTTCTTGAAGTTGAAGTAAATGATAAAATGAAGGATTCACATTTACTTGTTTATTTAGGTTAGTGTCTGAGCTAGATCAAAGGTCGAATAGGTTGGAGTAGAAGACGCCCAGACAACTCCTATCGACAATCCAAATATGACTAAAAACTAGCCAAACGCGCAATTGTGTTGAACTGAGCTACAAACACAAGACTGCGAGCTGCTCGCGTTTTGTTAAATGTCAAAGCTCTAGGAGTTCTTCGCTGGAAATCAAATTCCGGACCTTCCATTTGAACATCTTGGGAATAATTTGTATTGAAACGTGAGGTGAAGTCAATTGCAGTTTGGAAACCTCGACAATTAATATCTTGTGCTAGTGAAAGAATTGTTTGATTTACAGAGACCAATTATTCGTCAACTCATTTACTCGAAGTAATCAATGAACACTGTAGACACACCAGATACTGACTTAAATATAAATTTAGATATTACCCTATCCTTGGTTATTTGGAATAATTCAGTTGTATTATGATGTTCAATAACTATACACTCTACAATGGTGTGTTAGTCAGTTGCAGACAAGATTCGTAGACATCAATTAGGAAATACAGAGCCATTAGCTTTGTAGCTCATCAGCTTTATATTCACTTTTGTTTTAAGGTGTGGCAAATGTGGTGTCTCACAGGGTCACCAAATGTAAAATTTAAGACCCCAATTACTAAAAAAGTCGACACAACACTAACATTCTCTTCGTTGTGCTTCTAGAGAAGAAGATGAAAAGGGTTTTAGAAGAGCCACAGAGTCACACGTTTTTGCCTCATGAGAAGAAAAAAATATACATTTTAAGAGCGTGACCCCTTTTGCCCTTATTATCGACCACAGGGTTACCAAAGCATAAATCATAATCCTCACAAGTCAAGGCGTCTATACATGTTAAAACCCTATGGGGCCGTTAAAGGCCCGATAAGCTAAACCGTAGGGAACACCGTCACAATGCAGATGTTCATAAGATGCTTCATATCGTGTACATTAATGCTAAATTTGTAATAAACACTTGTAAAATAGTTATCTTTAAGAGAGATGAAAATTTACTTGAGTCATTGGGCATAATTTAGGTAAAATTATATGAATGCTTAAATCAAAGCAGTCATCACTTTTGAAAACAGATACACTAATGAGTCAATTAGGAAGTGAAAAGTGAAACCAAACTGCAATACAGTTTAATATCACGCTCTCCTCTCACTTTCGCCATGATTCTGTCACAGGTTACACTGCTGTGTCTAGCTGCCCTAGTCTTTGGTTTGTAATTCATTGGTTTCTTTTCAGTTCTTCATCCAATATGTCTTGACCAATAAAAAGGTAAACAATAGCAATGTTTTTGTTTGCTACAGCAGAGGGGAAGTACAACTCTGACTCGAGATTAAAGGACTGTGGAGATGAATGTCCTGACAACTGCCTCTGTCCCTGCAGTCAGGCTACTGGGGAATGTACGGAGGGCTGCGTGGCTGGATACTATGGGTACAACTGTACGAAGACGTGCGACCCCCACTGTCGGGAAAACAGTTGTCAACAACATAATGGACTTTGTGTATGTGTGCTCGGATATCTGTACAGAAACTCAAGATGCGAAGTGGATACAGGTAAATTACTTTAAGAAAGTAAACCAACATCTAAATACACAGTAAGTTACTGAAAAACAGGTTTAAGATCTTTCAGTTCAGTGAATTAATATAGAACTAGGTAAGCACATATTACACCAATCTAGTTTCCCCATTCTCAACTGAACGATATCGATATATATCGTCCAATCTGATTAGAAATCAATGTTGAATCTAAGAATTAAAAGAAATCGAAAGCGTTTTGATTATTATAAATCCAAATTTGAATGTTCATGCAAAAAAGAAAGAAACATTTGCTTGTTTGAATATTGAACGCTCTGAGCTGTAACTGAAATTATTTAATTATGTTATTGCTAACCTATGATTTACGATCATTTTCATGTTTTAACAAGAGGTATTATTGTTGCCATTCATGTCTAATAATTCACCAGAATTCCACATAGTTTAAAATGTATAACAAAATTATTTTTATTTGTACATTTCAAAACTTTCCAACATTCCCAGTCATGAAACCCCAACCTTTCGAAAATAAAGGAAAACTGTAATCATTAATTAGTTGTCAAATACTAAAAAAAGAATAGAAATCTAAAAACATTTAATGTTAATAGTGTAATGTTATGGAATAGCCATGTGTCCATGTTTTTCAAAACGCCCTTGTCACGAAAAAACAAATTCATGTTTAGAGGCTTTTTGGGCATTATTTAGAGCCATGGTCAAATCCATTACACTTTTCTCGGTTATTCCATTTAGTTACATCTGAAATAAGATTATCGTTTAGCACATACTAAAACAATGCAGATGGAAAATATGTATAAAGATCTCTCTCATGTTCAGGGAAAGAGTGCAAGACACTGCAAGGCTGTCGCAACAATAGTTGTGCATCAACTGGTGATGAAGAGTGTATAGAGGGATGCAAGCCAGGTCTGTTTGGGTACTCCTGTGAAAGTCACTGTGAAAATAACTGTCTTTGTGACCAAGAGTCCGGCACCTGCACAGACTGTGAACAGGGTTGGTTTGGACGAGAATGTCAGTCTATGTGTAGTAGGGGATGTGCTGAGGGCTGCTACAGGAACGGAATCTGCGCTAATGGATGTAAATCTGGATCATTCGGCGAGACATGTGAATCTAAGTGTTCATCTGACTGTGTCTCTGGGTGTGACAAGTTGTCAGGAGAATGTGTCGAGTGTAAAGAACATCGGTATGGTCCGAACTGTCAGTCCGAGTGCAGTGTTGGGTGTGCAGGCTGTGATAGAGAGGGACATTGTATCAAGGACTGCGTTAAGGGTTACTATGGGGACAAGTGTGAGTTCATCTGTCCACACCAGTGTAATGGTAAATCGTGTGACCAGAATGGAACTTGTATTAAATCCACATGTCCATCACAGTGTAATGATGGATCGTGTGACCAGAATGGAATTTGCTTAGAATCCACTTGTCCATCACAGTGTAATGGTGGATCGTGTGACCAGAATGGAACTTGTATCAAATCCACATGTCCACCACAATGTGATGTAGGATCCTGTGACCTGGATGGCAAATGCACAGCCTGTAAGACTGGGTTCTATGGACCTAGATGCAGCAAGATCTGTGAGGGGTGTGTTGAAGGAGGCTGTCACAAGGACACGGGGGAATGCATCAACAGACCAGGTAAGAAGAAAAAGGACAAAACATTCTTGCAGGCCGGAAGCTCACAGATTTATCTTTTAGTAATTTATAACGACTCAAAATGTAAAAGTATAGCCCATGTTTATGGTTATGGAACACACTCACATGATATTTTCAATTTACTTTCTCAATCTCTTTACAAATCAAAAGCATGCACCATGTTCGATATTCATCATCATCACTTATACGAAATGAAGTGACTTTGACCAAACTACACATTTTGGCGTATTTTCCTGGAAGATTTTGACAATTTAATGTTTTTTTCAACTTCATTTGCTGTAATTAGTATACTAATCCAACAAAGAAACCCATTTCTGAAAACAGATTTGTATGTTTTGCATTGACATTGAATAGACTTGACAGATCATGTTACAATATCTTGAAAAATGTTCTGGTGTTTATCACAATGTGTATAGTTTGGTTAAAAAAAACCTCGTATTTTACTCAAAAAAACTTATATGACTAAGAACTGATATAAAATATCATTATTTTGTAACAGACAACACAAAAGAGACGAATGATTTCAACTTCCTGTGGGTTGTTGGGGGCGTCACGCTATTGATCACTGGAGCTGTTTTGATATTGTAAGTTTTTTGGTGCAAATGACTACTACAATGGACTAGAATGAATGAATTTCTTGACAACAGTTGCTTTTCTCTTTATCAAAACAACATTTTTATATTTTTGGCCTTATCATTTTCATAATTTACTACATGTACATGTATAACGTAATGCAGCAAATCTACAATCAACAGTCATTGATCGAATCTGATTATTCTTCTGCCAAGATAAGCTTCCGAAGGCAGTTTGTTAATGTCTTCAAGATTGCACGTATCATCAAGATTGAATGTATCATACTCATTTATTTCAGGATAAATGGTAGGATCTACTACAGTGCAAGATCGAAAAGACGCCGCTCTGCTCTTGGTGATGACATCGAAAGTGTAGCAGATCCTCGTGTCGTCCCGTTCCATTCTAATCCTGATGAGGAACGGGGCAATGCTTCTCCCTTAATTTGTCCCCTTCGCAGACTACCATCAGCAAACTATGTTGAGCTCGGTGTTGGAAACCAAGTTCTACCAATGCAACAGGCTACCCATGACTCTGAACAACAGGCGGCAGCTGCTTCACTTGAGGCTCTTCAACAATCAGAAGGACTGCTGGACGAAGCTGCAGCTTTACCAGCTTCAGGTGGTAATCCTGAAAGACCGGTTAGTTACCTTTATCCTAACTATTGTGAATTAAACGAGGATTTAATCACATCGCTTCCTCAGCTGCATAGAAGGCCACAACCTGCTGGATTATCTTCATCATCTATCATGTCTGGTAGAACTTCAACAGACTCTGATAACGGAAACGCAACGGGAGGAAACATCAATATCCCTCTGATTGCAGAAACTTTCTGGAAACCGGACACTGGTGACTCACCACCTGACAGAGACTGCCGACCTGATGATGAGAACTACGACCATCCATTCAGGGATAGCTACTGCTAGTTGATGAGAGAGTTTCTAGACGGATTGAAGCTGCAAGACAAAATCGAACTACAGATAGAGGTTTCGTCCAGCTTGGGTTCACTTTGGAACACAGCAAGGACGAAATAAATCTGGGAAGAGGTTTTATAACCAAAACCATTTTTAAACCAAAGACTGCTGATGATTGGTTGATAAACCATCTCAAAAACCAATTGTTGAAGTAAGAATCTTTGAGGCTTGCTTATGGAGAAGAAATATTTTGAGAGTTTTGGCTTGGATATTGCTCGATTTATAAACACGCTTTGACTGCGATTACTTATGTATCTTACCCGCTAGCCCAATCATTGACCTTTCACACCATAACTCTAAGTTCAATCTTAATCACTTGTGCCAAACAATATCAAATGCTTTTGAAACATCACAATAGAACAACAAAAATATTTTTTTTGGTCTTATGATTCATAAATCTGATTGTATATTTCAATTATTTGATATACAGTTGAATGTCCAGGCTGAACCCCTGACTAGTAATTGTATTTATGCATAATAGTTCATATGCCTAATTTTGTCATTGGTTTTTAAATTTCGTTATATCTGTTAAATTATTTGTTTTTCAAGCTTTTTGACACAATATGTCTATTTTCCTGCACTCTCTCCTTAAATCGGAACAAAAGCTTCATTGACACATTCACAATTTGTAAATATTTCAAATCAGAATTTTGTAATTCAATGGTTTTCGTATGAAACTCTGCACCTAATGTCTTGAAATTTGGTCTCAGCCTACATTAACAGATTCCGAAGACAGAACTCAGTTTTAATTACCTTGACCTTAACTTTAAGGTCACCACGGCACTTTGGCCACTTTTGTCACTCTTGTTCAAGCGATATCTCTTGCACTGCTGTACCAAAAGTCTTCAAATTTGGTCAGAACCTACATCAGACGCCAGTCAGTTTGGATGACCTTGACTTTCTTTTCAAGGTCACCACAACACTTTCTCAACTTTTGAAACACCTTATCTTGCTAACCATTGCACCAAATGTCTTCAAATTGGATTACATACTACATTGTCGGATTACGCAAATACCAATCACTTTGTGTGAACTTGACCTTAATTTAAAGATCACCATGGCACTTTGACCACCTTTGTAACTCTTGTTTATGCGAAATTTAATGAACCGTTGAACCAAACGTCTTCAAATGTGGTAACTGCCTACCAAGGCACTTGTCAACTTTTGAAACTCTTGATAAAGCCATATCTCTTGAACAATTAACCTATCGCCAGATGAGAGATAACCACGCCCCTCGAAATCAAGGGAGGTAACTCATGTTATGTCCGACAAACAAACGCACATACGTTGTCATTGACGTGATCTTTACGGATATCGATATTCCGTGTGTAATAACTGCCTTATTTTGTAATGTTAAACGAAACGACCAATTGATAATATATCTGTACTGTTTATAATCCTCATTTCAACATATTTCAAACACAATTGACGAAAATTTATTTCATGTGCAACAGAAAACGAATGCGGAAGTGTTGATGTTGATGTTGTGGTATGACGGACATATGGGATCGCAAAGATTTATAAGGAAATAGGTCATTTCTGAACATATAAATATAGAATTACTCATATTATTTGGTGTACAAGCCCTTTGTCCTTTCATAAATTCATCTAAAATATATAGCTCCCACGCCCCTTCGATTTCTCCCGTGAAAAATAAACAAAACAAACAGTACAGTAGAGATCACAGGAACCCCTTAGTCCTTTCGTAAATATAATGGGTTCCTGTGAAATTTCGCTTCGAATATATATCAACAGTACATATTGAGTTTTGAAAAAGAAAATATATATATTGTTAGGAAATTCTCAAAATCCATAGTTTGTTGTATCAAACAGCGAATAACTTTAGGAGCACGAAAAGGATATTCAGTAACAAGATAACTAAAAATATTTACTTTAATATTTCATTATTGCCATTGCTATGGACTGGTGTAAATAATGTATAAACCCTTTTTCTTCTTATTCTTAAATGAATCTAAATGAAAGGAAATACCTATTACAATGTTCAGTTTAAGAATTTTCCTTTAATCTTTATTACAATTTATTTTCATTTTTTAACTCAAATATTTACTTTTATATCGACTTTTTATCAATTATTCACATAAGATCATGGATATATGCCAAGTATTGAGATCAGATGTCAAAATTATTGGAAATTGGTAAGGGTGTATATTGTATCTTTGTAAGCAATAAATCATAAAGATAAAATCAAAAATGCTCTAAAAGTAGATATATTCTGCTTTGTCAATAGATATTAGTCAATTCAATATCACACTGCAATCATGTACTATGACAACTGAAAAACATATTTATCATCAGGCATTGGGAAAGACAGCTTTTACGATGACCCATTTTGAGGCTTTTAATACTTTTTCTGCATATCAAATTGGCAAAGTTTCATTATATATCAATAATAAGCCTCAACATTTTAGAGGTCCAGATTTTTTTATCAATTGTGCAAAATGGCCCATGGTCCTACCTTTTCAAAGCAATTGTAAGAATTCCAATACTATCCCCAATAATATCCAGAAATTTCAAATTTATAATTGATTTTCCCCACTAGAAAATATGAACACTTGTCAATGAGAGGGATTAGCTGTTTGCAAATTCTAAGAGTTATAAATGTCAATGGTCAGCATGATGACCTTTTTCGGGTAAATTTATCAAACGAAATTGCCTGTTCATGTGGTAATCCATGTGAAAATTCTTAGCAGTATTTAATTGAATGCCATTTATATAATCATGAAAGACAGCTGTTGTTCTCCAAAGTCCTTACTTTACTCCATCATTAGAAACAATTTTGAAAGGAAATGTTAGGTAAACCGTGGAAAATAGTACTCTCCTCTTCAAATATGTACAGAGTTATATCAGTAAAACTAATAGATTCCAGTAATGTTCACTTTCAGGCACTATCTACTTCTCAGTCATTTGTATATTTGCCTTGCAATATCCATGCTACGATTATTATGTATATTAAATAATACATACACCACCTTTTTGTCTCTTTTCGTTATATATAACTGTGTCAAATTGAATTACTGTTATGTAAATAGTATCATCATTCACATTGTAATCAATTATATTTTACAAAGCTGCACTGTACATAATTGCACAAACCTTAATTGTAAAACATGTGTTAATAAATGAAAAATTTTAAATCTTTATAACATATCTATATTAATAAATTTTTGTATTGGAGAGGGCCCAGTAAGTGTTTTCACTTTTGCTCGTTCCATTTGACTTTTTGTCAATAAAATATGTTTAAACCAATGGTCAGCAGCAGTATTGACATGAATATTGTTTCATATTGTTTTTATTTATTAAAGTTGTGGAACATAAAACACTTTGAACATATTTGAACACTTATTGAATAATAAACATTAGATCTATAACATTTATTATATTTCAAGTGAATAACTTGACAAACAATTGAGGTTTTGTTAAATTATTGATGAATAGCATGTGGATATATTTTCAAAAATAATAATAAGCATATATTTATGATACTTTCTAATTTGATATCATAAGAGTTTACATGATTTGTTATATATATTCAAACTGTTTGTCCATTTTTCACAAACAACATAAATGTAAAAAAATAATATCAAACTATTGAAAGTTATATTATTATTTTATGTTTAATGTTCTTTATTGTTGCATTCAGATTATATTTTTTTAATTGATTAATCACACTCCAAAAGTTTTAAAAATAAGCAATTGTTTTAAATGTGAAATGTGTATGACCCAATTCATAATTTTCATTGATATATTTAATCATTTTATATTGCTTTTGAGCGATACTTTCATGTGTATCGGGGCAAATGTTGTAAAAACAAATGCCATATGATAATTCAAAATGTCTGATAAATATATCAACGAAGGTTATCAAACGGTAAATAACCAAATAAATCTAAAGTTGCTTGAAATCAGTTAGGTAATATGTATTTTATAGTTGTTTATGCCTTCAATGCATTCAAACCACGAAATAAGAGAAGGGGGAATAAATCTACAAAATGCCCAAAAATGAAATGACAGCAACAATTTTAAATACTTACGATCCCTTTTATTCATATGTAGATGTATTTGTTGTATAATAAATTAATTCCTGGTCCGACACCGTTTCGAATTTTCCCGTTTTAACGTCTATTTGCACTATGTGACGCAACCTCTTCCGAAGATGACACATGTTATAATATTTGTCTGCGTATCAAGACGGTACTCAAGAAACCAGCTGCACACTTTTCGAGTTCATATGGCATATCCTGACTTCGGATGCAGAGGAAATCAAACAAAGAAGTAAAACACGTTTCATTGTTTGACTGACAGAATGGCGTCGGCAACGCGGCCAATGGCGCAGTGAATATATAACGCTCTATGATTGGTCGGAAAATAAATTTGATTGACAGGTGGCGATAGGTTAATTGCACTCAATGTCAATGGGAATAATGCATTTGCTTAAAGTGACAATTATTTCGAAATATTTCAACGGCGGGGGACATTGTCATGTTAGTGGCAAACGCTTGTTTTCAGAAAGTATTCATGCCATGACTAAAACTACTGAAAATCTATTAGATGAGTTCAAAATTTGCATGAATTAATTTATAAAACCACATGTTCGATCAAAATACAGGTTGCGATCGTCAATGTTGCTCTTCATACTTATGTAATGTAGTATCCAAACAATGGGAAAGAGTTAGCTATAAGTAACGTGATATTTAAATTATATGAAATAGGTTACGGTTTTTGATTTTTCAGGGCCGTGAAATGTTTATTCATATGTGTTTATAACATGTGTCATAAAACTTTGCAGTGATATCAAGAACCAATAGCGTTGTTGCTGATGAAAACAGTTATCATGAATTTAGTTTTGTTTAGTTTTGAATGGAAGTTAATTCATTTGATCGTTTAATTGTAAAACCCACTATTTTATAAATTTGTATGAATTAATTTGTTGACGTTGTTTTGTTTGGTTAATATAATTGACATCAGGTTGTCATTAGTGAACACGGAATCTGGGTCATAGTTATAAGAATGGACGCCTGACTAAACAATCGGGATCATATTAAAAGAGGCTATTTTAAAGGGGCAGTAGCACGTTTTTTGATAATTTTATATTTTAAAATTTTCAGTGATAATTGTAAGTTAATGTTAAATGTATTATTTTGACAGTGTCAAAAATGTCCACTGGACAAAATACTCTAATTTAATGAGGTATATTGATCAGTATACCCCGAATATACAAAATAGTATACCTCAGTATACTTAGGATTTCCAAAAATTTCCTGGTCAGTATACTCCGAATTTCCAAAACCAGTATACTCTTGTATATTTTTGTATATTCTTGTATATTTTTGTATACTCTTGTATATTTTTGTATACTCTTGTATATTGTTGTTTACTCTTGTATATTGTTGTTTACTCTTGTATATTTTGTTTACTATTGTATATTATTGTTTATTTTTTTATACTCTTGTATATTTGTGTATATGTATGTAAGTTTTGTGTTGTCTCAACATTTAAATGTATCAAAAGAAAAGAATATCACCTATTGATGGTTTTTCGACGCTACAGGCATGCAGGAGACAACTGCTATCTCTGATGACTGAATTAGTCTTATAAAGTCTGATATCTTGTAGAATGTTCTTAATTCTCGCAAGATTTAAAATATGTTTATTTTTTTAGGTGTCATTTTGATAATTATTTCAAAAGAATAACACTGTGTTTTATGAATGCGAATGACTGATTAAGTTTTGTAAAGTCTGATATATTGTAGAATGTTCTTAATTCTCGCAAGATATGATAATTATTTCAAAAGAATATCACTGTTTTATGAATGCTTCGTCCAATCTGATGAATACTTGGCGAACCAAAATAACATTTAACTAACAATACAATAATAATAATATGTATGGTTTTCCAACGCAACAGGGATGCAAAAGAGAAATACTATCTCCTTGATGATTAGTCTTGAAAAGTGTGTTATCCTGTTCCTAAGTCTCGCATGATTTGAAATAAATAACAGTGATAGTATGGAAACTATCGTAATATGTCAGCGTTCACTTATTTTTGTCTATTTCAGTTTACATGCTTCTACTCTAGCGCATAGCTTGTTTACCATACCAGATAAATAAGTTTTAAAATGTTTAAACAAAATATACATTGTATTTCTTAATTTTTGTGTTATGAAAGGGACACAGTATTGTTATGTAATTGACATAGTTAACAATTTAACAAATTTAGATTTCAAACAAATGAAATACATGGCAACCATATACACAAACTACATGATCTCAAATTCCCAAGTTTGCCAAAAGATAGGCTGCAAAAAGTATGGGAAACTAACCTTCTCCGAATATGAGTATCTATGTCCCATCAAATTAAAGCACATTAATCCATCACTGATCACTGATCAGATTTTGACCTCTGTCTTCAAAGGTCATTTCAACACTGATTCAGTCAGGTACAAAGGTCATAGCAGATGTTTAGCTAAAATCATGTCATTGGTTCTTTCTTAACCACTAGGATTTCAATAATCAGATACTTTATCATATTATTATAAGAGAGACTCACGTGACTAGCAATAGCTTGAGTATGCCCACCTGTTATGTAAGTCTGAATACACAGCAGGTGCCAATCTGTAATGTATTGTCTACTTGACAGCAGGGGCTAACGAGGGCTGATTGTTTCAATAACAGCTTCAAATTAACGGCTAACTTGCTTGATGTTGAACACACTGACAAATGCAAAATTGAAGAAAATTAATTGTAAAAGGCATCCATGAAAACAACCCATAAAGTTATCAACTTTTCAGAAACCAAAAAAGAAACAATAAAAGACATGCCATTGTATTGGTGAGGTATTCAGAAAAGCAAAGCTGTGCTTGTTTACCAAACCAAATTCATTTTCATGAATAAAAATATGTTTAAACCATTTGAAAGAAATGTTAAGGGATCAAATTCAACTGGCTGCACAGATGGTAAAAGAGAATCAGTTGATTTTTGAGTATAAGCCTTAGTTGTATATTTTCAAAATCATTATTGTCTCTGTATATTATATGTGTACTGATCTGTCCTTGTGTGCGGTACTATGATTTAACTGTATTTTGTTAGGGGGCGGCGTTATTAAAAGCATTATTTGCTTGTTTGGCAATCCTTTTTCTTTTTTGAAATAATATATGTTTAAATGTACAGCTAACTTTGTTGGATAAACTTGCATTTAGTAAGAACGTTCTATAACTGTAGCTTAACACATTCATCTGATGGCCATTGGTGTCCTTGTGAAAAAGACAATATATGTGAAGTAATTAATTTGCAAAATATTTATCTGAGTCAATTCTTATGTATTTCTTTACGTTTATCATATCAAATATATCATGCCTAACACATTAAATCTATCATGTTTGGAAATATTACAGCAACCATCCGAGATAATTCTAAACTTTTATAATCCATTCATTGCTACATCGAACAAACTGGCAGATTTGTCTCTGATTTCAAACAAATGAAATACATGGCAACCATATACACAAACTACATGATCTCAAATTCCCAAGTTTGCCAATTAGGCTGCAAAAAGTATGGGAAACTAACCTTCTCCGAATATGAGTATCTATGTCCCATCAAATTAAAGCACATTAATCCATCACTGATCACTGATCAGATTTTGACCTCTGTCTTCAAAGGTCATTTCAACACTGATTCAGTCAGGTACAAAGGTCATAGCAGATGTTTAGTTAAAATCATGTCATTGGTTCTTTCTTAACCACTAGGATTTCGATAATCAGATACTTTATCATATTGTTGTAAGAGAGACTCACGTGTCAAGCAATAGCTTGAGTATGCCCACCTGTTATGTTAGTCTGAATACACAGCAGGCGCCAATCTGTAATGTATTGTCTACTTGACAGCAGGGGCTAACGAGGGCTGATTGTTTCCATAACAGCTTCAAATTAACGGCTAACTTGCTTGATGCAAAACAAATCTAATTCTAAACTTTTATAATCCATTCATTGCTACATCGAACAAACTGGCAGATTTGGTAAACATTAAGTTGGTTTAAACATATTTATTCATGTTAATGATACATGAATAAGGACACGAAAGCAAGCAAGTGTATGCTGCCTGAGATTTACTTCCAGCTTGATCTCAAGTGACTAATTCTCAATGAAGAATGGAATTAAAAAGGATTTACTTATACAAAATAAAAAAGGATAAATGCAGAATCCAAGCTAAAGCCAAGCAAACAGAATATTACATTTAGTGACCTATTGAATGCCCATGTGTAATTACCCTATTTTATAGTTATAAATACACTTTTGTGTGCAATTTACATGTATAGTTAATCCAACATTTTTCAATATGTGTGTTTATTGTTATCCAGTGTCCATATATAAACACTTTTGTCGTATGAAATAAGCAATATGTGCAAGCAGCATTTTTGTTTTTAATTTAGTTTTGGATTAATGCAAAACAAGGTGGCGTTTATCATCTGTAAATGCACTGTCGTCTTTTACTTGAATGGACGGTTATATCTCCATCAACAGCTTGTTCTTGTTGTCGTAATCATGAAGACTATTTCCTTTATTTCCTATTGTGTTCTATATACAGCGACCTTTGGCCAAAAATGTATTTTATAAAGTATTTTCTTTTAAACAACATTGATATATCTGTGTTTGGAAGAAAGTTACCAGAAATAAAGTCCTAAATTTGACTAGAAAAAAGAGTCCCCTGGAAAAAAAGTCCTATTAATGATTTTAGGTAACATATATTACGAAAAAACATTTGGTTGTTATTCACTTTATTTAGATGCAATAATTTAATAACATGATACAATACATATATGAATATTTATTTATTGCCCATACTTTGATAAGTTCTAATAAATTTGTCTATAGACGGCATTTGTATACCATTCTATATTCAAGCATATTATTTAATCAGAATTTCCTTGAATCTGTCCAAACATATATGCACGATTCACAACATTTCAAATAATTATTAAACTCCTAAATTCAAGTTATCATTGTTGATTTTTTACCGTTTATTGCTGTCCAATATTTTATCATCGTGTAAATACTTGTCTAATTACTAATTTTGATGTTGTTTTTTGTGACATCTAAAGGAGCGGCACTTAAATATGCTGAAAGCTTATTGTGCTGATCCATTTTCATTAATTAGAAAATCATAGATATATAAAAATTGTCGTTGTTCCTTAGCAATGATTACATATTCACTGGAATTGAATCTTTGAGATCTCATTGGCTGTTAGCCAACAACCACTTGTTTTACACATTATTCATATACAACAATGAAATTATTTGAAAATATAATCTCTTAACACTGTTTACACATTCTCCCTGACCTAACATCATGAGTCTTTGCACTCTTTGAGACTCACACCTCATGAATTAATACTCTTGATTAATCTGTGTCTAATACCACAGTTGATTCAATAGATGGAGACAAACTCACATTTCCTTCATTCTTAATTAATCCATATTTAGATATCACAACATCATTTTTGTTATCTTAATTACGAACTAATTATGGTTTTTTTACAATATCTTTGATGTTAACCTGTTTTTATAGTAATAAGAGACTTCCAAGAGCGTTTATTATGTTGTTTTAGCCATAGTGTTTTGACAGGGGTCCAGTTGGTGCCCATTCATGACTGATTGCTTGCTGTCATTAATGACTCAGTGTCAAACTCCTCTTCTCTCATGTGCCAAGTTGTGTTGTCCCGTAGTTACATACAGTTTGAAAGGTTTCTGCATTAATTATTTTCATTCTCTGTAAAAGGTATGTTACTTTCGAATGTCATGTACCTAGGTCCTTGAATGTTTTACTTTATATTTTCAACGTTGGTAACAAAGACTTACGTTTATAATGTAGAATTAACCCTTTTAAAACAAATGAACTGTGAATATCATTTTGTTTCCCTCTGACTATGTATTTACAGTAATTAATAAATCTCATCGGAGAGGCAAAAAATATATTTAAACATTAAGTATGTACAACAGTGTTTTTAACTGATTTGTATGTTTGAATTATTTTTCTTAAAACTGAGAATAATGAAGGATGTTGTTAATTCGTACCTTGACGATGCATCTTCCAAGTATAAAAAAATCTACGGGAAAATATCTTCTTATCAACAAATAGCAATACTCAGTTATTACATGTATATATATTATGTAATGTTATCTAGAACAAATGTTTTTGAAGAAAATAACTTCTACAGGCATGAGGCCTTATAAGTACTGAAATAAAGATTTATTGATCTCACGCAACTTCAAGATGGAATACGTGAATATTATTTATCTATTTATCTATACAACGAAATTCATGTATCTATTATTTATATAAGGACATTCATTTATTCACATTATATTAAATATCATATCATTATATATAACAATATAAATCATTGTTTTGAGTTATTCAAAGATAATTTAAGAAACTTCTCACAAACGCCTCAAAGATAATTTCACTGTCTTTGATCTTTTTATGACCCGGTAATAAAAATCTCGAGGTGTCCCGCCTGGTTCAGCATAGTATTTGTGTATTGCCTACATGTATCTCGTTTGCAAATGCAGATACTTAGTTGCTGAATTCGATTTATATGTCAAAATTATGATTTCTTTTCTAATTAGATTTGCAAATTCATATTACTTGATTTGTCGATTTATGAAGTAGGTAAAAAATAATTTCTCAAAAAGCAAGGGTGATATGCCATTCACATAATAAGTGACTATCCAATAACTATGATAAATGATTGTTTTTGATGTTTGTTTTACAGAAATCTCTTTTATAATAAAGAAGTGAAGATAAGCCCACTGAAGCAAATGTTATCTAGACTTTCTTCACTAGTGTATACTTGTGTGTATTTTAACATATATTTTGGCAGAAAATAAATGGCGTCTTTTATCTTTTGATGTAATACAAATTCATTTTTTCTTCCTAATATCGTAATCTCTATATCTATGAGGTTTGTTGCTAAAAATGTTTTTTTTTTAACGGTCTTAATAGTTATATATATAGTTATAGGTATGGTTCTCTGTGATTAACTTACGTAAACACATGAATTTACATATCAAGGCAAACGCTGACTCCATAAACCGAAAATATTTATTTAAACTATCTTTCAACATATTTCAAATATAAATCCCAGTGTGGTTATTAAAATAATAAAACAAAATTTGAACAGAAATTCCTAAACACCAGGAATATATAATATAGCATAATAATAATATTGCATGTTATTAGATACACTCTGTGACATGGATAAGCATTTTAACCTATTTTATGTCTCTAAGACAGAATCATGCCTTTTTAAAACAAATAGAATGTGAATGATGTTTTGTCTTTCTATGATTGTATAATTTATGTGATTTATAAGATAAAAAACAGACCAAAAATATATGAATCTTTATTTGTAATTATTATCTTGTAAAGTTATTACATTTTAATGCGTTTTACTGAGAATGTCAGTTATTTGTTCCTGAATTTACATTCCCTTTTATCACATATTTTTATTATAAATATAGTTTGATGTCTGAACCGTTTAAGATTATATAACGTGAACATTTCTTTTTTTTTAATTCCTTTTTGTGGTACGTGAACATTCTTCATAATCAAGTTGCAAGTCACAAAAAGAAAATACTACAATTATTTCATGTTTATAAATTGTAAGTGGAACGGATATAGACACATTACGATAATAGATATGTAAAGATTTTTAACCATGCTGGAATATTCCAGCATATGTCAAGAAAACACCTCAACCCAACAAGTCATTGTCTCTGTATCTTTGAACTTTTTATGGCCCTGTAATAAAAGTCTCGTTAGTAAATATGTCCTCGTGCGGGTCTGCCCTTTAAATGTGTATTGCCTACAGGTACTTCGTTTTCAGGTACAGGCACTTGTATTGGTAATTGATGGATTATATTTAATTCGTCAATATTGAAATGTCTTAGTTAATACATTTGTAAATTCATATTACCCTAATATGATAAAACAATGATCTAGACAAATTATTGAAATCTATTCATCATTTCATTATATAATCTGATCGATTTGACATTCCATAAGCACTTATATATTGACTGCCAAACAAACAATCTTATTCATGCATAATCACTATTTTTGAAGCTTATAAAATGTATGACATGCGTGACTGGTAATTATTCATTGTATATTTTTCATATGTAATTATTTTGGAGCGGCCTTAATATAAGCACCTCGGTGCTTGTTGGCCAATCCATTCATGTCTTTTCATGAATAAAATATGTTTAAATCATTATACATTTTGATACAAAAAAAGATAAAACAATTTACTGCCCTATAATCAGAGTACGTAGATCAAGTCTATTTTCTTTAGAACTTAAAGTGTGATATGCAATTGTAATATACTACTCAAAGGAACACTCGAGATTTTAATATAGTCTCTGTTAATTCATACCAACATGCATTCCTGACGTTGGGCTACTGATTTTAAAACTGATTTGTGGAAATTTGATTAGTTTTTGAATTTCTGTATTTTCAATCACATTTCTTCAGGGGATTTCACTACAGGGGATATCACATTCAAAGCAATAAAATAACCCAAGACAAGACTTCAATGTTTTGAACATGAGCAATCTGACGTCCTGTAACTTTCATTTTCGACCCTGGCCTTGTTTAAAGGTAATAAAGTTTTACTTTTTTATTCATAGATACACACAATAACATGTTTTTTATTACATTATCGAGGCGAACTAGAACATGTATATTTCCGCGCGGTATAAATATAAACATTTGGTTGTTTACCAATCCGGTTCCTTCTTTTGTGTTTAAACCACATGCATATTTGTCAATCTTTGCCATAGTTCATTGATTAAACACTTCTAGTTGAGGGCAGTCATTACTGATTAGGATCATTACAACTGGCCATTAAAGGGGCAGTAGCACGTTTTTAGGGGAAATATAAGGTGATGTCAGGAAAATGAAAATTAATGGTTCCAATTGAAAGACAATGTATTTAAACTAAATGGAGCAGTAATAATACAAATATTTAAAGTAAAGTTTAGCCATGCGATTCCTTTTTCTTACAGAAAATGAATTAAAGGTGTTCACACAAAAATGGTCGCCTATGTATTTTATGTGAATCTTCATACTTTGTCCTCCGACTATGGACAAATGACATATTATGTGAGCCACTTCAGTGCTCAGGCGAGGAGTTAGGTGTTTTGGGAGCAAGGTGTGTGGCTTCGGCTCCAAGAGGGTTAACATCTTATAGGGTATTGAATCCTCATGCTCAGGATATTGTTTTGGAGAGGGGTCAACAGATTGCCTCGTGTTGTCACATTAGTAGCGATCAGATTAGCCAGTTGAAAGAAGGAGAGAGTCAACGAAACCGGACAGAGAATACTCAGTTGTCTATGAAGGAGGTAGATAGTCTGATATTAGAACTAGGGCTGAAGTTTGATGATGAAAATTTAGATGAATTACAAAAATCTCAGTTGAAACGGTTAATAGCAGAGAATAGGGATTGCTTTGCAACGTCTTTATCAGAGTTGGGGAGGTGCGACTTGTTAGCACATGACATCGATGTGGGGGACGCGAAACCAGTGAGGCAAAGGTTTTATAGAGTTAACCCGGAGGCGAGACAAGAAATTAACAGACAAGTGGGGGAGCTAGTTAGGTTAGGAATATGTGAACCACATTATGGAAGTGAGTGGGCCTCTCCAGTTATCTTAGTTAAAAAGAAGAGATTGCAAGGTAAACCCCAGGAATATCGTCTGGCAGTAGACATGAGAGTGGTAAATAGTGCGACTAAAGTTAAAGAGATATCTCCATTATTGAGAATAGATGATGTTATTGATTGCTTGGGGGAGAAAAAGAGTCAATATTTTTCTACTATTGATTTGTTCTCGGGTTATTTCCAAGTGCCCCTTACACCACGAGCACAAGATGTTTCGACATTTATGACTCAAGACGGGTGTTTTCGGTTCAAAAGAATGCCTTTTGGTTTGTGTAATGCTCCGGCGACGTTTTCCCGTGTGATTCAGGATGTATTTAAGTCTCTTAATTGGAAAACCACGTTGTGTTACTTAGACGATATTATTTGTTTCTCACCATCTTTTGATCAACACATGCAAGATCTTAGGGACGTTTTTGCATGCCTAAGAGCAGCTAACCTAACAGCGAAGCCTAGTAAGTGTGAATTTGGTGCAAAAGTCGTTAAGTATTTGGGACACATATTTTCAAAGGAAGGGGTCCAAGTCGATGCCGAAAAAACTAAGTTGGTTGACAAGTTTCCGGTTCCAACAAGTCAGAAACATGTTAGCAGTTGTTTAGGACTGAGTGGTTATTACAGACGTTTTGTAAAAGATTATTCTAAAATTGCACATCCATTAAATAGGCTGTTGCAGAAAAATGAGAAATTTCATTGGGGTTCAGAGGAGGAAGAGTCGTTTCAAACGTTGAAGAAAGCTTTAGTAAGTCCTCCAGTTTTAGCATTTCCAGATTGGACAAAACCTTTCATTCTAACAACAGATGCGTCATTAACAGGTATGGGTTTTGTCTTAGCACAAGCAGACGACAAAGGGTTTGAACATGCAATAGCTTATGCAGGTAAAAGTTTGTCACCGGCAGAACGTAATTATAGCATTACAGAGCTAGAGCTCTTGGCGGTCATAAGTGGTATTCATCATTTCAAGGAATACTTGCAAGGAAGAGAATTTATAATTATGACAGATCATAAGGCACTTCAATATCTTACCAACAACCGCACTAAGTCAGCAAGGCTTATCCGTTGGTCTTTATTTTTGGGAGAGTATAATTTTACTATTAAGTATCGCCCAGGAAAGTCTATAAGCCATGCAGATGGGTTGTCAAGGTGTGAACACTTAGAGCCGGGTGAGTCGGATATTTTGGAAAATATAGGTAGCTTATTCACAATAGCTAAGGGTGATGAGGTAGTGTTAGAGGTGGATAAGGATATGCAGGACGAGAGTAGCGCGGAGGTAGCAGAGGATAAAGATAGAGAAGTACGGGATGAGCTAGACACACCGGTAGATGGGGCTATATCAATGGAGGATATACAGGCTAAACAACAGGCAGATGCAGCATTACGTCCAATAATTGATTATTTGAGTACAGGGTATTCAGACTCAACGGGTAAGGACAGCAAGTTATTGCAGGCTCAGTGTCAGGAGTATGTCTTGGATAATGGCACACTTTTTAGACTGTGGGGGCCACAAGTAACGGGAAATTGGAAAAACAGGTGTGTCAAACAGGTGGTTATTCCAAAATGCTTAGTTAATAAAATTTTGTCCGCGTATCATGATAACTTGATGGCAGGTCACCAGGGTATAGATAGGACATTCCAACATATCAGAAATAAATATTATTGGCGTTCAATGTATACAGACATAAAGAATTATATTCAGACATGTGTAGACTGCCAGCTGGTTAAAAGGGCCTATGGGCAACGTCATGCGCCGTTAAAACCTCTACCAATAGAAGGTAGGCTGTGGGATCGTGTGCATGCTGACACAATAGGACCTCTACCTGTTACTACGAGTGGAAATAAGCATATTTTAATAGTGACATGTAGCTTTAGTCGTTTTACCATGGCGTTCCCATTGAAAACATTGGAGGCAGCAGAAGTAGCAAGTGTGTTCTATGAGAGATTCATTTGTGTCTTCGGAGTTCCTAGTACTGTACTTACGGATAATGGAGGGCCATTTATTAGCAGAATATTTGCGCATTTGGGTAGGATTATGTCCATAGAGACTTTGCGTACAGCAAGCCATCACCAAGCTACAAATGGCGCATCAGAAAGATTTAATTATTTCTTAGAGGTAAGTTTAAAGTGGTACGTGGACAAAAAGCAGAATGATTGGGATAAGTATTTGTCTAGTATTACTTTTGCATACAATTCCACTCCTCACTCACAGGGGACAGCTTTTAGTCCATATTTCTTAGTGTTTGGCCAGGAAGCGAATCTACCCATTGATGTGGAGCTAGGGGCAATAGCGGGGTTGCCACAGACAATTCATCAAAGGGTCGAAGCAATTTCAGAGTTAGTGGGTGTCACAAGGGACATTGCCAAACAGAATTTGATAAAAGCGCATGAACGGGCTAAAGGTTATTTTGATAGAGGGTCCAAGATGCCATGCTTTGAGCTAGGTGACAAGGTGTGGGTAGATAGGAGGATGGTAGAACCAGGTTTGTCAAAGAAACTAACTCCAAGCTTTACTGGGCCATACTACATTTGTGATTTAAAGGGGCACTGCACGTATCAGTTAAGGAAGGTGGAGAATAATGTTTTGCTTAAGGTACCAGTTCATGCCAATAGATTGAAACTCTATGTAGACCCAGGTATAAGAGACACTATTGGTCAGGCAGAGGAGGTGCAGGCAACAGATGGCAATGAAAAGGTGGTTCAGGATATAAAGGATAAGACTGCAGTGGCAGAAGTTACAGTAGATGGGACGGATAAAAATAAAAAGAAGGTTTCGTTTAAGGAGTCAATTGAGGTTATACGTGAGGATGGAGACATGGAATCGGATAAGGAGGCCGACGACATGGTCGATGAGGGCGATGATATCCAGTTGGGACAGCCCGAGGTGTATAAAGTAAAACGGATTATGGCACATAAGCTTATCAATGGCTGTTCTTTCTATAAGATACATTGGGATGGTTATCCGGTGTCAGAAGCTACATGGGAACCAAGCAAGAATTTAGCGAAGGATTTGATACAGGCATATAAAATTGAGCAGACTGTTAAGAATAATGCAAAGAAAAGACGGAAAAAGAAACGTTCCTAAAGGTCGTCGTATGGTGAGGTACCTCATAGGGGTTGAGTAATTCATGGATACTCAAGAATCATGAACAAGAAATAGGTATTTTTTAGGGGCTTTTGTTGTTTTCATGATGGACTCTAAGTGGCGTGTCGGCTTGGCGGCCACGGCTTGATCTTTGGGGTTCTGAGATGTTTACTGTGGGATGCGGTTGTTCATGGAAGTTTCTGTCCATATAGGGACAGGGTTACAATAAGAGTTACAAGAGGTTATGACAGAGAGCTTTTAATTTATATAAGAGCAGAGATATAGTATAGAGTTGTGTGAGACAGAGAGAAGTATACAATGTTAGAAAGAGGGAGATACAATGAATGTAGCATTAAATGATGATGATTATACGGTGGATACAGTATGAGTCTATGTGAAGATGCAGTGAATATAGGGTATGAAGCAATGAGGTCAATATGATTCAAGGAAGAGATAAATTGAATATGGAGTAAGTCAAATATGAAAAGTGTTACGAAGACATATATACGCATAGATTTATGGAGACCTACATATATATATATATATATAATAGACTTGACTGTAAAACTGATTTTCTTACAGCATCCGGAATGTGGTTCGTGGTACGTATTAATATACTGTATGGTCGGCGTGATGGAGGCCAAGCAAGGTCCAGTTCACAGGAGTTCAGTGCTAAGAACCCAGTATGATGTCTTATTTTTGGAAGACATCTCAAACTGATATCGCTCGTAATAAGTTGTTACAGGTATTTTATTTTTAGGAGCTTTTGTTATGATGGTTGTCTCTTATAGCGTAGTGGGCATACCGGAAGCAAGGGTGCACACTTGCGAAGGGATGTCTTCTACATAAAAAGCTATTAAGAGATAAGTATCTAATTAATTAATTGAGTATCATTTGTTATCATGGAAAAGGATGAGGTTTCGTATGATAGGGTCCAAAAGGACTAGACATGATAATGAGAGAAGCATAGAGTTATACTTTGAGCACAGTGGCATACTGTGACAGAAATATTGATGTGTATTGAGTACAGTGACATACGGTGAGAGTTATACATTGAGTATAGTGGATACTATGGAAAGTTGATGGCCTATAGCTATTTGAGTACACAGGCCAATACTGTGAGTGAAATATTGACGTATATAGTGAGAACAGTATAAGCTGTCAGAGAAATAATGTGGGAGATACATGGAGTACGGTATATGAACCGATAGTGAAAAAAAGAGAGAAGAAGATGAGTAATGTACATGCCATACAGTTCATGTTATGACATACATAGTGTGAGTGAGTATTCACTCGGATGTTATGTGGTAATGGCAAGAGATATTGAAAAAAGATGAGCATACTTAATATATAGAGATACACAAGGAAAAGCTGTTCCAAGGTGTCAAGTTTGTTTTTGTCATAGTAGACCTTAGATGTAAAGTTATGCATAGTGAGTTACAGGAGATGAGTACTGTCTCGGACGACAGGACAAGCTACACATATAAATGTATCTATATAATTATTGCGGGATGAATGTTGTAGAATTATCATATGTATGTGTAGACCCGTACGGGAAGTGATGATATTTGTTTTACAGCCACAAGGATGTTACTCGGTGTGCTGTTATGCTGTTTGATCAGCGGGACGAGAACAACCCAGAGAGAGGACCAGGAGACTTCGGGGCTGGGGGCTCCATATGAAATAGATATTGCACGAATAATGGTTGCATGTTTTATTTTCCGTCACCAGCTTCCAGATTTTGCTGAAGTTCGAGGGTTGCAGTTCTCCAAGTTTAATGTCAACCAAGACAGGAAGAGATGTTATTCTATTTTCAATACGGATTTGTGTATCCATGTATCTTCACCGTTGACATGTGAAGAGGTGTTAGTTACGTCTCTGACAGTATGTCCTCGTGACATTAAAATAACGGCGGGGTCACAAGTGAAGAACATATGACAGTCGTGAGGCGGCGGTCCAAATATCTCTTCTATTATGAATGCGATAATTTATGAGTGATTATGGCGGGACGAGTATTGACAGTAGCGAATACTGTACAGGTTTCAGGGATTTCAGCGCGGAGTCTGCAGAAATTACTTAAGGAATCGGCGTCCGTTTTTATCTTGCGTAAACATAATGGTGTTGCGTATCCGATACATTTTGAGTGATTGCAGGAAGTATATGGATGTTGTCAATTGAGTATATAAAAGTTCAGAAGTAGATCTTGGTTAGTCGGGTATCGTTGTCATTCATATTCAGGTGTTGTGTGTCTTGTCGCGTATTGAACAATTTTCGAATAATCCTTTCCTATATAGACGCAGATTCGTTATTACCACGATAACACTGGACGAGTTGAGTTCGTACTACGTATAACAGATAGTGGGCGACATTATAGCGGTTTAAACGTAAATAAGGAGGAGTATAGTATCGAGACCCCGTGTGGTGTCGGGGAGGGTCAACTTATACCCTGAGATAGAATAACACTTCGGTTTATTGGTGGCACAGAAAAGTTGACGTCAATATCCCTGTCGTAAAAGGCGACTAAATCGTTTGGGCATATGTTGGTTGTTATAATAATAAAATAATATAAATACATGGGAAGTATCATCTTCCACCAAAAACAAAATAAAGTAAACAAATAAGGAAGAATGGGAAGATTCTTGTCTTCTAAGAAGGAATCTTTTTCTGTCCCTTTCGTTTATCTAATTTTTTTTCTTTCTCCCTTCTCCTCACTTTTACTTGTCTGTCCACTCTCTCTTTTGGATGATCGCATCCACGTGCTAAATGACTGAGTTAGGACTAGGACTTAAAGCACGTTAAAACCAAATTACAAAAAAAATAATGATTTATAAACGGTTGTGAAGATTCTGTTATCTGAGAGCTATACTGTGGGGAGTCCATGAAATTGTTAAGCTGTATGATCATAAACAGATGTATTTACATAATATTGACCTTCACACTGAGAGGTTTCCTATATGGATCCTTGCTGCTAACTTTATAAGATTCTCATGGTTAGATTCTTGAGGGTCTTTTTCTGACCAGCTATATCCTTCATCTCTCTGAAATCTGCGGACGTATACTGGTAGTGCGCTTGCGGGCGACTACATCTTACATGACCTTGAAGTCAGTCGCTTCCAGATTTTGGGAAGTGCCCTTTTCTTGCAAAACAATAATGGGATTGTCTTTACTTGGAGAACGCATCGACCATACTTACCCATTTTTCTACAGGGTAATAATTATGCTATTGGAGAAATCTTAAGACTAATTAAAGTAGCTTCGTAGAAAGATTAAGGATCGGAATGTCGAGAAATTAGCTTGATGTTGTTCATATCAATATAATGACAACAAAAAGAAGGTTATGTTTACATGTGGGCAATGTATTTAGTTCATAATTATGTGTATTAGTTATATAAAAAAAATGCAAACACATTTTATGTTGTACATTGATGGTTTTGACTTTGAGCTGGGCAGGTGGTTCGCTAATTCTCTATGTATATGTTTCTTATATATCGAATGTTTATCGTGCCACGTATATGTCCGTGGAAGTCAAACAGTCTTTCATGGATAATCTGCGAGACGGCAGCCAAGGTTCTCTATTTGGGAGAATATAACGAGTTATTGTCATGATGTTCTAAGGGAGATAATTCTGAGCAGTTTTATAAGAAACACCTGATCAGTGCATGTAGTATGATGCATAGTTATATGATGTATCAATAATGATAATGATTGGGTCACATCACTTGATGTAGTCATATTGTTCTTGCGGTGTTTTGTCGTACTTTTCTTAAGTGTTATAGGAGCTGATTGTCCGAGGAGAATATGGTCGTTCCCGTGTGGAGGAATACTGGTACTCAGCTCTGGTACAAGAACTGGTTGAGGTCGACTGCTTGGTGTAAAGCACTCGAAGAGACAGAAGTAGCTGCGATAGTACGATCCGGAGGTCACCGGATAACTGGAAAACTATAGGACCAGTAGCCGTGTCTGCAGCGAAACCAAAATGAAACAGTGGGGACGTGTCTGAGGGGGCGTGTCGAAGGATACGCGTCCGAGGAGACGGGTCCGAGGAACTGTCGATGAGTCTGGGGGTCGCCTGTCGTCAATCAGGTGTGACCTCTGACAACCAGGAAAGCAGTGGACTGATAATGCAAAGACACTTGTTAACGTGCTTGGCTAAAGACATTCGGAGGTACGGACACTTGTACATATGTGACTGTACACCGTATACCAGTGATGTGACATTCGCATGTGGATGTGAGTGTAATGAACAGTAACCAGAAGCTGAACTTTATAACGTGATTTCCTCAGGGTTCGATGAACAATTATTATGCTTTGAACTGTAACTTGATGGTGACTAGGCATTCCTATGATGAACTTCCATGGTGGATGGTGCACGATGAACTTTAAAGTGTTTATGATATTCCGTGCTATACAGAACATGGACGACTATGTCGTTTTGAACTCTCAAGATGTTGCTCGGTGATGTGCAAGGATTTTATGAACTCTAAATGTGTTGTTTCTCTTGATGTAGGTTTCCAGACTATTGATGTTTACATGTTTCTTTTTCAGGGATAGGGTGTTATTCAATGTGTTTGCATTGCCAAACAATATTGGGTCGCTGTATGATATTCTAAATTTATGCATAGGTTCTAAGGTGAACCGAGGTTTGGTTAACGATGACATAAGGTGGCGTTTGATCTACCGTGGTGTACCCAGTATTGGATGGTTTGATAGGTAGGATGTTGAAGTTCCTCGAGTTGAGGACAACTCTTATTCGACGGGGGGAGATGTTATGTAGTGAATATACAGCAAGAGACAGATTTTTTTAGAGGAAATATTATTTGATAGAATAAAGGCAGTCTTTTAGACAGAACAAATAAAAGGAAAGTTAGTAATATGGGGAAATAGGAATGAGACAATAGTCATGTATTATTAAGCTAGATAATGTATTGGACAAGGAAATGGACATAGAAATAGACTGACAAAATGCATTTGCTTCTACAACAGTGGCAGTTATAACTGATGTCCTGTCAGTCGGACAGCGGGCGGAAGGAAGATTTAGAGTTGAGTTTGACTCAATATATTTTGGGGTAATGAGTTATGTCAATATGGCATGCAATATTGAGAAGTTAAGTGGATTTCAGGATCGGCAAGAGTCAGATTGTGGGACAGAAACAATAAATGGTAATTAAAAGATATGATTAAGGTAAAAGCGTGGAAATGCTTGGATGAGTAAGGAACTTAGAAATATGTAAATGTGAACTATGAACTGTCCAGGGATTGGTAGATTGGGGACAATGGAGTATTAGATAAGCCACGGAGAGCGTGTCCAAGTCTGTCTGGCGAGGGAAATCTAAGAAGTAACAACAACTTAACCTGTGGCAGGCGACTTCGGCCAGGCCGGGAGCGGCACCAGTAGAGGGAACCATATGGGTATCGTATAGCATGCGTTAGTTAGTATGGGGTTTAGGTATGGAATATAGTAGTAATGTAAGATAAGGCTAGAGTAAAGAAAGTGATTTAAAGGGACTAGGTTAGGCAGGTTAATCTCTAGAGGACAGAAGAACAAAATGAATTGAATGTAAATTGTTGATGTAATTTGCTTTAAGTGTGTTTGTAATAAAAGGTAAAAACATTGTATGAGTTTTTCATGATAGATAGAGCGGTAACACCTCGAGCAGCCAAGCGAGTGAGAGCTCAGTTACATCCCACGACAAAGTAAATAAGTAACAACACTACACGTTATTATGACACCACTGATGTATTATTGAACTTTAATTTGGTTATGCTATATAAGTACATACTTATTTTTGGAAGCTTATAAAATGTATGACATGCGTCACTGGTAATTATTCATTGTATATTTTCCATATGTAATTATTTTGGAGCGGCCTTAATATAAGCACCTCGGTGCTTGTTGGCCAATTCATTCATGCCTTTTCATGAATAAAATATGTTTAAATCTAATCAAGTACATACTTCCTTTTTTGAAATACATCCAAAACAGAACTGATGCGTTATTTATTGTCAACTAACTCAACAATCGACTACACATTTATGCAGTGCACACTTTTTCACACTACATTTACCGGGTGTAATTCGCTGCTATCATTTGTAGAATTTCCGATCTATCTTTGTTGTGTTTTGAATGAGATATATCATTGTGACTCAATATTTTGACACTTTAATAATCTCTATTGCAATTATGGATTCCATAATTATTTGCGATACCAAATAATCAAACACAGAGGTTCAGATAGGACTCGATCAAGTGTGTACTTATTTGATAAATCTAGAAAGCGGAAATAAAACTTTATGAAACACCATTTAAAAAAAATCAATTTTGAATCTAACATGCGGAAGTATCTGAGCGTGAATCATTTTATCTATGAATATGTACTGAAGATAAATGATACTGTGTCGGAAATTATCTTCCCTCGATAAAATATTGATAAACATGCGAGGCTTTGCCGGGCATTTGTATCAGTATCTGATTGAAGTGAAACCAAATTCAAACATATCACATTGCACATTTGTATCACACAATCATTGAACATTCGCTCAAACGTTTGATGACATGGGATGATTTTAAAAGGTGTTTTGAGCAGAGGTAAATGCTGCCAGGACGCTATCTCAGCAGATTTGTCCCGACCAGCGCCGGACGCACATCTCATGTAGTTTTTAGAAGTCACCTCTCTCGAGTCGGTCCAGCTCAGGTAGACGACGGGGATGGGGATACCCTGGCGTCTACGCTGACCTGTGAATGTACCACCGGCTCGGGTAGTGTTGTTGTAACTCCAAACAACAAATAAAATAATGGTCGACCATCATCAAGATCTCTCCAGTCGTCATTTCCAACATCATCAACGTCACACCGTAACGTTGCCTTCATCGTCCCTCGTCGACGTCGTTCACTCCCGGTCACAGTACTACAAACTTCATTTATAAAACAGTGAAGGGGCCCTTGGAAGGTTATCGAAAATTTTGTATAAAACTATTAATTTTGTGGTTGATTGTACTCGGAATAAGTGAGATGTAAGTCAGTTACTAGCATAGTAAATTGTATGCTCCGCCTCGTACTGGCCTCTCGGACAAAGTGTCCCTGCCATTATCCGATGCATACAATTTACTATGCTAGTAACTATTACATGTAGCTGAGTCCATTACGAACAACATTTGTAGATGAGCGAAGGCCAGAAAAATAACGTTTTTTGCAATATTAGGCGAAATCGCTCTAATCAAGGGAGGTAACTCTTGCGCGCTTAAATTTTCAAAGTTGAAAAATAGGGTTGTGACACATCTTATTGCTCCTGATACAATCACGAAGAACTTATATGTATTTCCAAAGCCCAAAAAGTGCCGGTTTTCGTTAATTTGGACGTAATCGCACTCATTAAAGGTCGTTTAGTTTGCCTTTCAGTTCAATATCTTCCTGTTGAAGCAGCTCATGTTCTCGTGTCATTTCAGTAGCAACCTTGTCAAATTTCTAATTCAAATTCACCATGTCTTTCTTAATTTCCTTAATGAGATTAAATGGGCTTTTTAACTCTAAACATGTTGTAACTTGCAACATGTTTTGAATTGTGTTTATATGCTAAACGCATGAATTTCTATGTTTCGATTTTAAAGACATTGCGTAATGATATCTGGATTATAACACATGATTCCGACCTCATTTAAGTAAAGTCATGCCAGTATATATGTTGAACATATACATGTTGCTGTCACGGTTAGTTCAAGTAGATTGTACTTTTGTACTATTGTCATTGTCATTTAACAACTGATTTTACTTATTTATTTCAGAATTACCTTTTAAAGAATGTTTAAGAAAATATTCTACTTTCTGGCAAGCAAAAAATTCTCAATATAAAGTCGAAGAGTATTGACAAAATCTTTTGAATGCGAAAACATCTTAACAAAAGGAAAACAAAGTTCTTGTCCGTGAAACACCTCAGTGCTGTCGAGAAATATATTTACAAAATAAGGGTGGAGGGGAGTGCTATTGTGCACGCTAGTTACACTGTAAAAATGGCGTTTTGACTTTTAACATGTTCCGTACGTGTATATGCCAAACACATGAATATGTATGTGTTGTAACTCAAAAGATGTTTCGATTTGAAACATTTACACGTTTTCAAAGTGGATTTTGAAATAAGGATTTTGAATATATTTTCCTTCATAATTTATAAAATGTAACACTATGACAGTACTATGAATGGTGTACGAGCACGTGCTTCTTGCTTGTCAAAGCGCGAGGCACGTGCTTCTTGCGTGTCAAAGCGCAAGGCACGAAGTAAATGTTTTGGGCTTGCAGACTTCGTGCACTCCATGAATATGAGCCTGTTTCAAGACAAAATTTCACAGGTTGTCCATTTCTGTTTCGATTTTGAAGGAAGAAGACGCGTTATTAGAGTCCTCATAGACAGCTAAATTTTGAGAGTTGTTTCTACTTATGAAACGTTTCTCTTGGATTTCTAATAAAAAGGTTCTTTAAACATTTCCATAACAAATTTGGCCCCAAAAATATGGTCTTATCTATGAAATAAATTAATTATGTATCATTATCAAATTATTTTGGATATTTCTAATCACATTTTCCTAACAAAAAGTTTTGGTGCATCACAAGTCATATGATTTCTTGGTATCGTTTTTATCTAGTGCAAACAAATGTTAAAGTGTTTTTAGGTGATATTAATATTTGGATTCACGCTAAATGTGTAAGTATTATGATTGTTTTCCAGCTTGTTTTATTTGATTTTGTATACTTCCAGTTCACTTCTATGTCTATGTTGTTGATTGATTGTTTTAAACCTTCTGTAGGATTGGTTTACAAAAGTGTCCTTGCATCAGATGGCAGGACTCTTTGGTCTAAGAGAATCGATATCGATGATGAACAGGAGACTTTTATGAATGGTTGCCATGGACGACGAGGTCTAAGTGGGATGTAATGTTATGTATCACAACCCTACTTTTGATGACTTTGAATTTCTATGCATTGAGAGTTACCGGCCTTTAATAAGTGGTATTACAGCAAAATTAACGAAACCCGGCACTTTTTGGGGGTTCGGAAATACATATAAGTTCTTCGTGATGGTCTCAGGAGCAATAAGATGTGTCACAATCCTATTTTAGCACCTTGAAAATTTTAGCGCGCAAGCGTTACCTCCCTTGAATAGAGCGATTTCGCCTAATATTGCGAAAACAGTATTTTTATTGGCCTTCGCTCATCTACAAATGTTGTTTGTAATGGTCGCAGCTACATTTTTATGTATCACAACCCTACTTTTGATGACTTTGAATTTTTATGCATTGCAGGTTACGAGCCTTTAATAATTGGCATTACAGCAAAATTAATGAAACCCGGCACTTTTTGGGGGTTCGGAAATACATATAAGTTCTTCGTGATGGTCTCAGGAGCAATAAGATGTGTCACAATCCTATTTTAGCACCTTGAAAATTTAAGCGCGCAAGCGTTACCTCCCTTGAATAGAGCGATTTCGCCTAATATTGCGAAAACAGTATTTTTTATTGGCCTTGATCGCTCATCTACAAATGTTGTTCGTAATGGTCGCAGCTACATTTTTATGTATCACAACCCTACTTTTGATGACTTTGAATTTTTATGCAATGCAGGTTACGAGCCTTTAATAAGTATGATTACGTCAAAATTAACGAAAACCGGCACTTTTTTGGGGTTCGGAAATACATATAAGTTCTTCGTGATGGTCTCAGGAGCAATAAGATGTGTCACAACCCTATTTTTGCAACTTTGAAAATTTAAACGGGCAAGAGATACCTCCCTTGATTAGAGTGAAATTGCCTAATATTGCGAAAACCGGCATTTTTTGGCCTTCGTGCATCTACAAATGTTGTTCGTAATGGTCTCAGCTACATTTTTAAGGTAACACAACCGTACTTTTGATGACTTTGAATTGTTATGCATTGAGGATTACGGCCTTTAATAAGTGCGATTATGTCAAAAATTTTGGGCTTATGAAATACATAAAAGTTCTTAGTGATGGTCTCAGGAGCAATTAGATGTGTCACAAGCGTCATTATGTTGGACTTCGTGCATCTACAAATGTTGTCTGTAATGGTCTCAGCTACATTTTTTTGTATCACATCCCTACTTTTGATGACTTTGAATTTTAAAGCATTGAGGGTTATAATTACGGGCCTTTAATAAGTGCGATTACGTCAAAATTAACGAAAACCGGCAATTTTTGGGTTTCGGAAATACATAAAAGTTCTTCGTGATGGTCTCAAGAGCAATTAGATATGTTACAACCATATTTTTGCAACTTTGAGAATTCAAGCGGGCAATAGTTACCTCCCTTGATTAAAGCGATTTTGCCTAATATTGCGAAAACAGTCATTTTTTTTGCCTTTGTGTATCTATAAATGTTGTTCGTAATGGTCTCACCTACATTTTTATGTATCACAACCCTACTTTTGATAACTTTGAATTTTTATGCGTTGGCCGTTTTGACTTTTTAAAGATGGTCCGACCCCAAGCCCTTTGAGGAATGACCACTCGACAGGTACCAGAAAGCTGAAACTTACAAATAATGTACCTGAAACATTGGCCTATAACAAGTTTTGTTTTAAATTAAAAAAATAATTATTTTTTATCAAAGTTGCAATATTCAAGAGCAGATAACTCAAAAACCTAACAGTCGAAAATATAGTTTTTGCATGAGAGTTAAACATCAGCAAGGTCTTCCTGTTAAAGAATAAAATCGCTCGTGAACAGTCATTACCGGTCACGAGGAGAATCAAACTTTGCATTTTGGAAAATGGTGGTTTGGTTGGTATGTTTGAAAACTAACTAATCAACTACAGATTATGAATCACTGTTCTATATATCATTAGAAAGCCAAAGGAACATATAATCTTGAAAAACCCATTAAATTCAGATTTAACATCAAGATTGAAATTAGGACCATTTAACAATGGTCAATCCTTCTTTAGTTTTGAATGATTATAATTTATGTATGTTTGAAAAATCGTAGCTCATTGGTAATAAAACATTAAGCAATGTTGTATTAATCATCAGACACTTCAGAAATTTCAGGTTTGCAGCCATAGTGAATTGTTTGCAAAGCCTTAAACATTGAATTTCAAGTGAAATTTAGTCATTTTGATAAAGTATCGTCGTTACAGTTTACCTGTTAAACAAAAGTGCATATGAAGGTCATACACTGTGCGAAAGTCAAGATGTAGTCTTGAAGACCTAAGTACTGCCTCGGCAGTCCTAGTTTGAATTGTAATTGTAATTTTTTCAAATACAGAACTGCCACCTTAATTTCAAGCAGCTGACAGAAGTCAAATGGTGATATCCACCACTCAAATGTAAAGCCTGCAAGAAGTCCTGCAAACCTTCTTAAGGTGAACTCTGCCATTGTGATAAGAAATAAATTCACTTAATATGAAAGAATGTTTGCCTTTATTTCATAAGAATTACAATGGTGTTGTTTAACAATCATCTTTACTATTTAAGGATAATTGCAAATATCAAAAACATATCACATTGAATTGAAAACTTACAAATTCAAGTTTCATGATGAGGAATAGAATAAGAATAGACACATTTTGTCCTCTCATATTCCATTAAAATTTCAATAATGCAAAACTTGACTTGACAAAAATGCAGACTTTTTGTACAAGTACGAATTCCTAGGTTCACAGCGTCTCGACTCTCAACATGTATATGCATGCATGCAACTATTCCAGACAATCAAGGCAAACAATATTGCTCTTTACAAACGTTTCTGAAACAGATACTGCACATGTGCTGGCGCTTTCTTTCTTTATCGGATGGGCGGATGCAGTAGCCCCTTCGTCTTCCGCCATTTGTCTGCACTTAGGAGAAGAAGATGTAGCTGCAGTTTTCATAACAATCTGAATATTTGACCATACGCCACACGGGTCGGATTCTCTCTCTGTACTAGAGGAAATACCACCTCTTTTGCTACGGTTTAAAGGAAGATTCTTCTCCTGTCATTGCTTGATGACTTCAATTCCGGATGTTTTGTTTCCCATAGGACAAAGGATGTGACACCAGGAACATCCAACATTTTGAGGTTCAGCACGAGTGGTCGTCTCTTGGTCTTCCATTTAGTCGTATAATGATGGACCAAGTCAAGGGTATCGACTCCACCTTTTGTTGAGTTGTAATACAGGACAACTTCTGGCTTTTTCTTTTCAGTTGTGTCAGTGTCCATGGTTGAATGCATTGTGATAAACAGACTCGCTGACTTGTCTTACAGCACTGATACGAGACGATTGCTGTTTTTGAACCAAACAACAAACTGTTTATATACCGCCAGATTTTGTTGTGAACTCAGGAGGAAGAAAGCATTTATTCCACCTTACAGTTCCAAGCATTGTTATACCATTGGATGACAACTCTATGGCAAGTGGACGGTCTGTAAACATGTTTTCCGCTATCACAGTACTGTTAGTCTGGACGAAAGGTCGAGCAATATCAACTCCACAGCACCTTAATGTCCATCATATTATGATACAATGTTATAAGAAGTCCAATAACTTCACGGATTTCAGTCACATAGGTCTCCGTCTAGATTTGTTGTTTGCCTTTGATATCTGCTCTTCTTCAGCATTGGTGTTTTTCACAATTATGTAGGTAATAAACTTAGTTATATAAAGGTCAAATGCATATAATGAAGGCCTTTTTTGCAAAGCACCATGGAGAATAATGTGCCCTGGTGTCTGTGATGAAGGAGGTACGGTAGATGACTAAATACCACCATCTTTGCTGGGGTCACGGGCCTCTTGTTTTGTAGGAAACATTTCCCTTTCTCATCTGACGATAGGCTATCATAAGACTAATCAGATTGATCAGAGCTCTCTGTATAATCAATGTCAGAGGATATGGCATGTGACATCTTCATTTACTACCTCTGTCAATAAAGATCTTGAAAACTTTTAGTAGTGCACGCTTCATTTTGAATTTGAATAGACTTGCTGAAACAGTTCATGCAGTCCCCCCTTCTTTATAAACAGTGGAATTCAAGAGATGTGACCAATCCTCATAGGCCCGGCTGGGCGCTTTACAGAAGATTTTCTTTTTTAAATCAATAATTTTAAGTCAATGATTTTGGACTTTCCATAAAAAGTTAATCTTTACTCTTTGAAAATACAAAATCACCTCCAATAGGTTTGTCTGCAGTCCCGTAGATTGTATGACATTTTATCATTTCTGTGCAGGCAAAATCTATTATAAGCAGACCAATCACATCATTAGAACGCCAGAGATGATCTTATTGAAAGCCTAATGGGCAGGAGATATTTCCCCTAGTTAGTGATACCGATAGCTTTTGCCAAACAACTTGTAGTTGGTTAGCTGCGATTATTCTGCCTTAGGATCAGTCTAGAGTGGAGAGAACACCTCATGCAAGAGCATGTTCGTATCATTAAAGGGGGACTGAAATGGTCTATGGCCACTTTCTGGATTCATAAAAAGCTGCTTGCAATTTGAATGAGAGTCAACTTTGAATTTTCGAAATCGGACGGCAACCTGCCTAAACGGCTTTTAAAATACACTGCCTAATTAGCCCCAGCGAACAGAATCTGTGGTCACTGAAGCGTGGCCCGAGCGTGTCTACCTACTGTGACGTAGCAGTAGGTGAGTAGTTTCACCTAATGATCATTTTTCAACGGGAAATGACACATTTTTAATCGTTCGTTTAACATACAAATATTCACAAAAAACGCTCAATTTTTGTATATTCCGAAAGTTTAGATATCCGACGACTCAATAACGATGTATTCAAGCCAATGATTATTGTATAAACATGTAATATCGTATATTTCAAAACCATATCTAATGACGCAAAAAGGCGACTGCCTTGTTAAATTGGCGCCGTTATGGCTAGACATGTCCGTTAATGTGATAATCTGATTGTTTGCTGAATCTTACATAACATACACTGACTATTATTTCCGACGGTGACAAATAACAAATCGTTTATGTTTTCAGTGAACAAACCGACTACTTTCTACAATCGAATACCTACAATGTTAATTTTTTGTGAGTTTATTACACTATAAAGATATATTTTAAAGAGGCCAATATAACATTCCGAATATTGGTGCAGTCACATCCATCAAAGCGGTTCCGACAACAAAAGTAGTACAGACTATTTTCTTAGATATTGCTTCTTGCTTCTTGCCTTTTTTTATTAATCAGAAATTAACATATAAACATTTTGGTTTAAAGGAGGTTTGTCTCCAGACTTTATGGTAGACACGCAAATGGAGATAGGCCCGGTGGGCGGGGCGTCACGCTCTAATGAGCTTTCAAAGCGTTCGCCTGTTGATTTCGGCGGCATTCTAAAAACCGGGTATAAAATGCTGATTAAAAGTCTAATTTATGTGTGTATTGTCTCAATTATATGCTCATTGCATTCCCATAGATAATAGTACTGGCGATATTGATCTATCATTCTTAGAAAAAGTACATTGCATAACCTCTTTAAAGTAAATATTTTGAAACATTCACTTTCCTCTGATATAAATTGATTTAAATTAGACTGGAGGTTTAAGAACTAAAGGGTGTTCCATGGACTATCAATGATGGATGCATATA
The DNA here is from genome assembly GCA_916613615.1 of Steromphala cineraria. NCBI lineage: Eukaryota > Metazoa > Mollusca > Gastropoda > Trochida > Trochidae > Steromphala > Steromphala cineraria. The sequence goes on along the minus strand of OU744734.1, from coordinate 60,618,882 downwards.
TGTAGGTAAAGTATATATTCATTTCTATCAAATATGTTTATCAACACATTGGAGCCAAATCCAATGTTATTCCTTAACATTTCAAATTTAGGATACTGATTTGAGTTGCACTTGATGTTCTTCTTTTACATTTGCTTTTAATTCATTTATGTTCATGTATGATTCCTAAATTTCTAAAGTAACACAAAAATAGATAGAAATTAAAAAAACTTTCTACATATTTCAGTTGTAAATGTGCAGCGGAAATGTCTGTTGTTTTTCAGGCCCTGGATGTGATAAATTGATAAATCAAATTGATAAAATGGTTTAATCATTTACATGTACATGCCACTCACCTCTGTCTGTACAAATGTACTTGATTTTTCAGTTGATCTAAATCTTTGATAACAATACACCACTCAACTTATAGCAGGACTGTTGTCTGTAGTCTGTCTTCAGTTTGCCCTGGATTTTAAGAATGATACAATATCGCTATATCCAGCTCAGCTATTTTAACAGGTGTTTCCCCATAGATGTTTTCCCTCCTCTCAAACCCTGAAAGTTCCTCCAGGGAGACCAGAATCTTAACAATATATAACTGATTATTAGTACAAGCAATATGGAAAACATTATTTCCATAATCATCCAATTTTGTAACATTAGCATTGTTTTGGATGAGTAATTCAACAACTAGTCCATGACCCTGCTCAACAGCAGTTGCAAGAGGAGTTATGCCATACTTTGCTTTAACGTTTATATCTTTTACGTTTAGTGACAGAATATACTTCACTACATTTGCATTTCCTTCCAAACAGGCAGCAAAGAGGATAGTATTGTTGTCCTTATCTACTACCTTCAAATTAGCTCCCCTATCCTTTAACAATTGTACAATTCGAAGATGTTCTGTCTGTACAGCATAGTGCAGAGGAGTTTGTCTATGCAAATCCCGGCATTCGATATCACTACAGTGGTCATCTATTAATTTCTTCACAATTTCCTCACTAGAAGTACAATTATCAGTGAAAATATTTTAATATAAAATTTTCAAAAAACTTGCTACTGCCCCTTTAAAACCTTTCAAGCATAGTAGATGCTAGTTCTCAAAAGGTATTCATCTACTTAGCAAATTCGTATTTTATTTTCATCATCTACATGATATTCACAAAAACGTATTGATTTTGAAAATAGTTTTCTTTTCACGGATTCATATTTGATGACAATATTAGTTTTATCGTGGGTTATGCATTAAACAAATTATATATCCGTTAAGATTATTTTCAATTCAGCACTCGTGTCCATGCAAGTCTTCATTGTAATTTGATTGTTTGAATATTTACTCTCTTTCTCTTTGTCCATATTATGTATATATCATGACAAATTATATTTGATGTGTCAAAGCCTTATCACCAATATTTGCATAAAACTAAATATAAATGGATAAAGGTTTTCTGTTGTTCTTCCTTCCTGAAATCCGTGTTTATATAGAGCATCATTCTTGACGAACACCAACCCTTTAAAATTTTGTCGTTATGACTTTCACATATGCAGGTTAAGAGCGGTTTTACAGACTTTAAGGTATTTGATATATCAATAACTCCTAACCACCTGCATGTATATCTATACACAAAGATATCGCATATGCTCAGTATTGCAAGGAATACGACTCAACAAACAACACTATCCTTAAATCTTCACTCTTGTTTATAACCAAAGTAACGTTTTCTTGTGAACGATGCTCACTCATTTATCATATATCCTAGTTTCCTAGGCGGGGTGTTGAAATACACTTTATTACACTCTCGTTGAAGATACGACAGTTGTGAAACAATGACATGTTATTCAACACTGTTGTGAAACATTGCACGTGATTTCAAGCGATCGCATCCGGAACTACTTTAATTCCTGCCGTCGCATGACAAGTTATCGGTTGATGTCAATCAAAATTGCGATATTACGGGAAACAAACGAGATAAAAGTAAAAATCTTTTTTAAAACGTGTTTATTTGTTTATGATTAAATTGTCCGAGAAACAATACAAAGAATTAGAGATACCTCCACAACATTCATCCTCAAATGTAAACATGATCTCGGAATCAGGGTCAAGTCGGCATTGGATAGTTGATTTTGCAAGGCCATCCCCCTTCCGATTACGGTCGATTCTTGATATTGCAGCAACAGTACTTAAAACTTTCGATAAAGCAGCGTAATTTTTTGTGATACTGTAAGCATTTGCAATGTTATCTTTATCGGCAACAAGTTCAAATTCGCCGAAACGCTTGAAAGTTTTTAGAGTTATCTCCCTTGTAGCCCTAAGCTCCTAGCAACTGGCAACTCCATTCCATCGCTCGTTAATTTTGTTATTTCTCCAGTCTCTCGTCACCATGGATCGCAAACAAGGACATTGTTTCTCCCACTGACACTAGCTCAAACTCATTTAATGAATCGCGCTTGCAAAAGCACATTCCGATGACGTCACAATCACTTGACACTCATTCACACAATCTAACGTTCATTCGCACAATTCAGCTACTAATGGTTTTGTTAACTCGCCAATCTGCGTTTGTATGAACTATAACAGAAGGATAAGTTTTCCTTTTGTATTGTTCAAAATTAAAGCTGTTTCTAACGGACTTACTCGTGACCTATTTGTCGTTGTTCAAAGTCTACTGACGCTATGCGTCCATTGTAGAATGATATTCCTACGCACAACTACGAGAATTGAGAGTTAACATAATTTTCATTTTATATCATTAATTTAAAGAGTGTAATAAATAAAATACTAAACTCCGTCCAGTTTAATAACTTTCGCTCGTTAAATACGAATACCATCCACTCGTTTCATAAATATGTTATTAAACTGGACGTCGTTTAGTATTCTCTATTATGGCTTGTTCATCAAAACTAATTAAATGTTTTAATACAAACATTCGTTTAAACCAGAACTAGACAAAGTACCCACCGCATGTTTCGGTACCTGGTCACGTCCTCTCCTGAGCTTACTATATAAAAGGGAAGAGCTGTTTTATCTTAACTCCCTAATTCTAAACCGAATTCTAAGTTCCAGTATCGAATTCTCCAGTTCCAGTATCGAATTCTCCAAAGACGTTCCAGTATCAAATTCTCCATAGAATCCGCACCACAAATGAAGATTTACACAGATATAGTCTCATAGAATCACCACAATGTACATTCTGCAATGTTGAAGCAGAATCGATTATCCATCTTTTTTATGAATGTAAACTTGTAAAAACGCTGTGGCAAGATCTTCTAAAATGGATCGAAAATAAAACAGACATCCATTTGAACCTTAAGGCAGAGACAATCCTTCTTGGATTCAGTGAAAAAAGAAAGGATGTTCTAAATTTCCTTTTTATCCTAACTAAAGAATACATCTATGCTAGAAAACTAGCAAACATTCTACCGACTATAGCGGTCTTAAAACCAAAATTAAACCATAACTATCAACTACATAAATCAAATGTCTACACACAATATAAATACGATAAGTTAGTCTCATTTTTGTCGTCTTGCCACAACTTGTTCATTTGAAATGAATATATATGTTATATATATAAATAAAGTGATAAAAAAATACAAATATAACAAAATTCTAAACCGAGTTTGTCCAGCTTTAAATTATATCTTATAACTACAGTTATAACAGTTGTAGGTGCAATATGTAATTGAAGTTATTCTAATCCTCGTGCAGTATCCATGTCTAGCTTTCTTGAATATGGATAGTTGGAGTGCATAACTTACGTTTCTTTATTATATATTCGTCAATATGTTTTATTATCGACACACGACTAAACGCTGTGAAAGTATTTACTGTATAATTTGTTCCTTTTTCAGTTGAGTTTATAGTTTCCAAAATAGGCTTCAAAACGAGATCATGGGTAAAAAGTATCTGAGAAAAAAATTTGAATTAAAGAATATTCAATCAGAAATTTAAAATGATTCATATATGAGACTCTGCGACTCTTTGACGACGGTTGTGAATAAATAATGTTGAATATATTATAAGTTATAACATTTCTTAGCAAGTTGCATAGGTATTTATTATTCCTGCGAAAGGTTGTATGCAACGAGCGGAACGCGAGTTGCATAAAACCTTTCAATGAATACCTATGCAACCCGCTAAGCAATGTTATAACGAATTTATCTTACCGAATGTTTAAACACAACGCATATTTATAAAGGTTAAAAACTGCTTAGGCACATGACAAAGGTCAGGGTCACAAACCGGAAGTGTTGTTTTGAAAACTACAACATCAATCGTGTCAGTGCCTCGCTTAGTCAGAGACATTTATTTTTATGAACACAGTTCCTGAAGCATAATTTCGATGTTAAACGACTTTCCTTGCAAGACACACAACGAAACAGTGAGTGAATACTGATATTTTGAATAAATGTGAATCGATTCTCATATGCAATGATTTTTTTCGACGAGAAACATTTTAAACACCAAATCTTAGATTAATAAGCTAACTATGGCAATATACATGTATGTTTCTTTGCTTTTATATAGCTTGCAATTACTTTGACTTCAGTTTGCATAAAGCTACATATTATTTGAGCAAAGGTAACATCAATGTATTTAACGAAACATACTTGTCAAGGAGCTCAATCTGCACGCTTTTTTGGCGGGGTATAAATAAATTCAATTTGCACGCTTTCACGTGATTGATTCATGGCGGGGTATAAATAATTTATGATCCCGCTCAAGAGGGTGATATCAGTAGTTATCCAGGGACACGTGAACCAATCAGAGATCGAGATTCTTACATGAGGTAGGATAAAACGAATTCATCAATTGAGACATTTTTTATAAACGGTTTTTTTCTTGACATCATGTGAATGAGATTGGTTGCTAAATCATCTGACATATTTGCTTACCAAGGATGTCAAACTTGATACTGTAATGAACTTTAAGCCATTGTTTTTCTAGGCAATTATTTTTGCACGCAAGGCAAAATTTATCACTTTCATATTTTCCCTGATGTTTGTAACTAATGTGCGTTCTAAATAGCCCCAATGCATTCGTATAGGAGGATTTCCACATCAAGCTTGCAGGTATTTCAGAGAATTCAATTTATAAATAGAATACTCTAGTTTGCAATCTTATTTGGTATGTACTGAAAAGGAGCCTATTACATGATTTTATATCCATATCCATATGATTAAATGGTTATCAGGGGATAGGTTGGAGCATAGCGCATTTAGCAGGTTGTGACTAGTGAGGGTTAAAACATGAAGCTGTGGTGGCCCTGTTGCCCCTCATAAGGACAGAAGGGGCCACGCCCTAAACACCTATTTTCATCTTCTTCTCCATAAGCATAAAGCCTAGAAAGCTGAAACTTTGTGTACAGACTCCTTGAGGGGTGAGGATTAAAAGTTGTAGCTGTGGCGGCCCTGTTGCCCTTAATAGGGGCCACGCCGTAAAACTTATTTTCATCTTTTTCTTCAGAAGCATAAAGTCCAGAAAGCTGATACTTTATGTACAGAAACCTTGACTAGACAGGATGGAGCGTACATGTAGTCGCGTGTCGAAGAGGTTTAAGAGGCATAGCAAAAATATCAATAATCCCCACTGAAGTGATCGAAAACTACTCTGTTACAAGAACCGATAGTGTTCCTTTATTTCTTATGGTGACTTGATCTGGCTGAAAAGTTGTTTTTTTTCACTGCATCGGGGCCGATATATGTAAGTTTAGACCAACATGCCATTATGTTCTTATTATGAACGTGAACAATTGTAATCAGAGCTCATCGATTGCTCAATTAATAGCCATTGGTCAGGAATCATTGACACAAGTCATGTTTAATGTGACAGTTGAAACTGATGACAGATGACGTAAAACAAAGTTTGCCTTTTCTCGTTACACATGGCATATTTTGAATCGATAACACTCGGGCTGCTCATACCTGGCACAAAAGTAGCACATTTTATCACCTTGCCGAAATTATTATTTTTATTATTGTAGTAAACAATCTAGTAAAGTATCTTTTGGACGTCAGTTAATATTTTCATTATCATTAAAGACCCGTTATCAAACTGCAATATTTTAAAAAGCAATTCCACTGTATTTGTTGTATTTTTAGCTCGGAAGATGGGACCAAAATTCATTAAATAGGCGAAAGTTTACTAAAATGGCCGAAATGTAAGCCACGGCATGTCAACATAAAGGGAAATCAAGCGTGGCCATCTCACAATTTACGGCTCCTAACTATACACTTGAAAGTCTTCTTTGTCGGGCATTTTCTTTTCTTTGATTCCCATCGGACGTAATTGCGTGAAATGAGACGCGTTGTAAACCCTACACACATAATGATGATGTCACCGAAAGTTGGTTCGTTAAAGCGGCACTTTTTATTTCACTTTTTCAGAGGGAACTTTACTTTTGACGTTGAATTAAGCAGTATATCGTTGATTTAAAAATTTAAATATGATATGAAACTTACACCGAAAGATTTTTCTACCGTGTGATTTATTCTTTTTTCAATAGCTATATTTCACCACGAACCGCATGTAAGTATGATAATGGGGCTTTAAATAACGGTCTTAAAACCAAAATTAAACCATAACTATCAACTACATAAATCAAATGTCTACACACAATATAAATACGATAAGTTTGTCTCATTTTTGTCGTCTTGCCACAACTTGTTCATTTGAAATGAATATATATGTTATATATATAAATAAAGTGATAAAAAAATACAAATATAACAAAATTCTAAACCGAGTTTGTCCAGCTTTAAATTATATCTTATAACTACAGTTATAACAGTTGTAGGTGCAATATGTAATTGAAGTTATTCTAATCCTCGTGCAGTATCCATGTCTAGCTTTCTTGAATATGGATAGTTGGAGTGCATAACTTACGTTTCTTTATTATATATTCGTCAATATGTTTTATTATCGACACACGACTAAACGCTGTGAAAGTATTTACTGTATAATTTGTTCCTTTTTCAGTTGAGTTTATAGTTTCAAAAATAGGCTTCAAAACGAGATCATGGGTAAAAAGTATCTGAGACAAATTTGTATTAAAGAATATTCAATCAGAAATTTAAAATGATTCATATATGAGACTCTCCGACTCTTTGACGACGGTTGTGAATAAATAATGTTGAATATATTATAAGTTATAACATTTCTTAGCAAGTTGCATAGGTATTTATTATTCCTGCGAAAGGTTGTATGCAACGAGCGGAACGCGAGTTGCATAAAACCTTTCAATGAATACCTATGCAACCCGCTAAGCAATGTTATAACGAATTTATCTTACCGAATGTTTAAACACAACGCATATTTATAAAGGTTAAAAACTGCTTAGGCACATGACAAAGGTCAGGGTCACAAACCGGAAGTGTTGTTTTGAAAACTACAACATCAATCGTGTCAGTGCCTCGCTTAGTCAGAGACATTTATTTTTATGAACACAGTTCCTGAAGCATAATTTCGATGTTAAACGACTTTCCTTGCAAGACACACAACGAAACAGTGAGTGAATACTGATATTTTGAATAAATGTGAATCGATTCTCATATGCAATGATTTTTTTCGACGAGAAACATTTTAAACACCAAATCTTAGATTAATAAGCTAACTATGGCAATATACATGTATGTTTCTTTGCTTTTATATAGCTTGCAATTACTTTGACTTCAGTTTGCATAAAGCTACATATTATTTGAGCAAAGGTAACATCAATGTATTCAACGAAACATACTTGTCAAGGAGCTCAATCTGCACGCTTTTTTGGCGGGGTATAAATAAATTCAATTTGCACGCTTTCACGTGATTGATTCATGGCGGGGTATAAATAATTTATGATCCCGCTCAAGAGGGTGATATCAGTAGTTATCCAGGGACACGTGAACCAATCAGAGATCGAGATTCTTACATGAGGTAGGATAAAACGAATTCATCAATTGAGACATTTTTTATAAACGGTTTTTTTCTTGACATCATGTGAATGAGATTGGTTGCTAAATCATCTGACATATTTGCTTACCAAGGATGTCAAACTTGATACTGTAATGAACTTTAAGCCATTGTTTTTCTAGGCAATTATTTTTGCACGCAAGGCAAAATTTATCACTTTCATATTTTCCCTGATGTTTGTAACTAATGTGCGTTCTAAATAGCCCCAATGCATTCGTATAGGAGGATTTCCACATCAAGCTTGCAGGTATTTCAGAGAATTCAATTTATAAATAGAATACTCTAGTTTGCAATCTTATTTGGTATGTACTGAAAAGGAGCCTATTACATGATTTTATATCCATATCCATATGATTAAATGGTTATCAGGGGATAGGTTGGAGCATAGCGCATTTAGCAGGTTGTGACTAGTGAGGGTTAAAACATGAAGCTGTGGTGGCCCTGTTGCCCCTCATAAGGACAGAAGGGGCCACGCCCTAAACACCTATTTTCATCTTCTTCTCCATAAGCATAAAGCCTAGAAAGCTGAAACTTTGTGTACAGACTCCTTGAGGGGTGAGGATTAAAAGTTGTAGCTGTGGCGGCCCTGTTGCCCTTAATAGGGGCCACGCCGTAAAACTTATTTTCATCTTTTTCTTCAGAAGCATAAAGTCCAGAAAGCTGATACTTTATGTACAGAAACCTTGACTAGACAGGATGGAGCGTACATGTAGTCGCGTGTCGAAGAGGTTTAAGAGGCATAGCAAAAATATCAATAATCCCCACTGAAGTGATCGAAAACTACTCTGTTACAAGAATCGATAGTGTTCCTTTATTTCTTATGGTGACTTGATCTGGCTGAAAAGTTGTTTTTTTCACTGCATCGGGGCCGATATATGTAAGTTTAGACCAACATGCCATTATGTTCTTATTATGAACGTGAACAATTGTAATCAGAGCTCATCGATTGCTCAATTAATAGCCATTGGTCAGGAATCATTGACACAAGTCATGTTTAATGTGACAGTTGAAACTGATGACAGATGACGTAATACAAAGTTTGCCTTTTCTCGTTACACATGGCATATTTTGAATCGATAACACTCGGGCTGCTCATACCTGGCACAAAAGTAGCACATTTTATCACCTTGCCGAAATTATTATTTTTATGATTGTAGTAAACAATCTAGTAAAGTATCTTTTGGACGTCAGTTAATATTTTCATTATCATTAAAGACCCGTTATCAAACTGCAATATTTTAAAAAGCAATTCCACTGTATTTGTTGTATTTTTAGCTCGGAAGATGGGACCAAAATTCATTAAATAGGCGAAAGTTTACTAAAATGGCCGAAATGTAAGCCACGGCATGTCAACATAAAGGGAAATCAAGCGTGGCCATCTCACAATTTACGGCTCCTAACTATACACTTGAAAGTCTTCTTTGTCGGGCATTTTCTTTTCTTTGATTCCCATCGGACGTAATTGCGTGAAATGAGACGCGTTGTAAACCCTACACACATAATGATGATGTCACCGAAAGTTGGTTCGTTAAAGCGGCACTTTTTATTTCACTTTTTCAGAGGGAACTTTACTTTTGACGTTGAATTAAGCAGTATATCGTTGATTTAAAAATTTAAATATGATATGAAACTTACACCGAAAGATTTTTCTACCGTGTGATGTATTCTTTTTTCAATAGCTATATTTCACCACGAACCGCATGTAAGTATGATAATGGGGCTTTAAATAACGAGCCTGACGTACCAAATATGCCATACAATTTATGACGAAAAAAAGACGATTAAGAGTTGTAAAGCCTTTAATTAAAAGAGTTAACAAATTGACAAGAACAAGCAATGGTGGTAATGGGAAACAAGATGACAAAATTAATCTCTGTACATTTCACATTTTAGAAAACAAAAACCCTATTGCAATGTTCAAAAGGTACAACGAGTTCTGTAAAGTAATTTAATTCATTTCCCTATATGATTTGACAAAAGGTGTTCACACGCAATGATCGCATGCAGTTTTTAATCCAATAGGGACAATGAATTCTCAGTTAATTGGTGTGGTTATTGGAAAATATTTTAACATGTCTATTTCATAAAAGAAGGAACCGGAATGGTAAACAATGAAATATTTATATCAATGCTACTAAGACATACAACAAACAGGGTAAAATGTGATAATAATAATAATAATAAGGATATTTATAAAGCGCTGACTTCCACCACACATCGGCAATGCTCAAAGCGCTGACAATTAAGATATATGCATATATACAACAATTGCAATCTGCAAATTAATTAAGTGTAACGCTGGAAAAGGTATGTCTTGAGTCTGTGATGATTGATATACAACTGTAGGACAAATGCATTTATATTCATTGAGAAATGTGAAATATTTTTTAAACACCGACATTAAAAGTTTCAGAATAGGACAAAGTTAATGTGCAATTTGAAATAAGATGGAAAGACAACACAATATGATTCTCTGACTGGTTCATGTAAACATTATTCAGATTTGTTTCTGATAATCGACACTCTGTATCGAGAATTATATAAACGATTCCTATAAACGAGGAACTCTGTATGTAATGTATGTTCTTCTCTGCTCTATCATATTAAGGAAATGAATTATTGAACATTGCATTGCAACGTGACAGCGTGCTCAAATGGTGCATTGAGAGCAATTAACTGCGATAAGTAAAATGCAATTACCTTAATTTGTTATAGTTTCGTCTTGATTGAGGCTTCATCTATACCAATAACTCGATTCTTATTCTTTTGACATCTTTACCACAAATACCACTTGAGTGTCACGGATATCCCCGTGTTGTCTCCATTACAAGAGACCAATATTTCGCAGTTATGTGTCAGAGATGAACATCTCCTAACGGTGCGAAATCTGCAACATATTCTATCAAATCAAGTATTCTGTTCTGTTCTGTTCAATCGCCGATTATCACAGCTTTGCATATGTTTGGTAATGTGATATATTACAACACCTTTCTTCAGTCAAGAAGGTAAGGTACGACATTGGACAGACAGTAATTCAAACAGACCTCCCTGTCAGGAGAACGTTTTTGAAGGAACATCTCGATTAAAAGTCTCTGGACATACTATTGAGGAGCAATTGTCTACAGGCTTTGCACTCGTTGAGATCGCTGTCGAGAATTATTATCAGGAATGTTGTTGGAATGGAATTCAGTTGACTATACGCTTCCCTCGATGTGTAGATATCCGTCCTGATATCAGCATCATTGACTGGACGAAATGTGTCGAAATCAGACCCAATGAAACCTTTGGAACAATCGTTAGAACAGGAGTCAAACTGGTTAATGAGACTCTCAAAGTGTAAAATTTGTTCAACTAACAACTAATACCAGATGTATTTCCTCGTGTCATTCTCACCTTCCGCTTTCATCTCTTTAGAAACAGCAGTCTTAGATCTTAGGCCTAGGATTTTTTGCTATTTCACACAGTTTGAATTATGCCTATAATTTCTAGACATCCATGTAGAAGACATATCTATTGTGTCAGTTTAGGCATAACAGAATTTAAATTTGGTGTTATATATCGAACGCATATATAAACGTAACATAACGACTATTCCCTTTACTTTGAAACACCTGTGAAGTAATTATAGAGATTTTTTAAATGTGTCAAACTTTAAATTTGATAAGAATTTTGAGACAAAACAGACATTATGAACCGTTTTATTAAAAGGCAATAAGTATTTGAGATTGCTCAAGATTAACGTCAGAACGCCGAACCAATCAGGCTGCTGATACGCTTATACTTAAACAGTCATTTTTGTAAAACTTATGATTTCTTATGGGGCCCACATTCTCGAAATCAGATATTTCTGTTCTTATAGTTTAATTGCTGATAATTATTCATTTAATAATTCTGTATCATTCACGTTTTCTGATTACTTCACTGATGTTACAAGTGTTGAATGACAGCATTCTTACTTTCAGACAGACACGTGAATATCTGTTTTGACAATTCTAAATAGCATCGTATGAATAAGACGTATTTCACAATTTCCTGTTGTACTTTGTTTAATTTCGAAGTGCCCTTTTGAATAAGGCGTATATCTCAGCTTGCTGTTGTTATTGTATTGTATCATCCTCTACTCTGTAAAGAAAATGCCCTTGACAGTAAAGCCTTTAACGTTTATCTCTGCCACATCAGTGGATGGTAGGCGATGGGCGAAGGTGAACACCTCGACGCTGTCCGCGAACATCTGTAAGAAACGAGATTTTACATGTACTACTCTTGATCTATTCAGAGCCCATCACTCGAATATCACTTTTCCAAAACTCACCCACCAGTCGCCCAACATTCACCTACCACTCGCCCAACATTCACCTACCACTCGCCCAACATTCACCTATCACTCGCGCAACACTCACCTACCACTCGCCCAACATTCACCTATCACTCGCCCAACATTCACCTATCACTCGCCCAACACTCACCCACCACTCGCCCAACATTCACATACCACTCGCCCAACATTCACCTACCACTCGCCCAACATTCACCTATCACGCGCCCAACACTCACCTACCACTCCCCCAACACTCACCTATCACTCGCCCAACATTCATCTACCACTCGCCCAACATTCACCTATCACTCGCCCAACACTCACATACATGTACCACTCGCCCAACACTCACATACCACTCGCCAAACACTCACATACCACTCGCCCAACATTCACCTACCACTCGCCCAACATTCACCTATCACGCGCCCAACACTCACCTACCACTCCCCCAACATTCACCTACCACTCGCCCAACACTCACCTACCACTCGCCCAACATTCACCTATCACTCGCCCAACACTCACCTACCACTCCCCCAACATTCACCTATCACTCGCCCAACATTCACCTATCACTCGCCCAACACTCACCTATCACTCGCCCAACATTCACCTATCACTCGCCCAACATTCACCTACCACTCCCCCAACATTCACCTATCACTCGCCCAACACTCACCTACCACTCCCCCAACATTCACCTATCACTCGCCCAACATTCACCTATCACTCCCCCAACATTCACCTATCACTCGCCCAACATTCACCTATCACTCGCCCAACACTCACCTACCACTCCCCCAACATTCACCTATCACTCGCCCAACATTCACCTATCACTCGCCCAACACTCACCTATCACTCGCCCAACATTCACCTATCACTCGCCCAACATTCACCTATCACTCGCCCAACATTCACCTATCACTCGCCCAACACTCACCTATCACTCGCCCAACACTCACCTACCACTCCCCCAACATTCACCTATCACTCGCCCAACATTCACCTATCACTCGCCAAACACTCACCTATCACTCGCCCAACACTCACCTATCACTCGCCCAACACTCACCTATCACTCGCCCAACACTCACCTATCACTCGCCCAACACTCACCTATCACTCGCCCAACATTCACCTATCACTCGCCCAACACTCACCTATCACTCGCCCAACATTCACCTATCACTCGCCCAACATTCACCTACCACTCGCCCAACATTCACCTACCACTCGCCCAACATTCACCTACCACTCCCCCAACATTCACCTATCACTCGCCCAACATTCACCTATCACTCGCCCAACACTCACCTATCACTCGCCCAACATTCACCTACCACTCCCCCAACATTCACCTATCACTCGCCCAACACTCACCTACCACTCCCCCAACATTCACCTATCACTCGCCCAACATTCACCTATCACTCCCCCAACATTCACCTATCACTCGCCCAACATTCACCTATCACTCGCCCAACACTCACCTACCACTCCCCCAACATTCACCTATCACTCGCCCAACATTCACCTATCACTCGCCCAACACTCACCTATCACTCGCCCAACATTCACCTATCACTCGCCCAACATTCACCTATCACTCGCCCAACATTCACCTATCACTCGCCCAACACTCACCTATCACTCGCCCAACACTCACCTACCACTCCCCCAACATTCACCTATCACTCGCCCAACATTCACCTATCACTCGCCCAACACTCACCTATCACTCGCCCAACACTCACCTATCACTCGCCCAACACTCACCTATCACTCGCCCAACACTCACCTATCACTCGCCCAACACTTACCTATCACTCGCCCAACATTCACCTATCACTCGCCCAACACTCACCTATCACTCGCCCAACATTCACCTATCACTCGCCCAACATTCACCTACCACTCGCCCAACATTCACCTACCACTCGCCCAACATTCACCTACTACTCGCCCAACATTCACCTATCACTCGCCCAACATTCACCTATCACTCGCCCAACACTCACATACCACTCGCCCAACATTCACCTACCACTCGCCCAACACTCACATACCCCTCGCCCAACATTCACCTATCACTCGCCCAACATTCACCTACCACTCGCCCTACATTCACCTACCACTCGCCCAACATTCACCTATCACCCGCCCAACACTCACATACCACTCACCCAACACTCACATACCACTCGCCCAACATTCACCTATCACTCGCCCTACATTCACCTACCACTCGCCCAACATTCACCTATCACTCGCCCAACACTCACATACCACTCACCCAACACTCACATACCACTCGCCCAACATTCACCTATCACTCGCCCAACATTCACCTACCACTCGCCCAACATTCACCTACCACTCGCCCAACATTCACCTATCACTCGCCCAACACTCACATACCACTCGCCCAACATTCACCTACCACTCGCCCAACACTCACATACCACTCCCCCAACATTCACCTATCACTCGCCCAACATTCACCTATCACTCGCCCAACACTCACCTATCACTCGCCCAACATTCACCTACCACTCCCCCAACATTCACCTATCACTCGCCCAACACTCACCTACCACTCCCCCAACATTCACCTATCACTCGCCCAACATTCACCTATCACTCCCCCAACATTCACCTATCACTCGCCCAACATTCACCTATCACTCGCCCAACACTCACCTACCACTCCCCCAACATTCACCTATCACTCGCCCAACATTCACCTATCACTCGCCCAACACTCACCTATCACTCGCCCAACATTCACCTATCACTCGCCCAACATTCACCTATCACTCGCCCAACATTCACCTATCACTCGCCCAACACTCACCTATCACTCGCCCAACACTCACCTACCACTCCCCCAACATTCACCTATCACTCGCCCAACATTCACCTATCACTCGCCCAACACTCACCTATCACTCGCCCAACACTCACCTATCACTCGCCCAACACTCACCTATCACTCGCCCAACACTCACCTATCACTCGCCCAACACTTACCTATCACTCGCCCAACATTCACCTATCACTCGCCCAACACTCACCTATCACTCGCCCAACATTCACCTATCACTCGCCCAACATTCACCTACCACTCGCCCAACATTCACCTACCACTCGCCCAACATTCACCTACTACTCGCCCAACATTCACCTATCACTCGCCCAACATTCACCTATCACTCGCCCAACACTCACATACCACTCGCCCAACATTCACCTACCACTCGCCCAACACTCACATACCCCTCGCCCAACATTCACCTATCTCTCGCCCAACATTCACCTACCACTCGCCCTACATTCACCTACCACTCGCCCAACATTCACCTATCACCCGCCCAACACTCACATACCACTCACCCAACACTCACATACCACTCGCCCAACATTCACCTATCACTCGCCCTACATTCACCTACCACTCGCCCAACATTCACCTATCACTCGCCCAACACTCACATACCACTCACCCAACACTCACATACCACTCGCCCAACATTCACCTATCACTCGCCCAACATTCACCTACCACTCGCCCAACATTCACCTACCACTCGCCCAACATTCACCTATCACTCGCCCAACACTCACATACCACTCGCCCAACATTCACCTACCACTCGCCCAACACTCACATACCACTCGCCCAACATTCACCTACCACTCGCCCAACATTCACCTACCACTCGCCCAACATTCACCTACCACTCGCCCAACATTCACCTACCACTCGCCCAACATTCACCTATCACTCGCCCAACATTCACCTACCACTCGCCCAACATTCACCTATCACTCGCCCAACATTCACCTATCACTCGCCAAACACTCACATACCACTCGCCCAACACTCACCTATCACTCGCCCAACATTCACCTACCACTCGCCCAACATTCACCTACCACTCGCCCAACACTCACCTATCACTCGCCCAACATTCACCTACCACTCGCCCAACATTCACCTATCACTCGCCCAACATTCACCTATCACTCGCCCAACACTCACCTATCACTCGCCCAACATTCACCTATCACTCGCCCAACACTCACCTATCACTCGCCCAACATTCACCTATCACTCGCCCAACATTCACCTACCACTCCCCCAACATTCACCTACCACTCGCCCAACATTCACCTATCACTCGCCCAACACTCACCTATCACTCGCCCAACATTCACCTACCACTCGCCCAACACTCACCTATCACTCGCCCAACACTCACCTATCACTCGCCCAACATTCACCTATCACTCGCCCAACATTCACCTGCCACTCGCCCAACATTCACCTATCACTCGCCCAACACTCACCTACCACTCGCCCAACATTCACCTATCACTCGCCCAACATTCACCTACCACTCGCCCAACACTCACCTATCACTCGCCCAACATTCACCTATCACTCGCCCAACACTCACCTATTACTCGCCCAACATTCACATATAGTCCAGTGGCAAGACCCCACATTTTTAAAAAAGCTTGTTTTGTCTATTAACAATGGTTTTATTGCATTTTTCAATAGTCCATAGTATATACTTGAAATTTAGCCTGGGTGGCCACTCGCCACCCTTGTGGGTTTTTCAAAATCCAAGATGGCCGCCATAGTGGGCAAAATAGTGAGCAAAAATCCATCAATGATAATGATTTGATTACAAAGGTACTAGAATCGTTATTTTGGAGTCAATATATATATTGTCAAGGACAAGGAATCTTATCATCCAATTATAAACTATTTTGTGATACTCTTGACAATAAAAATCCAAGATGGCTGCCATGGGGGTCAAAATAGTGAGTTTAAATCTATCGATGATAATGACTATGGATATAACCCTAGTAGATTCATAATGTTGGGTGTTAAGATATATGTTGTCAAGGACAAGGTTTCTTATTGTCCTATTTTAAGACAATTTGTTGACTCTTTATAATAATAATCCAAGATGGCCGCCAAACCATGCACTTGAGAACATCATCAAAATACCACAAATCGTACATTTTACACATTGTCGTCCTCATCACTGATTTCGTCTTCAAAGTCATCGGATTGTTGTCAGTGTCTTCTTCTACTTTATTGACTGCTTCATCAGTGTCCCGTGTGTTCAAAGGATTCAAACAACCTTGACCACAGGCACAGAACATCGTGCAAGGAAGTTGACTCCCCCTGCACCCACAGTTTGTCCCTTTACAAGGTAGCTGTGAAGAACAACCACATTTGACCAACTTCAAGATTTGTTCAGGAGCATAGGGTACTCCTTCTGCCATATTGCTTGGAATGAGACGCTTGTTTGTTTCATCTGCTTCCCAACCATAATCCACCGCATTGAGAGAAGGAGGATCTCCACTTTGGGCTGTGTACCACTGAGCAACCTGGAAGTGTGCTCTGTAAACATTTTGCTCAAATGCTTGAGTTGTTGGTGGTAAGCCACACAGTTTTGGTGCTGCAGTTGACGTTCTGTGCCCATAGCTGCTGTCTGCATTCCGTCATGGAAGAACATGGTGCTTTACAACCATAGCATGCAGCCATGAATTCAGTCGATTGGTTGACAACGTCGGTGAGAGTTGCCGTAGACTTGCCAAGTTGATCAAGTGTGTGGCCTTGTCTTATCAATTTCACTGCTTTTGTCTTCCCAATTCCATATGTTGCTGCAACTGAGTCACATCCAGTAATGGCATGGAGTACTAGGATTGAGGACATGATGTCAGAATGTTTGCGAGCAGTTTCCTTTATGTCAATGCAAGATCGACTCTTGACTGAGGACTGCATAGTCATTGGTGACTCTAGCTTCTCACTCCAGTAGAAGTACAGTAGTAAAGCAAACACGTCTGTATCGTCAGGAACAACAGCGATTCTTGATTCAGGATCCTCCTTAGCAATGTGGATGGCTTGTTGGGTGCGGAAGATGTCTGCTTCTTCATGAGATGAAGAGAGATCTTCACGAAGAGTTGTTTGTCTTTCAGACACATGTGTGGGCTTGGACTCATCTGCTGTAAGAAGTAGCTTGTGATACTGAGTTGATTGAAGCAAGAAGTCAATATCACTTAGTATTTGCTCACAAATAAGTTTGTTCAACCGTGCCTTGTTGGTGTAGTTCTTGAGCACTGTATCTCGAGCAGGCAATGGAGTCGTCAGTATCAGATTATGGATACGACTACTTGTTGCTCTGGCCAATCGGGTATTACTTTTGGTTGAGTAGTCATGATATCTGTCAAAACACAAGTAGACATCAGCTCCAGACAAAAGCAGAGAGAGCCATGCCTTGAATCCAGATATGAAAGTCGCAACAGTTCCCTGAGCAGGCCAATCAAGTGTCCAAATAACAGCTGACACATCCAGCACGATAGCAGTTGGGCTCATTGTCAAACGTTGTGAGACATCCACTTTAATGTTCTTCTTCAGTGTGGACTTTCCGGTAGCAACTCACATTTGGCCATCAGCATGAAACATGGATGATGGATAGGCTGTGAGTTCTGTAGCGAGGACTTCCTAAAAGTTGAGAGTCCTCTGACTGACTAGGAGGCCAATGACGCGAGCATAGATCGCTTCTTGGTCAATCACAGCATGTTCTCCGACAGTCAGATGTTTCTTCTTTGTATTGAATCTGACTTCTTCTCTTGAAATTGACGTGTAGAAACCTTCTGGTCAGGATTTTTCCAACTGGATCATTTGATCACCCCCAATGTCCACGGCATTGTCAACATTGACATCTGGTTGGGCAACTTGACCAGTCTTGATGTTGAGCAGAGATCCACTTTCATGACTTTCTGGATCTATGGGATTAATACATGACTGCAGTGTTTTGCGCAACGACTGACGATCATCCCCATCCCAATTGATACGACTTGGCAATTCTTCCTTGTGTGTCATTTGCACTGCCTCTTCATTTCCAGACATTTTCTTGAGGTCTCCGGTCATGGTCATGGTCGCATCCATACTGTACACCCATGTTGCCATGGTTTGAGGCCTTTCTGTTGTTCCAATAATGCCACCTGGACCATGTCCTTTTCTCATCCAGTTCGTCTCTATGAACATGTCGCTCCATTGTCCATTGTAGATCCCAGCATTATGGTGAAGTGATTGCTGCCCGTTGCAGAATCTGTCCAACATCTCTGGGCCAAGCCAGGTCATAGAACGAACGTAGTAGAGCCCATATCTACCATAGTTGTACTTGTGTGTAGCAAACATATAGGGCAGCATGTCCTCAGCAGTTTTGATGTGCAGAGGCCAGTCTCCTTCATGTGATGCTCGACAAAACAGCAAACATCAGTAGTGAAAGCGTCTGCTTGCAGGAAGACATGTTGAATGTCATAAAGGGAGACAACTCCCTCAGGATCTCCTTTCAACTTATTGGAAATGTGTGACTCAATTTCAGTCCTTAGGTGGATTTAAAAAAAATAAATTGCTGATGAATAGTTGTGCATTGCTTGTGATAAATAATTTGCATTACGTAGCGTAAAAGATATTAGATATAATTTAGGGGGAGTGCATGTGTCTTATATCATTTGAAAATGATATATAAACAAATATGATTAAAAACATATTTAATTCATATATCAATTTCAGACTGATAACGAATATGAATAAATAAGTCTAAAAATTATTAATCTAAGATATTTGCAGCCATGGTTGAGATATAGTAAATTTTAGGAAAACATGACTCAGCATAAATATACATAACTTATCTGAAGCTATCACACCTACATGGTTTTTTTAAAATTGGAAATGGACATTAAGTCTTGTGATGTCTTAAACATGACTGTTACATATAGTTAATATAGTTAATAGCTATTGGAAAAGGTAATTATTGTAATATCAGCAATCACGATTGAAAATTATATCTTTTCTTTGCGTTTTCTAGTGTGTTTAGCGGCCATCTTGGATTTTTTTTCCGCCACAAATGACCCCCAAATACTAAATTAACATTGTTTGACAATGAAAAGTTAAAATTCATCTCCAATTATGCTCTTCTACTCAATCTAAAACAAATGTTGTGAAGATATATAGGTTTATACGTTCATGGCAGCCATCTTGGCGGCCATCTTGGATTTTGAAAAAGCCACCAGGGTGGCGAGAGGCCACCCAGGCTAAATATCATCAAGACACTTGGTGTTATATAAAAAAGCAAAGAAACACTTGTTAATAATCACAACAAGGTAAATTGGCCTGCCTCTGGACTAATACCACTCGCCTAACATTCACCTATCACTCGCCCAACATTCACCTATCACTCGCCCAACATTCACCTATCACTCGCCCAACACTCACCTACCACTCGCTCAACATTCACCTATCACTCGCCCAACATTCACCTATCACTCGCCCAACATTCACCTATCACTCGCCCAACACTCACCTACCACTCGCTCAACATTCACCTATCACTCGCCCAACATTCACCTATCACTCGCCCAACATTCACCTATCACTCGCCCAACACTCACATACCACTCGGCCAACACTCACATATCAGTCGCTAACCACCATAACCCATTACTGACCCACCACTGTTCCGAACCCTCATCACTACTGACTCGAACTCTCATCACCACAGACAGGAACCCTTATAAACACTGACCCGAACCATCATCACCACTGACTCGATTTCTTATCACTACTGACCCGATTTCTCATCACTACTGACAATCACCTTTATCACTACTGACCCGAACACTCATCACTACTGACCCGAACCCTCATCACTACTGGCCCGAACCCTCATCACTACTGAACCGAACCATCATCACTACTGAACCGAACCATCATCACAACTGACCGGATTTCTCATCACCACAGACAGGAACCCTCATCACTACTGACCCGAACACTCATTACTACTGACCCGAACCCGCATCACTACTGACCCGATTTCTCATCACCACAGACAGGAACCCTCATCATCACTGACCCGAACCCTCATCACCACTGACCCGATTTCTCATCACTACTAACCCGAACCCTCATCACTACTGACCCGAACCCTCATCAGAACTGACCCGATTTCTCCTCACCACAGACAGGAACCCTCATCAATACTGACCTGAACCCTCATCACCACTGACCCGAACCCTCATCACTACTGACCCGAACCCTCATCACCACTGACCCGAACCCTCATCACTACTGACCTGAACACTCATTACTACTGACCCGAACCCTCATCACCACTGACCCGAACCCTCGTCACCACAGACAGGAAACCTCATCACCACTGACCCTCATCACTACTGACCCGAACCCTCATCACCACTGACCCGAACCCTCATCACCACTGATCCGAACCCTCATCACCACTGACCCGAACCCTCATCACCACAGACAGGAAACCTCATCACCACTGACCCTCATCATCACTGACCCGAACCCTCATCACCACTGACCCGAACCCTAATCACCACCGACAGGAACCCTAATCACCACCGACCAAACCTTAATCATCACTGACCCGGACCCTCATCACGAATGACCCGAACCTAATAACCACTGACCCGAAACTTAATCACCACTGACCAAAACCCCCATCACCACTGACCCGAACCCTACTCCTAAATCAGCCAACTACTCACCCTGAACTGCGATTCCTCGGTACAGATGGTGAGGTTGACGTCCAGAACCTGCTCCAGAGGCCAGATAGGAGTCTCCTGCTCTTCTGTCCCCCACACTCCGTTGATCCTGCTGTTTCTCACGATCACCCTCTTCTCCCCATCAAACTTCACAGACATCGCCACATTCCTACCATTTTTCATCAGAACAATTTCGACACTGTAGAAAAAGAAATGTTACAATGTTTTTGTTGTGCGACTATAACCATATGACGACTACATTGAGAATAATAATAATAATAATAATAATAATAATAATAATAATAATGTGCGTACTTATATTCGCGCCTTTTCCACGCCCTAAGACATGCTCAAAGCGCTACATTATTACCCCGAAGGAGTGTACTATTTCCAATCATACCGTAACTGACATTTTCTCAAAGGTAATCAATTGAAATTATTTAATTTATGAGTTCCATATCTAATTATCTACAATCACAACAATCAAGACCCAGGTCAAGGGCAAATCTTCGAAATCTACGTGATATTTGGTCCCAGCCCCGTCCATCATAAAGACCCTAGCAGTCTTCGCTCGACAGACATAATTGGTAGGTTATCCAGCAGTACTATTTGGTACCTAAGGTTACATTGGATAACCTTTTTGAACTGTTTTGCATTGACCAAGGCCCTTACGCAAGAAGTACAACATACTTTAGATGTTGGTGTAAAGAGATGCGCATTTTCTATTTGTTTGGAATGATTCATTACGTTTAAATCAAGAAAGTATACTCACAGTCTAGTCTCTGTCGGCGTGATAGCGGGGAGGAAGACACAGCGCCCTGGGGAAACCCTACCGACAGTCCAGAATCGGGAGGTTGAGTGTGCCTGTAAAAGGATACGGGTGAATAAAATAGCATGTTGATCTATATACAAGTGTTTCCTTCCAATCAATTATTAAGTATTGTGAAGACATCATTGCTGAAGCAAGTACTGTTTTAACTGATGAATGTAAACCAAAGTGTTGGGTACAATATATTAAAAATAAACACATGCGATCTCACTTTCGCCTAGCTACATTATGCGATGTGTATCCTGGTGTACAGTATGTCTATCTATATCTAGACGCCTAGCTCCAGTATGTTATGTGTACCTTGGTGTACAGTATGTATATCTATATCTAGACGCCTAGCTCCAGTATGTTATGTGTACCTTGGTGTACAGTATGTATATCTATATCTAGACGCCTAGCTCCATTATGATATGTGTACCCTGGTGTACAGTATGTCTATCTATATCTAGATAGTGTTGGTGGCAGGATGGAAGTGTGCAGGAGTTACATACTTTTCTCTTCAGCCTTCACTTATAATAATTTTTCATGCTATTGAAACAATACGCAGCAGTTTCTTTCTTGGATTCGTTCAGTTGTCAAGGGATATACTTGAGTCATGTCCTGTTTCAATCACTATGCCGAAAGTGAGACTTTTGAATTATATCATCATGAAGACTTTTTAACATATTATAGGCGAATTATACCATATAAACAGCTGATGTTCCCTGAAAGGAATGGTGATCTTACCACGTTAACACAAGGGTTGTCCAGTTGCCTCCACGCCCCTCCCTCGCATATACCGCTCACGACAATCGGGACGTAGAAGTCATCGCACATTAACTGGGCGGTGGATCCCATCTTCTGACCGTCAATATAGAGTAATCTTCCCTTGGGGATGCTGACCGGAGGTACAGCGCAGATCGACTCCTCTGAATGCCAAGAGGAAATAATTAATGTCAGCCCGGGTCCGGACCCCCCGCCCCCTTTTGAAGATCAGTTATAGAATTAAGTTTCGATATACCTGATGACGTAACATCGTAACCGAGGTGACAGGCTCTTCCTAGCGGCCACACAACACAAAATGACCATGTTTTGGCGATATTATTTCCATTTGTCTTATGATTTATAGAATATCTGCAAATTCCTGACACATATCATGTTTATCTCATCTTGTTAGGTAGAATAATTATTATTTCTTCCTCAATGAGATAAAGATGGTATTAGTCAAGAAGAGAAAGGTAACCAAGTCGTGAGTCCATGATGGACATAACACAGCCGAAGACGGATAGGTCGGATAGGTCGGATAGGTCAGCAAGTTTATTCGCCCATAAACTATAAACAGTAACTTTGAAAACCCAAGTATGTAAATTTGGGTTTATCAAACCAGACCAGATCATGACATGTTTATGTCATCATCATCAACATGTTGAACTCATGAATCTAGTCCCCAAAAGATCCAAATGAATAACAGGAAAATCATGATATCCACATATGTAAAGACAAAATCGCTAATCTCCTGATAATAAATCTAAGGAGAAACATTAAAACCTATATCTGAATATTTATTCAGAAAGACAGAAACCGAGATGCATGAACCTAGAGAAAGCAGAAGGGTCGCGCTTGGATTGGGCTATTGTTTGACAGTGCACTGGTGATTGAGTGAGTGAAACATGCTTATGCAAAAGTTAAAGAGTGAAAATAGGGTTAGTGTGCACTATGAAGAAAAAAGTTAAAAGATATGCTTGACTTTATGTATTCAGTCACAATTAAATTAAGGGTTAGAGTTAGGGTTAGGGTAAGTAGCTAATTAATAAGTAATAATAGGGGCATAATTTACATTTCCTCTATTAAGTCATCATTCGTATCATGTCTTCATTCATTATATGTTAATATAAGAATAATCAACGAGTTGCGAGGAATTACGGATTATCTGTCCTGAGTTAATTATTGTGATAAACTCCGAGCTTCAGCGAGGAGTTTTACACAATAATTAACGAGGGACATATAATCCGTTATTCCGAGCATCGAGTTGGTTATTCTTTTTCTTACCCAAGATAATTTTGATGCGTAAAAACGAGGGAAAAATGGACCCAGTGGCTCTGTAGCTCATCAGGCTTCATATCAATTTTGCTTTAGGGTGTGGCAAATGTGAAATTAGGTTAAAGGGTGTGGCCCCTGAGGCCCTTATTAGGGGCCACAGGGCCACAAAAGCTATCAATCATAATCATCACTAGTCAAAGAGTATATTCACAAAGTTTCAGCTTTCTGGGCCTTTTGCCCCTGGAGAAGAAGATGAAAATAGGTTCTAAGGGCGTGGCCCCTCTGGCCCTTGATAGGGGTCAATTGGCCACCAAAGCTACAATTTATAATCCTCACTAGTCAAGAAGCTTCAACTTTCTAGGCCTTATGGTCCCTCACTAGTCAAGGAGTCTGTACACAAAGTGTCAGCTTTCTAGACCTTATGCTTCTAGAGAAGAAAATGAAAATATGTTTTTAGGGTGTGGCCCCTGTGGCCCATTTTAGGGTCCACAGGGCCACCAAAGCTACAATTTATAACCCTCATTAGTCAAGGAGTCTGTACACCAAGTTTAAGCTTTCTAGGCCATTATGGTTCTGGAGAAGAAGTCGAAATTCCACAAAGTTTACGGACGGACGGACGTATGGACTGACGGACGCCGGACACCATGCCATGCCATAAGCCCAACGGGCCTGTAGCTAAAAAATGATCATGAAAAGTTACCAGTCCTGACCAAAACGTTACCAGTCCTGACCAAAAAGTAACCAGTCCTGGCAAAAAGCCAGTTCAAGGACTGGCTGACGGGCAATATTTTAAACATTGTATATAGGCGACAAGTTTCAGTTTACTAGGCCTTATACTTCAGGAGAAGATGAAATAGGTTTGAAGGACGTTCCTGTTGCCTTAATTATTATTATAAAGCTACAATTTATAATCTTCACTAGTCAAGGAGTCTGTACATCAAGTTTCAGCTTTCTAGGCCTTATGGTTCTGGAGAAGAAGTCGAAATTCCACAAAGTTTACGGACGGATGGACGGATGGACGGACGGACGCCGGACACCATGCCATGCCATAAGCCCATCGGGCCTTACAGGCCAGATGAGCTAAAAAGTGAAACGTTAAAAAAAACTACGCTTGGCCGGTAAAGTACAAATTGTAGTCATACGCCATTCATAATTTTCGTCACTATTTCAGGATTGGCGGCTCTAAGTAGTTCGCAACTCACGACCTAATTTGAAATAGTTTATTATTGGTTGTCACATTATATCAAAACATTATTGTCTCATATCATAAATTAATTCTTTTTAATTGACTGCGCACAACCGGAAAGAAAAGGTAAGACGTCCTTAGCTTTCGTTACGTTTGACAAACATTAGTGAGGAATGTATGACGTCACTGTTTGACGTCATGATTAATGACGTCATAGAGCTATGACGTAACGACAGTTCGACCGGCGACTCTCCCGTCTAGCGCCGCCTTGAAGTTTTAAACTTGTATTTACGGCAAAGAAAACATCAAAAGGTATTCATTTCCCATTAAAAATGTTGTAGTAATGTGTGACTTTCGCAATTCGCAAGTATAAGCTCTTTCATCTATATCTCTCAACTGAATTAGAAGATCCAAGCGAATCATGAATGGATGCAAAATAGTTCCGTCAACCAATCCAAATGCGAGTTATTTTTAGAAAAACTGTTCCCATGACCATTCATTCTCTCCCCACAGAGGCAACTCAGTCAAACCTGAATTAGCCTCTGTTCTATTACGGCTAATACACGGGATAGAAAGGTAGAAATCTGATTGGAGGCAATCGAAGTTAGTTGTGCAATCAGCGACGCCGTTTCAAAAGTGGTCATTCGCATATCCTCGGCGATCTCCGTGTCATTCGTCAAAGCTTTCGTTGAAATTAACCATCCAGGGGAGGTAATTCTTTCTTTTACAAACCATCGCTTTTTACCTTCTCAGTAGTTATTATTTGGTTGATCAGTAAAATAAAATGTATCATAAAACAAATAATAATTTACTCAATTATAAAACCGTTTCTATCTAATGATAAACCCTATCCTTATCTAATTTTCAAATAGTTTCCCTCTCACACTGTTATTGAAAATACAGGTGAAGACATAATACTTTTCAAGTCACTATACGATCGTTAAGAAATCCCCGAGTCATGGATATCCTAAAGGTGTTTTCATTGGCTGCACATAAGGGAGATATCTAAAGTCACAACTTTTTGCCGCTAGGGTAATCTGCTGGAACCCCAGGATCTTGGCGTAATAGAACAGAGGCTATTTCAGTTATGACTGAGTTGCCTCTGTGGGGAGAGAATGATGACCATTATGCAAACTTTAATACCCGGCATATCCTTGCCCGCTTGGGTAAGAAATGTTCATATGTCTTCGGTTGTACTTGTTTGCCGTTGAACGCCACCCCTATAGATTTTTCACCTGTACTCTTCTACTTCACGAGCCTTGCCAACAAGCAACTTCCTCCACTTTCTATTCTATTTTAAGCTCAGCTCTATAGGCTACACACCTCTTGGGCTTCTCTTGTTCTATTAATAGGTCACATCAAATGCTTCCGTTGATGTGTTACCTGTCTTCTATTTGGCCACTGTAGTCCACTGTTACCACTTCCTTTGCCTACCTGTTTCTCACCTCACTCCAATTTCTGTTGCTGAGGTGGAAACACGTGTTTCATTTCTTGGTATGGTGATTTTCTTATATATTTTAATCTGCCCCAATTCCCATTCAAACTCGTTTGTGGGCGGATCAGCGCAGTGGTTAGCGCGTTCGGCTTCGGATCAAGAGGTCCGAGATCAGTTGGAATGGCGCCAGGCAACTATGTCTGCAGTAGCACGCAGTAAGGTTTGGGTTCAATGCTACACTGAATTTCAGCGCAGTACCACCCATGGTTCGCTAGTTCTAGCCGAAGATCGCAGGTTTCACCGCAATGCATAGCCACATTAGTGTTGCGGGCTTTCTCCCTGCAATAATACTAGCAGCCGCGATATAAGTGAAATAATCTTGAAAGCTGCATTAAACCCCAGATCACCTCACCTCACCTCAAACTCTTTTATAAGGTGTTTAATGTTATCTAAATAATAATCAAAAACTACTAATGATAATATTTAATTTGTAAAATATTAATTTAATTCAGTAAAATAGTATTTACGGTAATTATCTCTGTAATTTACTTAACTGGCCATGCCATGTGCTTTTCGATAGGAATAATTTCTAATTGCAATATTTATATCTTTGATATGAATTATTTTCATGTGATATATTAAGCAATATTAATTTGATATTATACTAAATGGATATTGTTAAAATTATTTATTTAAAAAT
This sequence comes from Steromphala cineraria, assembly GCA_916613615.1. NCBI lineage: Eukaryota > Metazoa > Mollusca > Gastropoda > Trochida > Trochidae > Steromphala > Steromphala cineraria. The sequence continues at coordinate 60,590,862 of OU744734.1, read as the reverse complement.
TATGACTGCAATTTCTGTTGCTGAAACACTTATTTCATTTCCAGATTATTGTACCTCAGCAACAGATCCATCAACCCATCGAATAAATCATATCACCATCCATCCTTGTTTGTCACATCTTGACAAGCGGCCCAGTGCTGAACAAATAGCCACTCGGCCACATATGCAACATTTAATGTTGTTACATCTCCTCTGTATTTATATAAGATTAAGATGCAATGAAACAGGGTAAAGAAAAGGTTTTACAAAGCTTACCATCAATTTTCCTGAACATCAAGTTCCCGCTCTGGGTGACGTCACGCAGCTGAGAGAGAAAGATTCTGGAGAAGAGCAGACATTTTCCACCATGGCGGTTGTGGACAAAGGAGAGACAGGATGAGTTGACATGGCAGTGTAGAGCGCACAGTTCTGGAAATGCCGTTGACGAGATTTCATGGGCAGAGGAATGCTGAACATATTTATTGTCAAAATTGTAATCTCTCTCAAATTTACCCACGACTTGTAACACAAATGTTAGAGAAAACCAAATAAAATCAGTTTTCACCATGTTCACAGCTGTGTATCTCTGTTGAAATGTCAACAAGCCCTTACTGGAGACTGGTTCTTCTAACGAAGGCTCTATCTCCATTCACGAAATAATTGAAAGTCTAGTGACTACTGATCTATGACGTGGGGAAATATTGAAAATGATACCAGGTACATCATCGATTGAGGATATTGACGTGCACTACAACGAGGTTATGTTCACACATTAAAAATGTCACAAATTGTCCCTGTGTAATTAAAGCAAGATTCACTGAGTGGATAATGGGTTGTAGTGAAGAAACATTGATTAGTTAACGTGGTAATAAAATATTTACTCATAACAGCTAGAGGTTTCTTTCAACTCACTCAACATTGGGCGCAACGAAGCTAAAGTGAACCAAATTAAAGAAGTGCGTCAAGATTGAGGAAGAAGTCAGCCATTGTCCCGCCTATCCTACCAGCATGACCCAATCAATAGACACAGCAAGCTAAAATCTTAATTAACATTCCCTGAATATAAACATAAAGTAAATGTTTCGATCCCGTTCTTCAAAAATCATTTCAAGAAGGAACAATACGGTTTCACTACTTCTAGATAATTCGTTTACAAAATCTTATGTAAGCAGTCAGAAAGTTAGTTACGAGAGGATGATGTTTAAAAGGAAATATAACTAGTGTTCATAATAATTGGATTTGTGAAGTTGACTTCCGCGAATATTTATGACTGTAATTAAGTTTATCATTGAAAACAAGTATTTAGGAAAATTTGCCATCAGGGGACAAACTTGTGAGTTATATCAATATAATTATATCGTTCGAATTAAAGCAAAAACATGTGTGATGAAACTCACGAAGTTGCTCTTCAACTGCAATGATCTTTCTTCATCAAAGATAAACTTTAATTCAACGGCTTAGGTGTGAACATGAATAGAAAGATTGCTGTTCGGTACAAGTCTGGACTGGTACGGCTAGTCCCAAGTTGACCGCCATAATTTTGACGCTTTCGACAAATAAATATGTTGATCAAATTACATTTTCATAAAACCTGAAGTATGAAGATACTTTTTTTATAAAAATTTCCTCCAACTCTTATATCTCCATAAAAATGCCATGGCGTTTTGCTATGACATTTCTGAATGCCACGGCAAAACGCCATGGCATTCGTTGATGCCACGGCAAAACGCCATGGCATTCGTAAATGCCACGGCATTTTTACCGCCGTGTGAAAATGCCATGGCATTTTGTATTTCAGTGGTTTTCTGTTAGAGCTTTTTGATTGCATCATCTTGCCAGAAACTAAAAAGATGAAAAACTTGGATTTGTTGCCAGATACTTCAATTTTCTTCCCCAGTCCGCGAAACTTTAGACCTGGAAAGATAAATGATATTGTAATGTTTGTCTTTGATAGATGATAGATTATTCTAAAACCAAGTCAATCCACCACTTGATTTCAATTTTATGATGGCTAGGTTGTTTGGGTGCTTCAGCTATCCAAAGAGCTACCGTATATGACTGGGTATGTGCCGAGAATTTGACACCAGAAATTAGGGGGTCAAAGAGGGGGATCGGCCTATACCTGAGATATATGATGCAGATGGAAAAATCAAGAGACCAAGCACGAGTATCGGTCAGTCCAGCGAGTTAGCGAGTCGATGTTCACACAGGAAGCAACATGCACAATCATCGAGGTCATTTCTATATTGAACTTGTAAAATAAAAATACTTTTGTTGTGTTGTTTTTGTTATTAATGAAAATATACAAAGAGAAGTTGAAAAATATATAAAGATATATTAATATGAAATATTCAAGCAACCTTCCCGTACTGTTAGATTTCGGCAGATCGATGTGGCAATTGAAATCCGGTTTTTCAAATGTTTTCAGAGTTATCACTTCAAAAGGCTTGTTGTCCATTTTAAGGTGTTAATAAGACATATTTCCAAAGTTATCAATCATATTTTATCGAAATTCAATCAAATCTTTGTCAAAGATACACTCGTGAAAGCACGATATTTTACATTACTTTGAATTTCAATCGTAATTCGTGACGACAAATAACATTCCTTATATAATTTTTGGCTCATGGTTATATTTCTGATCGTTATTTTTCGACTTTTAAATACACAAATATTTCAATTAACTGCATGTTAATTTTGACAAAAATAAAATGTAGAAAACGTGTAAGAAAATCTGGTATATTTACACATTTAATATTGTATCGACAAAATGTTGTCATGAAATTATTACGACCACGTTTTATGTTTCGTAGATCCTTTTTAAACCGACTTGCTGATTGGTTAACCTACATAATTTAGCCAATGAAAAGTCTTGTAACAAATATCTCATTCCCAGTAAACACTTCATGCACCAAAGGTTGTTGACTGTCGTTCGTTAACAATTTGTCGAGAATAATATATAATATGATTAAAACAAACAACAAACACTGTAAGCGAACACTTATAATTCCTTTTATAGTTTTTTAAAATAATATACATCTTAAAATTAACGTGTCATTTGATTATTCATGAGCTTTTAGTTTCACTGCAACTGGCATCATGTCGACTTAATACTGTCAGCAAAATAGAGCTGCGAGGAGGGGGGTCGGCCTATACATGAGATACTAGGTTTTGATTGGAATTTGGGGGGTTGAGAAAGGGGGTCGGCTTATATCCGGTCATATACGTTATGACAGATAGAGCTTTAGATGCTCCTGGTAGGGTAACAAAGCTGGACAGGTCAACAGGTAGAAGCCGGACTAAATTTAACCGTTCTAAAACCGGCTTTCTATCAGTCACGATGCATTTCTTTTCGTTTTTTCCCTCATCCTGTCAATTCACTTCTCCCTGGCTTGTCTACTGTCTTGTATGACAACGACCACACGTTAAAAAGGCAAAATACTATCAATAAACACAGGTTTCACTCGAGAGTTGTGCTCACTCATGCCAGAAACCTCTCCCGCCCGATAGCCTATAGTTCGTTTCAACAAATATGAGAGAGCAGCTTAGGATATACTTACATTAGTTTATGTTATTGAAGTTGTAAGTGAGTGCAACTTCGGAGTCCGCTTTCATAACGAGGGCACACACCTCCTTTATTTCGCTAATTTTCAGGAGTATAAGTGTGTTGCAACCCTTGTTTTGAATTGTTAGAGTTTCTTGTCTTCTATCTAGATTGAAAAATGTATCATCAAAGATTATAGAAACAAAATAATATTATGATAAATCCAGATCATCCTCCTGTGACAGGCATTAACGATAACAAACTCTTTCTCTTAAAAAACGTGTTAAAAAAGAAAAAAAAAGTCAACACCCATCATGATTTTTTGGTATTAATTATTTCAACTGCTATTTAAACCCTGATTTCATTCTTCTCAATCCCGCATGTCTTAGGACATCATTTCTGACAAATGACATACTACAGAATGAAGTGTGTATTTAGGGTGGGATCGTGTCGGGACAAATTTTGTAAAGAGAAGTCAACTCGTACAATTTCTTTGAAATTTCATAAAAAAGGAATATTTGATAAGGTTGATCATATTGCGAATAAATTAACACAATTTGAACAAGTTAATCTTTTCACACATTTGAATGATTTGAGAACACACAATCCCCGAGTGCATGCATACATGCGTGTGGTAAAGTACTTCTGGTATTTTTACATTTGCAAATAGTTTCTCATGTAAGAATGATATTTAGGCGGTCCCCTCAACTACAACCTTCAATGAGCATTTTTCATCAATCAAAACATCCTGCACTAAAGAAACAAATTGATCACGATGCAATCTTATTAAAATATGATCTATTTGCTACACTACGCTACGCATGTAGATCATACCAGGCTCAGTTATAACAGCCGTCAGAGTATCCTTTGACTCAGCCAATCAGCGACTTTGCCCCGTAACTCGGGTTGCTGACGACAGGTATCCATATCTTATCTTCAGAACTCGGAAAACGAACAATTCCGACTATTTCTAAATGTCGACAACAAATATTTCCTGTCATGCTCCTATCAATTTGTTGGTCCAAAAAAGTCCAGGTAAATACTTAAATGTTATCATTATCGAAGAAATCACCGTAAACTTGGCAAATTCAAACAGCAAGCTGTAGATGCTATTTTTGGAACAGTTACGTTATATAAACGTTTCCTTTTAAATCTTATATGTAACGATTTATACTCATTTAATTCGTTGTATTGTGTAGCCATAAATATACTGACACAAATGAGAAGACCAGAACTGACATAAAAACATTAGATAAAGTCTTGTTGATTTGATATCACACATATTCGATGTACATATGCAAACTAGAAAGAATCTAGTTCTGTCAAATAGTCAAACATTACAACTGAATTAGCGAATGTTACGACATATGATAATTACCTAACACTGCTTTTTGGGAAAATCGAAAGGTCATAAGTTATCATTTTATCATTTGGGCTGTACAGTGTTAAATTGCTTTAATCTCTTGAATTGTCCTTTAAGAAAGGTACGATTTGATTGGTGGAAGAAATCTTCCTCACATCCAGCGGTCAAAGGTTACCCTGACGGCTGGACTTACGGGGCCTTGTGAGATCTTTAATCTGCGTAACGTAGTGAAGCAGTTAAGATATCATTTTAATGAGATTGATCACGATGCAAAGTGAGGCCAAGGAATGATCTAAATGCAACACAAACTGTGTACTAACATTACATGCTTAAGTAAATTCCAAAGTTGTCCATTCTTTTAAAACATAATTCTGAATTGATGTTGTTTAGGGTTTTGTTTTTGAAAATAAAACTATTGGGGGTGTTATGTTATGAGATATGTCGTTCTAGTCTGATTCAATTTCTCGTTCGCATTTTATGGCATGTTCAACCCATGATTATATCGTCAAAAGAATATTGGTCCCACAAAAATAGCTTCGGATACTCTGAACGCGTGTGTGTATGCGTGTGTGTGTGTGTGTGTATGTGTGCCCGCCCGTGGAATTCGAAAACTGAGGGTTAGTGTCTTTGTAGCATTCAATCTCAGATATCTATACTTATTCAATGCTTTCATCTTAGCAAAGGGTTTTGTTTTTTTCTCGAAATCACGACAGTCCTCTCGATCACGCGTAACGATGTAAAATCTCGTTTCGGGGTTCCAACGCAGAGTGACATCGATTTTTTCATTCACTACGCGTGAAAAATTAATCATCCATAGTCATCCATTTTTGTGTAAATCGAACTTTACAATAACGTATTTGATTTATTGCTGCTTCATCTAGTTTTAATACATTGTCTTTATCTCCGAACCATTTATTTTCATCTTTCTGACTTCATCTTTCTTATACCAAACAGATGTCTTTGTTACATAATGAGACCTCGGGTAGAATGTTTACATCCTGGTGAATATTTAATTATCAAAATACGACTGTATACAAACGTTTGTCTTTGTCATGAGAAATAACAGTGATATATAGCATATAATGACACCTTAGGGACCATGTCAAAGAAATCAAATGCGCAAGAAATGAAAGGTTATGCAAGCGAATGGGTGTTCATGCATCGCATACAGACGATGATGATAAAGATTTAATTCGACATGAATTTTGAATGATCTTAGTTATGATATATAGAAACTAGATCGATAATTTCACATCCTTATTCTTTTAACACGTATTGTCCTTCTAAGTTGATGGTCCCAAAGGGCTCATTGAAAACTCATTGAATATACATGTATTAAAGAGCATTGTCTATTGGCGTACGGAAAACTCATTGAATATACATGTATTAAAGAGCATTGTCTATTGGCGTACGGTCCGCCATTTTGAATTCGTTAGGAATTACACTGGAAAGGTGCTGAACTGTTTCGTAATATTTGTCAATAATATATACATAGTATTTTTATTGATGGGATAACAGTACTTTTACAAACTGATTGGTAGTGAAACTAATCCAAAATGCCTTTTATGCCAAAGTATGGGTTGACACACTACCGATGAATGGCTTCACTACTAACTATATTTTTATCGATTGTGCACCCCATTATATCAAGTTATCAAATCTAAACCATCAACACATTAACTCTCAATAAAATGTTTTAATTGTGGGAAAAACTAAAGATGTATTTACTGGAATTTCCCCATTAATTTGATCTAACCTAAATAAATCATAAGAAAATACTCTCTTTGAAAGGGGCAGTAGCACGTTTTTTGAAAATTTTATATTTTATATTTTTCAATGATAATTGTATGTTAAAGCTAAATGTATTATTTTGAACAGTCTCAAATCTCAGTACACAAACCAATCATCCATAGTCAGAGAGCAAATTATAAAGATTCACTTAAATCTTCGACACTATCAAAATACATTAAATATTTAAGTACAATTATCATCGAAAAATTTAAAATATAAAATTTTCAAAAAACGTGCTTAAAGAAATCACTTTCTTATTGAATGCTGTAATCAGAGGGTAAAATTTGTAGAATTGTATATTGAGCAAACATCTTCTTCCAATCAAACAAAATTAGGAAGTAATGAAGTTACTGTCAAAAAAGAAAAGAAAGGGCTTTTCCCACTGGTCTTTAACGTATATAACATATATCGTATATAACCTTATTCAGAGAGGGGCGTTTTAAATGCATTGAACTTGCGCATGCGTTGTCGAAGCTACCGTGAACTGTGTACTGACAGTAATTATTATCGTGCGCCATGGACTGTAAACAAACATTTGAAATTTATCAATCATTTCATTTACCAAATAACATGATGTATGTTATATAAATCACAATGTTTATGGGATTCATAAACTGACAAAATACGAAGAACGTATTCGGATCACAAAACGTTTATATATATACTGCAATCCAGTTTGGATTCTGCAAGGAAGTAAGGGAAATCCACAAACTAACGATTACGGAACGGATTGGGGATTTCATCTGTCGGCCTATACATGAGATACTAGGTTTTGATTGGAATTTGTATGACAACGACCACACGTTAAAAAGGCAAAATACTGCTGACAGCTCGTTGAACCCAAACTCACTCACTCATCAAACAATTACAAATACATGTGCAAGTTATCTATATATTTATATTTTCATAATGTAATCGTTTTATATAACAATATCGATTAATGATCCGATTGTTAAACACTTCATTCAAAAGTTTAATATCATTGGAACTAATGATGAATAAATAAAAAGTATCTAAATGCCTCTTTTGAGTCACACAAATTAATCATTATAATCTTTGCTATCTGAAACCCACTGAGCTATAACAATGTAAAACCACAAAACTCTCTTACCCAAACCGGAAATTGTTGCTACGGCCCTGATACATTTTATCTGATAAACTAACTGTAAAGAGCTAAGTCGCAGTATAAAGACTTACTATATCTTCCACTAAATGTACACTGTATAATAGTATGTGTATTGATATACTGTGTTGAATAAACTGTTTCACTCTTTACCTACACATCCCCGCTCATTACGTCACCATACATTATGGCTGATGAACTAACTTCACGGTCCAATGTCGCCGAATATACACTAGTCATCCCTTGCTCTTAATATACAAGTGTATGTCGATTAATTGAGTCAAATACGCGATTTCTCTCTTTGTCTTAAAGTCCCGTTCATTATGTCACCATACACTGTGGCGGAAGACCTAACTGCGATTGGCAATGTCGCCGAATAACGCTCATAGTCTCCTATTAATACACAAGTGTATGGTGATTCTCTGGGGGCTAAATATTACTCTTTGTTAGACGAGTTTCTTATCTATAGTTTATACCTCCATGTCCCTACACATGATTTTACATTTCTAAGGAAAACGTTTTAAATTATGGTTTTAAAATCGCTTTAGTTCCAGTTGATGCGAATCAAATTAAGTTAAAGAGGTAAAATTATTTTGAGCAATGCGCTGACTTCATGGTGTCACATGTATCAACATACATGAGTCTTTTTCTTTTTTTTGTCTTTGTTGTTGAAACTTTGCAAATCTGTAGTTCTATCTTCAGATTTGAATACTCATTTCTTATTAAATATAGAAAATGGTTGTGGCAAGGCGAAGATCCATGTCATTTGTGTTTCTTAGATTCTCAATGAGCAATATATGTTAACGTTACATCACAAATTAGGGAATTTGGTTAAACATCAACTAACCTCGATTTTTCAAAAAAATAATAAACTGGACTTTATTTTTGTTAATTGTCCAATTAACACCTTTAATTAGCTTCATTTGGACAGCGTAATTATCGGCTGTGAAAAACCCACCTGGGTTAGGGGCCATAAAACTCGCGCGGGTGTGACGTAATAAACAGACTATACAGAGTAAAGCATCATTATTGCAATGGAAATACCGCCTAAATAATTGTTTAATTACCATTGATGTGGATACTTTTTTTACACCAAATGCTTAGTAGTGTTACATCGTCAAATGATTTATCTGAATGAGTGGAAAACATTTTCTGAAAATCGTTAATTATTAGGTTTTTTCCCTGTGGTATTGTTGCGATAGATGTATAGATAACAAGGCTGATTCTGTTTATGACGTCACACATTGGGGGCATGACCAGTCATGCATTCCCTGGTTTGTTGTCAGATAGATCTAAGCGGCCCTTCAAAAGTGGCTTCAAAAAACGGCTTTCATTACCAAACTAAACATATTTGAGTAGCGACCTTTAACGCACTGTACAATATTGTAATCAGACTTTCTATAGTCCAAAGAAAATAGTGAAATATGTTTGTGGTTTATATGTGAACTATAACTATTTCCAAAGACGTTGAAAACATGTATAATAGACCTGAATGAGTGTCATTTGGAAATAAATCCCCAAAAGATTTTGACAAATCTGCTATGGTCTCGATTCAATGATTTCTTTCAATAAGATATTGACACTTCATGAAATATCTACGCCTGTCTTTAAACTGTTAAACATCCGCTGAACTCGACTTTTATACTTTTCGATTTTCGTTCAAATATGTTTAAACAAAACAAGAACTGGGCTTTTTTATAATTTTCCCAATAAACACATTTGATTAGCTTTACGTTAGGACCGCGTAATTAACGGACAGACAGACAGACAGACAGACAGACAATTATTTAAGTCTCACTTCTGTACAGCAAAACAATAAATACATATTGGAATAAAACACGGATAAAAGTACAGAACCACTCAATATGAGTTATGAGAGACTATCATATATACATATCGTAGAAATTACATGAACTTTAAAAAAAAGGAGTAATATTTTAGGAAAATAGAAGGCGTTTCCTTCGTTGTAATATTAAAAAGCAGGTTTTGGCAAAATAGTAAAACGTATCAGCACTTTGACATAACAGCATTTTTTCAAAATCTGTTAGAATAAAAACATTAACATCATGGGAAGATATATATACTTTAAAAATTTGTAATTGTAATTGTACGTTTGTGTCTCGTAAGCCTTTTTTTTTTTTTTGATATTTTTTATTCAGTTCAAGGGTTCCATGTTACACTGTCTTCACAAACATTTAAAACACTCTTTCACACTTTCCACAATTTTGAGTTTCAGATAACACACATGTAGTAGGTAGACTGGGAACAAGATATTATTTGCCATGAAACAATTCTTATCTTAATGAGTAAATAAGTAATGAAGTATATCTTTCACTATTGGTCTCCATTTTTGTTCAAAAAGATTATAAGTGCCGTTCTTTGTGGCAATATATTTCTCTATGTTAATTATCTCTGTCAAAGATTTGGTGAAATTTTGAAATAAAGGAGTTTTCTTTTTTATACTCATATTATGTATATATTTCTTGGCTAGCAGAATGACGTAAGCCTTATGGCTGGGTGCTGACTTTTAACAGCTTTTTATACTGTGATATATATATATGTACAGCATGTGACACATAAATAAAATACTCTTCTTCTTCTTCTTCTTCTATATAACGGCTGTGAAAAACCCTCCTGGGCTAGGAGCCATAAAACTCGCGCGGGTGAGACGTGTTAAACAGAACTATATACCAGTAGTACAAAGTGGCGCATTCACTGGTTTGTCGCCAGGTATATTTAAGCAGATCTAAGAAGAATATTAATATCTTAACTATATAATTTTTTTTATGTTCTTTTTAATATAGACATGATGTTTATCAAAACGTGTGTACATGTATGCAATAATTTAATGCCATAATCCATTTATTATTTTAATATCTAAATAAGTGTCTCAAAAGCCGTTTATTGGCTGGGCCTACAATTCTTAACCTTTAATGTTTTATGAAATGCATTTACTTGTTGAATTGTGGCGTGACACATATTAAACATTTCTTCTTCCTCTTCTTCTCCCTCTTCTTTTAAGCTGCCCATCAAAAGTGACATTCAAAAACGGCTTTAACTACCAAACTGAACAAATTTGAACAGCGACCTTTCAAGCACTATAAAGTATTTCAATCAGAGCTTCGTATATTCCAAAGAAAATAATAAAATATATTTGTGATGATGTAAACTTTAATTCCTTCAACCGAGAGTGATGAAGACTAAATTGCGTCAACCTGGTCATGACATTTTATTGTTTTATTACCCCTTTGAGCTGGTTGCGGCGACCGCCGTGACGGGTAGCTAAGGGTTTAATCATGCCATAAAAGGCGGGACAAATTGCAATTGCATGGCACTATATATTAGAAGAAGAAGAAGAAGAAGAAGAAAATTATTTTATTACAAAAGTGTCACACCCTGATACAGAGTCGGGCCTACATAGGCCTATGAGACACACAATAAAACAATATAAAAACCCTTAAAATAAATGGTAAAATTTCCAGTGCAATCAACTTTCATACCACCACAACATAAATATAACATGAAAAGGACACTTAGACAAACGTATATAGACATTTATTGTAACATGTTCCAATGGACCGATCTCCAGATTAACTATTATACATTTCAAAATAAGTCCGAATTTAGTTTCAACACTGAGTGGATTTGTTGTTCTTGGATAGATCAACTCAATGAATGAGATAGTACCTTCCAAATGCTTTCTTTATATTTTAGACTTAAGGCTATGTGTAATAAAAAAGAATACACTAGTTGTCATTGAAAAAAAAAAGAAATTCTTTTGATTATAAGATCTTAATATTACTGTGAATATTTACTTTTTAATGCTTGAAACTCTAAGCCTTACATTAGTGTTTCATATAGAAGATATGCTTAAAATACAAGATGTTAAAATTTGGCAGGTTTATTTGTGGAATGATGTTGGAAATTTACTGCGCTCATATCATTAGTATAAAGACATTCCCTTTGTTGAAAATCATGTAAAGAAAATGAATGTTTAGAGATCAAATTTAGATGTGGTAATTTACCCTTGTTAAATGAAACTGGAAGATATGCCAAGTCTCAGGTTCCTCGTCTACAAACGCAATGTATCACGAGTTATTAATCAACATGTACATATGGTTGAACACAAATTTCACTTAAAAATGAAAAAGAAGAGAACTGCTTTTGATCCAATTAGGTTGAATGTTTCAGATTTAAAACATGAACTTATCAAATGTAAATGTGTTCTTTCAATGTCTGATAAGCCAGTTGTGGTTTGACGTACTGTTTTATTATGTACCATGTTTTGTATAAGAAATGTAATGATACGCCTAACACTTTGGTAAAAATATACTACTACCCTAACATTATAAACAGTAAGCGGGGTAGTACCCCAAAACCCCTACAACCCATTTCCCCTACAGCTTATAACAACAAAGTTATGGTCCATTGCACTGCTAATCTCAAGCCTGATACCTCTGACAATAATGGACTGGCCCAGAACATAACATGAACATGTTTTGATGACATATACATAGCAATAGAGAGACATATATTTTATCATATCATTATCATTAAATATCTTCAGTCTTTGATATTTCTTCACATACATTCATTTTATACCTTATATTATATTACTATATATACATACTTACATTTAAATATCTTTATTCTTTCACATGTTGTACTTAAACATTAAATATATTTTTTTTACATATTTACATTTCTAGGAAGACTGCTGTAGTGAATTTATTATTTTGTTGAGCTTGTCTGATAGAGTGTTGTAATCTAACAATATGGTCAGTGGTGCTATATGATTTTCTATATCCTGATTGATTTTGTTTGATCAATTCGTTGGTTTCTAAATAGTGTTGTAATATTGTCGTTGCCATAGCTTCGAGTGTTGTGCAAAGATTTGATGTTTGACATTCCTATGATCTGTATTTCTCAGTATTTTGAGTTTTGGTTTGTTCCTTTGTTCTCTCATCTATGTTTTGTGGTTTTGATTGTGTTTTTCTTGCAGACCTGATATCTTCAAGAAGTCTATGTTCAACATTTTCCAACATTTTCTCCATCTTTTTTGTGTTTTTCCTATGTGTCATGTTTGTTTGTAACATGTACCTATATATATATACCTTCTCACCAGATAAGTTTTCTAACTTTAATTCCTGTAATCCCTTCTGCTCAACAACTCGCACAAACAAATCTACTCCATACTTAATCACTTGTTAGGGCGAGTCTATTATGCCAGAAGGGTAACTCACTGTGTTGTTTTAGCAACCTGTAGGGGAACTGGGCTGTAGGGGTAATGGGTTGTAGGTATTTTGGGATATAATCGTAAGCGGTCAGTGCAATATCATACACTTGTGTTAATTAACAATCTGTCTGTCTGGTCAGTGTTTAGGTATTGAGTGAGGAGATAATTAGTGCATATTCGGCGCAATTGCTCCTCCATACAGTTCCTTATGTGACTCAGTGAATCAATATATACTTGTGTATTAGCTGCAGGATATAATGAGTGTTAATCCAGCGGCATTGTCCCTTGCAGTTAGTTCATCAGCTATAATGTACTTTATGACTTATATAGGTTATGTCATGCATTCTTTTTTAGATTAACATATTATTACTCTCCATTAACATTATCTATTAGAATGCATTGAGCGCATAATCGAAATCCAATATGCATCTTAATGAGCCTTTTATTTGACCTATTATCCATCTAACACCCGAACGATTTGAAAACCCACTTGAGCGTGACTAGCACCACCCACAAATGGGCTTGTCGGCGTAGAAGCTAGCTTGCTCTAGTGCCAATGTGCCTACCTATTTCCAATCTGATTAAAATCAAATCATTGATTAGCTCCCTTATTTATATTATGTTGTTACTGGTCACTCATCTACGATCTGACGGAATCCCGTAGAGGTCCGTGTCCACCGGAAGTAAGATTTCAACCTGTCAAGGTTGCGCTTTCAAAGTTGTGAAAGTAGATTAAAGGTTCAAATATCACCGCTTTTCTATGTAACGCGGAAAATGCCGAGGTTTTCTGAATGTTTGGGTACGCTTGATTTGCTACATCAACATGAAAGCAGTATGTTTGTTAACATTCTTGTCGTCAGAATTATTAAAATATGATCAAATTTCAGATTATCGCAAACTTGATACGATATTTCTTTAAATCTTATGCATATTATACATGTTGTAAAATTAAAAGTAATAATCCTATGATACATTACAATCTAGACTATGATCGAAATCAAAGGATACAAGATTGAGAAAAAATCATGAAATATCAATATTTTTTTCTTTGAAGTACAACCTTAATCTTTAATTAACTGATAATTATATTGTTTTCTCAAAACATCTTTGTCTCACGTTTTGCGGTGAGATTTGCAGGATATGAAGATTAGTTTAAAAGAAGAGTTTAAATTGAGTTCTTGAAAATACTACTCAAATTCAGGCCCATAAAAGGCGTACAGCTATTATACAAAATTCAGCATGAAATGCTGATCATTATGGATCTTGAATTCTATTCTATCTTTTCACTTACCTCCTATACTTGATTATCAACAAATTTCCGGATTTTTAAAGCATCGTAAAGAATTCAGAAGCGTTTTGTCAGTGTCAGTGACATATCCCCTTTTAAACATAACATATGTAATGAAACTTTTATGGTTATTACAAAACTCGATCATAAGTTATCAAACTGATTTGTTTCCAAAACAACGGTTCTAGTCGGGTTGCAAATCAAGTAAGCCCCTTGCAATGCCGACGTGCTCATGCAGCCCTCGGTAGCTTATTTCCATGTGTAGACACAGTGATTTACAATGGATAGCCAGACACACAAAAGCCTGTGCACCTATATTTGTAGGTTTTGTTATATGAATTATTACAAAGCATCTATAGTAGGGACCGCACGGTGGTAGAAATCGTGCAGTCAACTCTCACGTTATAGAAAGGATTATGATGATGCAATGCCCGTTCAGGGCTCATACATGCTCGTTCAGAGCCCACACTTGTGGTCAGCGCAAAATGTAATGCTAAATGTTTTAATACATCTTGTAAAATTTTACCATCACTTGCAAACAACTTCACTACGATTTGGATCACTTCTTGTGCCTCCATTTACTCGATTATTTGTCACATTTAATCATTAGTTCCGATTGTACTTAAACTTGTAAATGAAGTGTGAACCATTGATTATTAATCAATATTATTAAATAAAACGATTACATTATGAACAAATAAATGAATAGATAACTTGCACAGGTCTTTGTATTTGTTTCGCGATTGAGTGAGTTTGGGTTCAACGAACTGTCAGCAGTATATTTAAGCTTTGAAACGTGTAGTTGTTGTCATACAAGACATTTAACAAGCCAGGGAGAAAGAGA
The DNA here is from genome assembly GCA_916613615.1 of Steromphala cineraria. Lineage (NCBI taxonomy): Eukaryota > Metazoa > Mollusca > Gastropoda > Trochida > Trochidae > Steromphala > Steromphala cineraria. The sequence goes on along the minus strand of OU744734.1, from coordinate 60,575,694 downwards.
ATTGACAGGATGAGGAAAAAAGGCGGAAAGACATGCATGGTGACTGATAGAAAGCCGGTTTTAGAACGGGTCAAATTTAGTCTGGTTTCTACCTGTTGACCTGTCCAGCTTTGTTACCCTACCAGGAGCACAGCTCTTTGGGTAGCTAAACCAAACAAACACGCCACCATAAGATTTGATTGGCTTGGTTTTAGAATAAACTATCATCTATATTATATTTATTTTACAAGTTCAATATAGAAATGACCTCGATGATTGTGCATGTTGCTTCCTGTGTAAACATCGACTCGCTAACTCGCTGGGCTGACCGATACTCGTGCTTGGTCTCTTGATTTTTTCATCTGCATCATATATCTCAGGTATAGGCCGACCCCCCTCTTTGACCCCCTTATTTCTGGTGTCAAATTCTCGGCACATACCCAGTCATATACGGTAGCTCTTTGGGTAGCTGAAGCACCCAAACAACCTAGCCATCATAAGAATGAAATCAAGTGGTGGATTGGCTTGGTTTTAGAATAATCTATCATCTATCAAAGACAAACATTACAATATCATTTATCTTTCCAGGTCTAAAGTTTCGCGGACCGGGGAAGAAAATTGAAGTATCCGGCAACAAATCCAAGTTTTTCATCTTTTTGGTTTCTGGCAAGATGATGCAATCAAAAAGCTCTAACAGAAAACCACTGAAATACAAAATGCCATGGCATTTTCACACGGCGGTAAAAAATTCAGAAATGCCATAGCAAAACGCCATGGCATGTTTATGGAGATATAGGAGTTGGAGAACATTTTTTTATAAAAAAAGTGTCTTCATACTTCAGGTTTTATGAAAATGTAATTTGATCAACATATTTATTTGTCGAAAGCGTCAAAATTTGGGCGGTCAACTTGGGACTAGCCGTACCAGTCCAGACTTGTACCGAACAGCATTAAAGGTATTTACAGAATCTGGTCACAAAATCAACGTACCTGATCATTAAATCTTCGTTATCCTTAAGTAGTACGTCATTATACTTTGTATCCAGTTAGTTTTTGGCATTGACTAGTAATTGAATAATAAACCAAGTACTCCCAAAATCTTTGCTATTTCAGTGTGAAGAGATTTTCGAGTTTCAGGAAGTTCAAGGTGTTAATGGGTTATAGCTTGAATCAGCTACATGTAGGTTCAGATATTGACGATCAGATGGTGACTATAGTTTAAGAATTTAAAAAGCGGTTTCCTTTTTTCATGTTCTACATAGAGGGGCAGTTACACTTTTTTTGATAATTTTATATTTAAAATTTTCACTGATAATTGTACGTTAATGCTAAATATATGATTTTGGTAGTGTCAAAAATCTCATTACACAAACAAATCATCCGTAGTCAGAGACCAAATTATAAAGATTCACATAAGGTCCATTGGCGGTAATTTTTGTCTGAACACCCTGTTCTGTAAGAAAAAGGCAACGTAAGGTTGATATTTACATTTGATTTATTTCTTCTTCATTTAGTTAATACATCGTCTTTCAATTGGAACCATTTATTTTCATTTTCCTTACATCACCTTCTATTCCCCTAAAACGCGCTAGAAGTTTAATGTTTTGAAAGAGGATGAAGATGAAGATTTGTTAAAACTGTGTATCAATAACTTCGAACTTGCGCTTACCAATAACTTATTTTGAAAAGCTTAGTCAAGAAAAACATTTAGAAACTGAGTAAATTGTCTGATTTCCAGTGCAAAAAATCATTAACGAACTAGTATTATATGAAAACATGCTTGAATAATGAAATAACAGACACGTCTGAATCGTGTGAAAAGTTACGATATCTTCACGAATCAATGAGGTGGCAAACATAGTGTTTGATTATATCCGGTTATCCAGTACAACTGTTTTATTTATTAAAGAAGTGCCATAAACATACTGTATCTATCCGTAACTAATTAGATCAGCTAACAAGCTAAATCTTCATTACTAGTGCTGACCAGAACATGAATTCCAAGACTTGGCGATCTGGTATAAAGAAAGTCTATCTTTGAAGATTGCAATTAACGGCATGACTCAGCTGCGTTCCTAAAACATATCCTTGCTATGGAAACAATGATTGGCTATTAAAAGCGTAACATCATTCTGAGAGTTCAAAGCTTTATGTCTGCGTTTGTACCGCATGAACTGTTCAGCCAATGAGGTGGTATTATAGAAGGAGCTGGAACACAATGCACACATACAGGAAACTAAATGGAGTTTGCCAACATCAGGTTTATATTATCGTGTGTTGTTGGTAAATTTGATACCAACTCTACCCATTAAAGGGGCAGTAGCACGTTTTTTGAGTGGAAGAAATGGTAATGTCAGGAAAAGGAAAATAAATGGTTCCAATTGAAAGACAATGTATTTAAACTAAATTTTTAAATACGTAGATAAGAAATTCGTCAATAAACTTAATAATTTAAATATATAACGTAACGTTTAGCATTGCGATTGCTTTTTCTTACACAAAATGAATAAAAGGCGTTCACACAAAATGCCCGTCAATGGATTTTATGTGACTCTTCATACTTGGTCATTTGATTATGAATGATGTGCTTGTCTAATGAGATTTTTGACAATGTCAACATAATACATTTAGTATTAACTCTCAATTATCAGTGAACATTTTAAAATATAAAATGATCAAAAAACGTGATACTGCCCCTTTAAAACAGATGACATAAACCTTGTATTTGACAAACTTCAGTATATAGATAATAAAACTTTTACTTGAATACTTTATTAGAATTACTTATGCAATTATCAGAGTGAGAATATAAGATATCGTCACTGTAACTTCATAAACTATGGATTTCAATGATAGAACTCAGGGACACTCCTGATTAAATAATAAAGATGTCTATTCAGAGAATAAATCATTAAATTAAATTCTTCTAAGAAGCCATGTATCAATGCAAGCCACTATCACCTTGAGTTTAAATACTGAGTTAGGGCACTAGATTCGAGTAGTATAACATTCGTTGTTTTAAGAAATTAGGAAGGTAAATATTTCCAATTTATGGTTTTTTATATTTTATTCAACAATGTTCCAAAATGTGAATGAATTTATACTTAAGTCAAACCAGTCTCAATAATAATGAGTTCTAATACGGCAAAATGGTTTTATATTTCAAATCGTACTTACAACCCTGATTTGGAACCAATGTATAAGCGGTAACGTATCTGAACTTATAGCTATTACATGGATAGAAAAAAATAACATATACCTATGAATCATTTCAGATGATTGATTCACGTTTTTCCACTTTTATAAATCATTAGTAAGTATTTCCAACAATCTGATTGTTTGAAGGCACTTTAACAAATATTTCGCTCTCAAAAGTTAGCTACCACAGGGTAAATAAGTTACTAAAACAACATTCAATATAAAGAAAAAAAACCATTGTTTGTCGTCTTTTTAGACAATTGCAGGTGCAATTTACAATAGGGATCATTACATCATCATGGCGTCATCAAGGAAATTGAAGACGGTGGAGATGGAACTTTCAACGAATTCATTACTTACAGGAGGTAGAGCAAGCTGTAAAGAGATCTAAAGACGGGAAAGCGCCAGGAATCGACGGGATCCCTAGTCAGCTGTTAAAAGGAGAACCAATTATAAAAAACCCTCCATCGGCTTTTCAACGTATGTTTTAATAGTTCTTGTGTACCTGATATGTGGTCTAAAGTATAATATGCCCTATTCCCAAATCTTCTTGTACAGACCCACGAGACCCGATGAGCTACAGAGGACTCACTCTTGCCCCCGTTATTTACAAACTGTACTGCGGTGTTTTAAATCCAAGACTTTTAACGTGGGCAGAAAGTCATGATATATTAAATGATGTCCAAAACGGGTTCAGAAAAGGTCGGTCTACTATCGATCATCTTTCAACTTTAACCACCATAATTGAAAACAGGAAGCTGTGTAAGAAACCTACATTTACAGCGTTTATAGCGTTTATAGACTTTCAAAAGGCGTAATACTGGATAGACAGAGGAGAGCTGTGGAAGAAACTAAGTAACAGTTGTGTGCATGGGAAGATGCTCTCGGCCATAAAGTCTCTATACAAGTGTGTGCAATGTTGTGTACGAGTCAACAAGATGAAATCTGAGTGGTTTGACGTCACCCGGGGATTAAAACAATTTTGTCTTCTGTCACCCCTGCTTTTTAATATGTACATAGACGAATGTTATATGTATGTACATGTTAAATCCTTTCACAAGTGAAAATCTTCAAGTATAGGTTAGCTTATGGGGCCATTGTTCTTTTAATTGACTGGTTTGCTTATGTCTTCTCACTACCCTTTGTCTAATGTTAAAGCGCTTGGGTAATTGTTGTTAATTACAAGCTTGTAGAATTCACTGACAGGTTTAAAAGGGGCATTGCAATATTGTGAGTCAGTTGTTGGTTTGTGCATGTACCAGGTCGGTTAATCCATGTCGGTGATGAGTATATTTTTATATTGTTAAGCCCTAAATCTTTTGTTAGCCTGCCAGTTTATCCTTGTGAATTTATACATTGTAATCTCTTGCAGTTAGCATTTGTATCAGAATCTTATCCTACTTTGTATTAAATCCACTTTAAGTTTTCAAATTGTTGTGTGATATCTTTATAAATACTTGTTATGTGCCAGATTGGGGTTAAACCCATTTAACTCGCCTATCTGACTCATAACAATTGGGGGCTCGTCCAATTTTTGAACCTTCTAATTTGTAACTTGTAATGGGTTAAAGGGAAAGCAGCTTTGCTCTCGTTCTATTTGCCATTTTGTTTGCTATTTTAAATTTATTCTGATGATCACAACAATTTCTTTAGCTCATTATGAGTTTTGATGTAGCTATCTTTGTGAAGAACATTACTGAGGCTAGTATTCTCCAGCTGAAGGTTTCTGAGTTGCTTGAAGTAACAAGCCATTATGGGATAAGTGTAGACAAGTCAGCTCGTAAACCTACAATTCAGAATGTTCTCCTGGATTATTTGGTTAGCCAGAAGATTGTGGAAGGAGTTGATGATGAAGGTCTTCAGGATGTTGAGACTAGTAGAATAGAGAGACGTGAGGCGCGTCAGTTTGAGTTGAGAAAGTTGGAGTTGGAACATAGGGAGCGTGAGAACTTGAGAAAGATAGAGTTAGAACATGAATTTCAGATGGAGAAGTTGAAAATACAGGGCAATTCTCACAGTGATGTTGATATCACAAGGTATGTCAGGTTAGTGCCTCGGTTTAGAGAGAGTGAAGTTGACACTTATTTTCTACATTTTGAGAAAATAGCTAACAGTTTGAAGTGGCCTGTTCGGTTGTGGAGTACTTTATTGCAAAGTGTCCTGATAGGTAGAGCTCAAGAGGTTTATGCGTCGCTGTCTCTGGAACAGAGTGCTGATTATGGGTGTGTGAAAGCTGCTATTTTGAAGGCTTATGAGTTAGTCCCTGAGGCTTACCGGCAGAAGTTTCGGAATTACAGGAAGTTCGACAATCAGACATATGTAGAGTTTGCAAGAGGCAAGATTACCACGTTTGACAGATGGTGTTCTTCTGAGGAGGTTCAGAAAGATTATGATAAGTTGAGACAGTTAATGCTGGTTGAAGAGCTTAAGAGGTGTATTCCCAAAGAGGTTAAAGTTTACTTGGATGAGCAGAAGGTTTGTTCGATAGAGGCAGCTGCTTCAATGGCAGATCATTATGTGCTCACTCATAAGAGTTCATTTGGGAGAGGTGTTGTTAATCATAGCAATCAGGATAGGAAGGACCAGGGTCGTGACAGGTCTCATTTCCAAGGTTTTTCTCACAGCGGCAACTATCAGTCACCCAATTTACAGAAGGCTAATTTTGGTCAGAAAAGTGGTTTTCCTGAGATTCCTGTTAGTAATTCGATGCAAGTCGGTTACAGAGGTAAACAGTTTTCGGATAACAAGTTTGGTTATCACCAGAGTGGTCCTCCAGGGTTTACAGGTCAGTCTAATCAGCAAGTCTTAGAGTCAACAGGTCCATCATGTGCAAAGCTAAGGGTCACTTGATCAGTGAATGTGCCAAGCTTAAGAATAGAGGTCAAGGTTCCAATTACAGAGATCCTCAAGGTCACGCTTGTTTCGCAGTTTTTGATAGGACTCCAGATACACTATCTTGTGATGAGATTCCTGTGGTGTCATCCAAGGTTGCACCTGTTGTTACTGGTGGATCGTATGATCCTTTCTTGTCGCAAGGTCAAGTCTCTCTGGGTGAAGTTGAGTCGGAGACAATTACTATTCTTAGAGATACTGGAGGTTTGCAGACACTGTTACTGGAGGGTACTTTACCATTGTCAGAGAAAACTTACACAGGGACTAGTGTTCTCATGCAGGGCATTGAATGTGGAATGGTCAAGGTTCCTCTTCATACTATTCACCTCAAGTCAGAGCTTGTTACTGGCAAGGTCGTTGTAGGTGTTAGGCCACAGCTTCCGGTGCCAGGAGTTCAGCTTTTGTTGGGTAATGATTTGGCTGGAGGTGAAGTTAGAGCTGTTGATCCAGTGGTGTGTGAGGTCCCGCTAGTTGAGGATGATAGTCAGGAAACAGTGGATGGTGTAGAGATGTATCCTTCATGTGCTGTTACGAGAGCTATGGCTAAGGTCAAATCTATGGATTCATCTGAGGTAGTCGATTTGTCTGACACATTTATGTGTAACCTGGATGGTGTTTGTTCTACAAAAGGTAGTTCTGCTTCTGAGACTGTTGAGAGTGTATCTAGGGGTGTTTTGTCCAAGGATAGTCTTGTTGAGGCTCAGAAGGCTGATCCAGAGTTGAGACAACTTCGGGATAAGGCTTTGTCTGAAGTTGAGATTCAGTCTGTAGCTATTGGGTACTATTTGAAGTCAGATGTTCTTATGCGGAAGTGGAGGCCTCCAGAGAGCTCAGTGGATGAGGATTGGCAGGTTCAGCACCAGATTGTAGTTCCACCTTGTTACCGACAGGAAGTTCTCAGTTTAGCTCATGATACTCTTCTAGCTGGTCATCTTGGAGTCAGTAAGACTTATAAAAAGGTGTTGAGTCATTTCTACTGGTTAGGGTTACAGAGTGACGTCAAGAAGTTCTGTAGGACATGTCACACATGTCAAATGGTTGGCAAACCTAATCAGAATATTCCAAAGTTTCCGTTACATCCTATACCAGCTTTTGATGAGCCATTCAGTCGGGTTCTTGTTGATTGTGTTGGTCCTTTTCCTCGTACTAAGTCAGGAAATAACTATTTGCTGACAATCATGTGTTCTTCTATCTTCTACACGATTTCCGGAGGTGATACCATTAAGGGATATCAAAGCAAGGACAGTGTGTAAAGCTTTAGTGAAGTTCTTTACGTTTGTTGGCTTGCCTAAGTCCATTCAGTCAGACCAGGGTACCAATTTCATGTCAGGGATATTTCAGCAGGTAATGAGTGAATTGGGTATCAAACAGTATAGATCAAGTCCATATCATCCTGAGTCACAAGGGGCTCTAGAGCGTTTCCATCAAACACTGAAGAATATGCTTAGAACATATTGCTTAGATCATGGTAAAGATTGGGATGAAGGAGTTCCTTTTGTGGTGTTTGCTGCTCGAGAGACTGTTCAAGAATCTTTAGGATTTAGTCCATTTGAGTTGGTGTTTGGAAGGACAATGAGAGGTCCTTTGAAGTTGCTAAAAGAGAAATGGTTAGCAGAGGGATCAGACACTAATCTTTTGGATTATGTTTCAAACTTCAAGGAAAAGTTTGTTAGTGCTTGTGATATGGCTAAAGAGAAGCTTAGAGAGAGTCAAGGCAAGATGAAATCATGGTATGATCAGAAGGCAGTTACCAGAGAGTTTCATGCAGGGGACAAAGTTCTTGTTTTGCTTCCAATACCTGGACATCCTTTGAAGGCTAGGTATTACGGTCCTTACACTGTACATAAGAAGGCTAGTAATACAGATTACATCATTGAAACTCCAGATCGGAGAAAGTCTAAACGTTGGTGTCATGTTAATATGATAAAGCCTTACCTTCAGAGAGTTGAAACAGTTGTCAAGCCTGTTTGCATTTCCAAAGTTCAGTCTGTAGATACTGATAGTGCTTATGTGGCTAGTGAAGAGTTGGTTGCAGGCAAAGATATACCTGAAACCAAGCTGAATAATTCTGCAGTGTTGGCCAACTTAGACGCTAAGCTTACCCATCTAGAAGATGACCACAGGTCACAGCTTGTGCAGTTGATTCAGCAGTATACTAATTTGTTCCCTGATGTGCCTTCAAGGTCAGGTTTAGTTGAGCATGATGTAGATATAGGAGATGCTACCCCTGTTAAGCAGCATGCTTATCGCATGAATCCTATCAAGCTTGGACAACTTAACTCTGAGATTCAGCACATGTTGGATAATGACATCATAGAGCCAAGCAGTAGCCCATGGAGTTCACCATGTATTCTCGTTCCAAAATCTGGAGGAGGTGTACGTTTATGTAATAATTTTAAAAAGGTCAATTCTTTGTCAAGGTCAGATAGCTATCCATTGCCTAGAATAGACGACTGTATAGACAGAATAGGGAATGCTAAGTTTGTAAGCAAGTTTGATCTTCTTAAGGGATACTGGCAGATCCCATTAAGTCAGAGGGCTAAAAAAGTTACTGCTTTTGTGACACCACATGGTTTATACCAATATAAAGTCATGCCTTTCGGTTTAAAAAATGCACCAGCAACTTTTCAACGTCTTATCAACAACGTCACTGCTGCCATCAACCATTGCGATGCCTACATTGATGACGTCATCGTAGCCACAGAGACGTGGGAAGAACACATTCATGTGATCCGAGAGTTGTTTGAGAAGCTATCTCATGCACAGTTGACCATCAACCTGAATAAGACTGAATTCGGAAGAGCCACTGTGACATACCTTGGACATGTCGTCGGCCAAGGTCAGGTTCAGCCCTTACAAGCCAAGGTCGAGGCAATCACCAAGTTTCCAGCGCCCAAGAACAAGAAAGAACTGATGAGTTTCCTTGGAGTAGCTGGATACTACAGAAAGTTTTGCAGAAACTTCGCTCAAGTGGCTGCACCTCTGACATCCTTACTGAAGAAGAATGAGCAGTTCCATTGGGACAATACTCAGGTACAGGCTTTCCTCCAGCTGAAAGCAGTGTTAAGTAATTCACCTGTTCTTGTAACACCAGAGTTCGACAGGCCCTTTAAGTTGCACGTGGATGCATGTGATCTTGGAGCTGGAGCTGTGCTACAACAGGAAGATGTTGCTGGAGTCGACCATCCTATTTGCTTCTTCAGCAAGAAGTTCGACGAACATCAAAGGAACTATTCTACAGTGGAGAAGGAAACACTTGCTCTCGTCCTTGCTCTCCAACACTTTGATGTGTATCTGTGCACCACCGTGCACCCAATACAAGTTTTCACGGATCATAATCCGCTTGTCTTCGTTTCGAAAATGAAGAACAGAAACCAAAGACTAATGCGATGGAGCATATCACTGGACACGTATAACCTGCAAATCCAGCACATTAAAGGCAAGGATAATGTTCTAGCCGATGCACTCTCACGTGGAGTGTATGACACGTGACTCTGATATTTTGTGTTTAATGTGACGTGATGTGACTCTCATACCTGTGATTTTATACATGAAACAAACAAAAATATGACAATGTGTTTATTCAATAACAAGGTGTTGAATATCTTATGTGTGAAAATGTACCTTTATGATTTGCATTATTTTTGCATTGTGTGTGTGCAACTATATGAAATATCCTATATTATATTTGCTACTGATTTCCATATAACAATGTTGATTAACATATTTGTTCATGATGCATTGTACTTTTTATATGATAAAAAATTCTATATTTTATGTAGAAGTTGTCCATTTTATTTCATTTTATGGAAAACTTCTTTTTCAAAGGGGGGAGTGTTATATGTATGTACATGTTAAATCCTTTCACAAGTGAAAATCTTCAAGTATAGGTTAGCTTATGGGGCCATTGTTCTTTTAATTGACTGGTTTGCTTATGTCTTCTCACTACCCTTTGTCTAATGTTAAAGCGCTTGGGTAATTGTTGTTAATTACAAGCTTGTAGAATTCACTGACAGGTTTAAAAGGGGCATTGCAATATTGTGAGTCAGTTGTTGGTTTGTGCATGTACCAGGTCGGTTAATCCATGTCGGTGATGAGTATATTTTTATATTGTTAAGCCCTAAATCTTTTGTTAGCCTGCCAGTTTATCCTTGTGAATTTATACATTGTAATCTCTTGCAGTTAGCATTTGTATCAGAATCTTATCCTATTTTGTATTAAATCCACTTTAAGTTTTCAAATTGTTGTGTGATATCTTTATAAATACTTGTTATGTGCCAGATTGGGGTTAAACCCATTTAACTCGCCTATCTGACTCATAACACGAACTTTTAGATACCATTACTGCACTCGGAAAAGGTGTTCGTGTTGAAGATGAAGTTACTTCTGTATTAGCGTATGCAGACGACATTGTGTTAATCGCGGAATCCGAAACTGACTTAAATTTTATGTCATCCGTATTGAATACATGGTGTGATGAGAACAAGATGTCAATCAACAGGGACAAGTCAAAGATTATCCACTTCAGAGGACCTGCGATGCAGCAGACAGATAAAGTGTTTAAAGTTGGAGATACAACATTGGATATTTGTCCTCAATATCAATATCTGGGAATTATGTTGGATGAACATTTGAATTATAACGTAATGGTGAAGTGTGCAGTAAAATCGTCACACAGAGCCCTGGGTCTCCATATCGCTAAATCCATGCACCTCGGAGGAATGCCTTTCAGCGTATATACTAACTTTAAAGCTATACGATACGATGGTATGGTCGATTCTAGATTATGGGGCTGGTATATGGGGGACCAGAGAACAGTCTATGGTCAATGTAGGATTCAAATAAAACAAAGATTCTTCACTCCATTCAGTCTCGATTTATTCCTTGAATGATTGATAAAGTTCATTCATTGATTTGTTTTGACGATATCTCAGTCATTATTGTGAACATTTTTGATTGTCCATTATGAGCGCTGAATAGGTGCAAGCTACAACAAACAGAAAATGCACTATTAAGTAACTTGTAAACACAACGTTGAACTAGATATTCGTACATTTGAGAGTAATAAACTTGTGGATATAAACGTTACTTTTCCGGATTTTAAACGGGAACAAAGGCTTTACTGAAATTAACAATAAATTTACAAATTATAAAAAATTTACCAAATAACATTGATTACATATAGTGATTTTGCATTTAGGTAATATTAGAAACCTTATAAACATACTTACAAATTTTTGACGTTCTTTAAACCCTACATAAAGTTAAAATTACTTAGACATAAAAAACACATGTCTGAAGTCAGCCATGTTGATTAAGGAGTCCAAATCCAGGCATTACCAGGAAAATTATATAATTAGGAATTTTACCTTACAATTAAGTTAAGAAAAAATATTATGGATTGCAAGTAAATGAAAAGGAATAACTACTTCTATAGAGATAAATATGTAAGGCACACACGTTTGAGAATAACCCTACAATTTTGATGAATCAAAACGTTGAATAAACATGACAAAATTAAGCGAAGCATTCATAAAATCATACGAAAATCTCCACTGACTAGACAAAATTATTAAGTGTAACAGTCAACGCTCTTCAGCACAGAGCTCTCAGGTTGGCAAATACACCCCGAACTTAAGTGTGAACGGCGACTCAGGTTGGATACCCCCGTAGTGAGACAGTGGAAGGCAGTAACTAGAACATTTGCACGACTTACCAACATGAACCAAGGACGGGTGAATAAGAAGGTATTTTTATGGTCAAAGGTAAAGAACAGAAAGTGCTGGACTCGACGAGTTAAGGAGTACATTGATGAAATTGGATTGGGACATTTAGCAAGCTGTGAAACACTAGAGAGTCGTCTGTTTACCCAAACTATTACCAACATAACTTTCAACAGATATACAAGACAATGGTGACACAAGTTGAACGCTGACCCTAGCTGTAACCGTTCGTCCACAGGCCTTGGAAAACTCCGTCATTACAGACAGTATAAGAGGGCGTTTTAAGTTGAGAGCTACCTCAATTCCCACAAAACACAGATCCGCCCTAGCTAAGTTCAGGTGTGGAGTAGCACGACTCAGAGTCGAAACCGCAATAGTATTCTTCTTTTACGTCGTAATCTTTTATATGGATAATTTATGCAATATTTTAGTTTACTTTTATTGATGTACATGCTTTTACCCTATATCTAAACTATTTTATGTTTTATTAATTGACACAGTGTCTATCATAAATCGCTGAGCGATTGGTTGTATATACACAAGTGAGACAAAAATAAAACAATCTGTCTGTCTGTCTACATCCGAGCTTAAGGAGAGTTTCACGAGATAAACGATATTTTAACCTGGTCTTATTGTCATTATTTCCTTTGTTGTGAAATGTCATTGATGTTTTAAGAAAAGCATAAACACTCAAAATACATGAAATAGTTCAATGAACCTTCAAAGAAAGGTTATACAAAATAACTTGCCATAAAAGCTGGTACATGCTGATGGAACAAAACAATACAAATCGGTTATAAAAGTTTTACTTACGAATACATATTGAGCTCTGAAACGGTCTAATGTGAAAACAACCTATTTCAAATTTCACACTAGGAACCAATGGCATACTTACATTTTACAAATAGCTATATAGGTATTTCAAATCGTCATGTTTAAAGTTAAAGTTCTCGCTCCGGTTATACACAAATTCACACTTGTTTCGTAAAAGTAATATGACACACTTCCTCGGGTAATAATCTATGTATATTGGACGGAAAGAAATATAAAATAAACGACACATAAGTGACACTTAACGATTATGACTTCACGTTGTACGGCCAGCGCGCGATGTTATCAAACAGTGTGTAATAACTTTGTAGATTTATTAAACAGCGATATCTTCAACGTGTGAGTGGTAAGGCAAGATAGATTTATCAGTAGTTCTAATTTCAGACCAAAAATGATGTTATACGTACTTCTCCCAAAAAAAAGGGTACGAATAGCTCAGTCGGCAAGAGCGCCGGTCTCACGTTGCTGAGGTCCGGAGTCCTCTATAAGTGTCACCCTGGAGCCCTAGTGTGTAGTGTAACAAAAACTGCGCACTTAAAAGATCCCACGAATTCATGTCAGTGGCTGGATGGTGGATCCATGAACACGTGTATACGCCGAGCTGTACGCGTTCAGCAGTGTTGAACAAACTGCTGTGACTTTGTGTCGCAGTTCACCCAGCTGTGAGTGGGTACCCTGTGAGGCATAGAATGGTCCTTAACCTGAGCGCCACATATCGTGCCACAATTGGAAAAATGATCGGACGGTGAAAGAATGCCATTGACTAGGGGAAACAATATAAGCGCCTTGAGCAACCACGAGTGGATGGATATGTGCGCTATATAATGCTTCCTTTCCATACAAAATTTAAGAAAACGTTATATGATGTTGTAAGTTAAATAGTAAACAGCTCCGTAAAGGAGAACTTTAATGACTATGAAACCAATGACTTATGTATGGTAATTGCAAAGTTAATATACAAAATTATTGTGGTATTGCTGTTTATGTTAAGGAGGAAATTTTATCACATATCAATAGAATTCATAGTAGTTGGGACGACTGTGTTTTCTTTAATGTCACAGATCTGTTCAAGTGCCACGAGAATCTTTGGCTAGGTTTTGTGTATATTCCAACAACGGAAAAGGCCAATCTTCGGGTATTGAAAATTTAGAAATGCACTTGTTCGAGTTGCTGAATGAATACAATAACTGTAATTTTATCTTGAAAGGTGATTTTAACTCTAGGATTGGTACATTACAAGACTACATATTGTGTGATGATGATAAATATTTACCATTTGAAGAAAGCTGCTATAAGGTCGATTCATTCAATATGGATAGATCATCAAAAGATTTAGTTGTTAACAGTTATGGTAAACAATTTTTGGATGTATGTACAAAACTTGATCTACATGTCACTAACGGCAGATTGGATGGAGATAGTCTTGGTGAATTCACGTTCGTCGGTGCACAGGGTTGTAGTGTGATTGATTACTGTGTAGTATCTACAAACAATTTTCATTATATTCAGACATTTCATGTTATACCGGAAGTTTTGTCAGACCATATGCCTATCGACACCTTACTATCTGTGCCAAATGAAATTAACAACGTTCGTGAATCACGTGCAGCCCAGACCCCGACAGTCAGCCGTGATCGCTTCGTGTGGGATCACAACAAACAATGTGCCTTTACGCTGTCGTTAGCGGACAATCTTATATAGTGCAAGGCCTTCTTTGAGTTTTACACACAATTATTTGTTTCTGCTTTCAGTGACCTTGACTTTAATCGTAAGAGAGATATTATAAAACCGCAAGGCAGTCGCCTAGTGCAGCCAAAGTGGTTTGACGACGAATGTCGCCGGCTGAAGCGTGATAAATATAAACTTTTGAATATTTTTAGAAAATCTGATTCTGTTGATGACTGTAAAAATTATGTTGAATGTAAACATTGTTTTCAATCTATTTGTAAACAAAAGAAGAAAGAATATGATCGTAAAATTGTTAACGATGTTATCGAGGCTGCTAAAAAGAAGGACTGTAAAGTGTTTTGGAAACTCTTGAAATCTTTGTGGTCTGGTAAAGCCCAAGCTGATTGTTCCATCTCTGTAGGCGATTGGTATAATTATTTCAAAACCCTTTTAAACCCTGAAGTTGAGTTAGGAAGCTCTTGTGACAAACATGTTGAGGATTATTTATCTGACCACAATGCATTGGTGTGTGAGGATTGTGCTGAAAGTGATGATATTTTGGGCGATACAATAACAGAAGAGGAAATAAAAAGATCTATTAAAAATTTAAAAATGGTAAATCTGCTGGACCAGATGGAATTCCTGCCGAAGCAATAAAGGTTATTTGTGATACTCTATCTCCATATTTGGTAATATTGTTTAATAATATTCTCAGAACAGGGCAGTTCCCCGACGCTTGGAATCAAGGAGTGATTATACCATTATTCAAAAATGGAAGTAAAGGAAGTCCGGATAATTACAGGGGGATTACACTTCTGGATATGTTAGGCAAAGCTTTTACCTCTATTATTAATTCAAGACTAAAATTTTGGTTAGAAATACATTCTGTTATATCAGAAGCACAAGCTGGTTTCAGAGATGGATATTCAACAGTGGACAACATGGTTATATTGAATACATTAGCATATAAGTATCTGAGGAAAAAAAGGGTAAGCTATATTGTATTTTCATACATTTCAAAAAAGCTTTTGATTATGTTGATAGAACTAAGCTTCTCTTTCAATTACTTAGAAAAGGAATACATGGTAAAATATATAGATTATTCAAATGTTAAAGCGTGTGTGCGATCCTCGCCATGTCAGTTTACAGAAATGTTTTCATCTTCCCGAGGAGTTAGACAAGGATGTATGTTGTCTCCAATTCTGTTTTTGATGTATATTGAAGAATTAGCTACAACTATTGTTCAAACGGACACACGAGGTATTTTCGTTGATACTGATATTGAAGAAATATGTTAGCTTTTGTTTGCTGATGACATAATTATGTTTGGTGATACTGTCATCAACCTACAGAGAAAAATAGATATTTTAGAAGAATATTGTATAAAATGGGGATTAACAGTATATTTAGATAAAACTAAAATAATGGCTTTTAAAAAGGGAGGGAAGTTATCTAAATTTGAAAAATGGCTTTACGCAGGGCAGTCTATAGAGGTCGTTTCATATTATAGGTATTTGGGTATTATCTTTTCATGTAGAAATATGTTTACCGTTGCTTGTCAAAATTTGGCCAAACAGGCAGAGAAAGCCTTAGTACCTGTTAAAAGAATGATACATAGATATGAAAATTTAGATGTTAACACATGTTTTGATATTTTAGATAGGAAAATCCAACCACTTTTAATGTATGGTACGGAAATTTGGGGAACTATTGAAAGAAAATCCATAGAAGTTATCCACACAAAATTTTGTAAATATATATTAAGAGTTGGTTACCGCACAAGCAACTTGGCAGCTTTGGGCGAATGTGGACGCCACCCTTTGTTTATCAATCAACAGTTAAGGGTTGTAAGTGATTGGTTAAAGATAGTCAGTATGGATTATAATAGATATGTTAAACATTGTTTTTTGCTTATGAAACAACATGATGATATAGGTTACAGTAACTGGGCATCAGCAGTTAGAATGTTTTTATTTTCTTATGGCTTTGGGTTTGTATGGATTTGTCAAGAAGTTGGTAATAATTTCCTTAGATAACCTTCAGTCTAAGTGGGAGTCAAAGCTTAATATATCATCCTATCTGAAAATTATCTTTCTGATTGGTTTGCAATAATTAATGGTACAACAATAGAAAACAAGGCAAGACATTTTCAGTTTCAATTTATTCATCGAATAATCAACAAGATTCTTTCTTTGCAAAATAGGTATTTGTCAGGACAATCTATGTACCTTTTGTGGTAGACAAATTGAAACAATTGAACATAAATTTTATTAATGTGAAAAAAATCGAAAATCTCATTACAAAATTAGAGAACTGGTACCATTCCAAGACAAACACCAGCCTTAACATAAATATTACAAAATTTCTACTTGGAGACCATAAGGCAAATATATTGATAAACCACATCTTTATTATCACAAAAGAGTTTATCAATAAAACAAGATTTAACCCCGATGATTTAAATTTTAATCGCTTCATTCATTTCATAAAATAACATTACCATTTAGAAAAATATAAATTTTCCTTTTTCGAAAGAAATTACCGTGAGTCTTCACACCTTCTCCTGCACCTTATTGCTATCCACTATTCACAATCCACTTCCTTCTGTGTCCTTCTCTTTTCTCGTTACAACCCGTTTTCATGTATTACTTTTGATTGATTGATCAACATGGACGGCATTAGATTATCAACCTTAAATATCTTGCCTTTCTTCGAATTCATCTTCCTACGCAAAGCCTGAAAGGCCAGTTTCCGAACTGTCATTTTCTGCCTTGCTGCCGATCTTGAATGTTCTGTGCTTGCTCTCTAGCTTACTATTAGCGAAAGCAATAGTTCAATCAGAAAGTAATTGTGGGTTTCTAACAACCACCTGTTGGAGCGCTGATATCAGCACAGAAAACTCAAATGAAAAACGTCGATATTCCAGAAACATTGTGACATGATTTGATTCAATAAGCTCCGTTTGGTTTTTATATATGTTATTAAAAGCAATAAATAAATATCAATATAATTGAGATCTATCATGTTGATGTTGGAGATAAAATGAAAGAATAGGTCATTATTTTCTATTAACAATTTGTATAATCGATCATTGTCCCCGCTAGATGCAGTTTCTGACCTTAATCTTATAACCAGGGGACGGGATAGCGCAGTGGTAAACGCGTTCGGCTTCAGGTTATGAGGTCCGGAGTTCGAATCCCGCCAGTCACGTTTGGGTGCATTGCTACACTGAAATTCAGAGCAGTAGGGGAGACAGGCAGGCACGGTCCCCGGGCATGTTCTTTTTTTCTCAATAATTTGTTTTCGATGGCCACTTTAACTTAAATTAGTAATTTCTACGAGAAAATATGAATTTACCCCCACATTCACTTTGAAATGGCGACAGTCCAACATGCTCTTTACAAACTGTGAAAGGAAAACCGTTTTTCATGTGGTTGTGTATTCGACTTCAATTCACTTTGTTTTTGACCAATGTTGACTGCGTTTAGGAATCTGTTCTTAAGTGAGCATAAACTAACATGGCGAGACGTATATGAAACGAACAAGTTAGGCCGTGTTCACATGCCACCAAATAAGTTTATGAGTATATTTACTTATACGAGTAAATTTACTCCTAATGAGTAAATTGGGCATGTGAACGCGTTTACCTATATAGGCAAATTTGCTTCCGTAGTAAATATACTTCACCTCCAGAGGTATAGCAAAAGCAAATTTGCTGATAAGCAAGTTTGCCTACATAAGTATTTGCGTCATGTGAACGCAAAATGTCTTTACTCATATGAGCAAAATGGAATCAAAATTTCTTTAAGTCCCATTTACAATCTTGCAATATCTTTTAAAATATTTTTACTGTATTCGTGGTATTTTTAGCAATATTTTGCCAGCTGCCATGAGAAGATCGGACCAAAATCCAATAAATAGGAGACAGTTTACCAAAATGACAGAGACGTACATGTACATGTAAGCCCCGTCGTGTGAACATGAAAACGAATCAAGTGTGGCCATCTCACAATTTCGGGTTCCTAAATATACGATTGAAAGCCGTCTTTGTCGCGCACGACTAGATTTTTTTTTAGATAGTAGAAGTTGATACCCATCGGACGCAAGTGCGGTAACTGAGACGTGGTGTAAAATCTACACACATAATGATGATGTCATCTAAAGCAGGTTCGTTAAAAGCTATGGCACTTTTTCAGGGGGTACTGTACTTTGGACGTCATATTGATCATGTAAATATGATATCAAACTTTCTTCGAAAGATGATTCTAAAGAGTGTTCTATCATATTCTCAATTGCTAAATGTCATCACAAACCGCATGCCAGTATGACAATGGGGCTTTAAAGTCAGACAGTATGACATGTTTTCAAAAAGAAACTCATGTTTTGGTGATTTTAGTTACAGAAAGTCATATGGTGAAAGACATATACAATGTTGAGTGAAACGAAGCTATTTCGTTCTACAAAATGCAACAGAAACTAAGAAAAATTGAACCGATTTGTTGAAACTGTTTAAACAAAATGTTTGTCTTCCGCGAAATTTTGTCAAAGTCACATCCAACCAGTGGTGTCTAAGCACTTCCAGAATCAATATCATCTGTCTTCAGTTGCCAAAATATATGGTAACATTCGGGTGACTCAAACCATAGCTGGAAATGTTTGGATAATGGTTTGGGAGAAGCTTATGTCACGGTTATGCTGCAATAGATAAGTTAGGGCACGTTAAACTTCTACTTCTACGCAACGATGTGAAACCAAAGCATATGTCTTTTGGCAAAGAGTAATTATCAAACCCTCGCACACAATGAATTCCTATCGTCCAGATTTCATTGATGTCAGTAGAAAAGAACACAAATGATATGTAGAATCACAGTAAAATTCTTCTTTTCAATTTTGATAGTCAGTATTGGTAAGGACAAAAACGATGATTGAAATATGCGTGCCATCAAGCGCACCAGTATAGATAGGAAAAGCCAATGTAAGAGGGTTGCTTTCTTTAAAGGTTATCCAAGACTTACTTGCAGTGGACTTGACACTGTTATCTATATTCCACTACATAGCAACGTTAGAGTTAAACATTTCAACCACCATTTTAAACAACTAATGGAAATTTGCTCTGTAGGTTGATCATCAAACCATAACTTGATTTAAAAAATCAGTGGTTCAGCCTCTAAAAAATATGTATCTCTTTACTAAATGACTTCGTGACTCGAAAGAGTTTGAAGGAGGGTGAGAAAGATTATTGTTTGATCATTAGCCCGTTCTCCTGGCTGAGGACAATATGGGAGTTGCACGGGAGTTAGGGATAGCTTTGTCTAAAAAGAGTAAGACAAAGTTGACAAACACAGCAAGCCGCTTTAGCTTGAAAGATTCTCTAAGTTTCTGAAACAGTGAAGCGTGTAAGGCCCCTGAAATCGAGTACAGTGTTTTTAGGAAGTCTGAAAGGTGGTAATTTCTGATTTAAACTAAGCGTCCCCTTTCTTCCCAACACTAGTCAATGATATTGTTAGACGGATCATACGGACACAGGAAACTGCAAATAAGATATGACCCTCCATCTTCTATATGGACCAAATGCCTATATAGGACAACAAAATCCAAATACTTATATAAGCAAATGTGTCTTACACCTTACACTATTTATCCATGTGAACGCATAGTATATTTGCTTTTACTCATATGTGCAAATTTGCTTATGTGAGCAAAAATACTCATATAAGTATTTGATGGCATGTGAACACGGCCTACGTTTGGTGTGAGGGCTGTGTATTTTCGCAGCATAGAAAAAAGAACAAACGTGGTGTGTGGGGTACGTTCGGTCATTACAACCGGGAAAACAATTGGCCGTGAGGAGGAGTCACAAAACAATTATGGTCGTCCTCGAAACCTTTTTCATAAGGTCCTCCTCCTCCCCAAATGGACCCTCTTGAAGGTCCTTGAAGAGAAGGCGCTTCCAGTTGGAAAGAAATCGGAATCCTTTTCGTAATAGAAAGTTAAATGAGTCTACATCATTATAAAATATATTTTTGTAAAGTAATGTAGTATTTTTTTCTATCCCAAATACCGAATACTATGAATAGCATTTTAGCTCTCTTTAATTGTTGTAGCCTGATCATGTACTGATTGTTTTCAAGGATGGCCGAACCTACCCCTGAGGGAAACCGAACCAGCTCCAATGCTTTTCTTTTGTTGGAAATACAAAATATATGCCACCCCCTTCCTCCCCCTCTCCCTTGCTCGATGGAGCGGCATTTGTGAAAACTACGGTAGGAACTAATGCGCGTGGGCCTCGCTTTGCACGTGCACCGCATGATGAAAACATGTGCGACATTGTCATTGATGTAATTTGTAGATGAGAACGTCGGCAGCATTTCTCTACAAACATGGCCGTATGCCCAAATAACAGGTGATTACTTTCCTCTCGATGATGATGACATGAAATGTTTTTGGAAGTGGGGCAACCGACAATAGTTAAATTTCCTTGTAAGTCATTATGTAATGACAGATAATCTGTACAAAAAATGATTTGGTTGTATCTAGGTTCTGAAAACATGATTCAAATTATATTTACATCCCACTTAGCCCTCGTCGTCCATGGCAACCATTCATAAAAGTGTCCTGTTCATTATCGATATCGGGAACTATTAGGCCAAAGAGTCCTGCCATCTGATGCCAGGACACTTTTGTAAACCTTTCCTACACATGGTTTAAAACAATCAATCAACAACATAGACATAGAATTGAACTGAAAGTATCAATGATCAAATAAAACAAGTGTAAAACAATCATAATACTTTGCAAAATATCAAAAATCAAATCAAAAATCAAAATATAAAAATCGCCTAATAACACTGTAGACTTTAGTTTGCACTAGAAAAAAACGATACCAAGAAATAAACATTATATGATTTGTGATGCACCAAAACTTTTGAAATGTAAGGAAAATTAGTCTAGAAATATCCAAAATAATTTGATAATGATACATAGTTAATTTATTTCATAGATAAGATAATATTTTCATAAGTTTCATAAGTAGAAACCACTGTCAAAATTTAGCTGTCTATGAGGACTCTAATGACACGTCTTCTACCTTCAAAATCGAAACAGAAATGGACAATCTGTGAAACTTTGTCTCGAAACAGGCTCATATTCATGGAGTGCACGAAGTCTGCAAGCCCAAAACATTTACTTCGTGCCTTGCGCTTTGACACGCAAGAAGCACGTGCCTCGCGCTTTGACAAGCAAGTGAAGGGGCCCTTGGAAGGTTATCGAAAATTGAAATTTTATTTTAAAATATTAATTTTGTGGTTGATTGTACTCGGATTAAGTGAGATGTAAGTCAGTTACTTGCATAGTAAATTGTATGCATCGGATAACGGCAGGGACACTTTGTCCTCGAGCCAGTACTCGGCTCCGCCTCGTACTGGCCTCTCGGACAAAGTGTCCCTGCCATTATCCGATGCAATCAAATTTACTATGCTAGTAACTATTACTTAAAACACATTTCCGTGAAAGTGATTTTAAACGTTATATCATAAAGGATAGTCCACTCCAAAACAGCAGATGGTAAAAACGATATCTATATTCTGTGTGACAAGAGGTAATTGAAGTATGTTTGATAATCTTGATTTGACTTGCGTGTATACCCCGTTAACGAAGTCCGTCTGTATGTACGTCCGTCCTTTCCGTCCCGACACTTTGTCCGGAGTATATCTCTCAAGTTGTACATGCTAGCTTCATCAAACTTCATACACTTATCAACCATCATCCCTTTATGTGCCTTTTGTGGGTTAGACCAACAAATGATTTTTGTTTTTTTGCGGTTTCCATGAAAACATGACTAAAACAGTGACTATGATGAAGTAGGTTTTCCTCAACATATGTTCTAAAATATACTTCTTAGCTTCACCAACTTTCTGACACATGTCAATCATGATCTCGACATATGCCTTTTAGGGGTACAAACCTATGTTTAGCTTTTCTTTTTTGTAGTTACCATGGAAAGGTGACTGAACTAAAGTAATTTAGTCCTCATCACATTTCATAGAATTTTCACGATAGCAACATTAATCTTGAAAAAACAGATAAACCATTATCCCTAGATGTACCCTTTTCATGCTCAAATTTATTAATGATTTTAGTTATGTAGTTTCATTGAAAACATGACGTACACAATGACTGATCTTTAAGATTGTGTACTCAACTTCCATACAACTTAACCAAATGTTTGTCAAATCTTCCGTTTGAAATTCTTTGAACAAAGTGGGCAGCGAGGGGTATGTGAGCTATGCTCGTTTCTACACTTGTTATTGTATGTATAACTGAAAACCACTGAAAACATGTATGGCTTGCGTATGGCTTGTGTGTATGATAAATGTATGTAAAACTTCAAACCATTATTACACTTTTTCGCAAACTGTTTGTAACATATTGCATAATGGGTTTGAGCAAATCGCACTTCCTACATATACGTTCCAACAGCTATTTGTTCACAAAGGTAGCTGAATTGTACTACAGTCTAATTTCGTATATTTCACAAACGCGATGACTATAATCACGTGTCGTCCCTCTGTCTTTCTTCTGAGCACACACTACTATGATTTGGTGCAGTAGAATTATACCTCCTCCAGCGCCGAACAGTCCCCCAGCTACATAGAACGCCATCGTGTAGCTTCCTGTAGCATCGTACAGCCACCCTGGAACACATAGTGGATGTCTTTTAGAACACTCTTGCAAACTTGGTCGGAAGTAGTATTTCTAACTGTAACAAATTATGCAGAATTTGTATGACAAACTTTAACACATTGTGGATATCTTTAAAAACACTCTTGCAAACTTGGTCGGAAGTAGTATTTCTAACTGTTACACATTATGCAGAATTTGTATTACAAACTTTAACACATTGTGGATATCTTTAAAAACACTCTTGCAAACTTGGTTGGAAGTAGTATTTCTAATTGTAACAAATTAAGAACAATATGTGGTGCTGTTCGTGGAACGAGTCACAACAAAATCTATAATGAAACCAGATTCGAGTCCCTGCTAAGTAGAAGATATTGTCAAAAGTTAATCCTGTTCTTGAAAATGTGCAATAATGAACTCCTACCCTATCTTTGTGATTTGATACAATATTCGGTTTTCAACAATACAAGATTCGATTTAAGAAACAATTCTGAAATTAAGGGTCGAGCTGCTTCTGACGCTAAATCGTTTTTGCCTGATACATATACCATACATTTATGGAATGCCTTACCAGATTTCAAAGAGTTATGTTCTCTCACAGAATTAAAAAAAATTAACAAAAAAAGCGACAATAAGATTTATTTTGAACCAAAATACGGGACTCGGATTTGTCAAATTGTGTACTGCGGCTTCATAAGTTGGTTGTAGCAACCTAAACTCCGATAGATATAACCGACATATATTCCATTATCCGAGCTGCACCTGTGGATATAAGACTGAAAACGCTCTGTACTAATTATTTCCACTTGTTATAACTATATTCAATTAAAACAAAACTTGCATGTTTACACTAACGGTTATGGCCTTGATACCATTCTATATGGAAACCAAGAAATGAGCCACTCTGAAAATCTAAAAATACTTGATTCAATTCATGATTTCGTTTTTTAAGAGTCACACACGCCAAAATTTGCAATTGTTTACAGAACCATTGTTTGGGGAAAAGTGGGAAAGTGACCAAATGGCATATTGGCATAAATGCGTGTTTTATATTCAGACTAACAAACCTGCTAAGGGCGAACCAAGTAGAAAAGCAACTCCTTGGAATCCTGAAAGAAATCCGAATCCAGTGCTGATTTTATCCTCTCCCAGATAGTCTATGATCACAACTGGCGTGGTGCTCAGCCAGAACCCTGAAACCATTGAGTCAATCATTTTATGAATGATCATGTTCTACAATCATCTCAATAAATCTAAAACCATATTCTGAGTCAAGCATTTTTGACTGATCATGTTCTAACAGGTAGGTAGGTAGGTGGGTAGGTGGATTAAAATCGACGTTTCGGCCAATGTTCATTGTGCAAGGATTCCCCATGAATTATTTCCCACGCAACTATACAACAAATGATATGATGAGAGATATTAGATAACTACCATAACCTGACTTAATTCTTTACAGTCGTTCAAATTATATTCACGATTAAAAAAAGATTAAAACTTTGTATATTAAGCATGCTGGTAAATTAAGAATATCTAACAAAATAAATAGATTATCATTAATCATACAAAGCTTTATGAATAATTCTGTAATTTGTATATATACCAAAGGCCTCATCTTCAATTAACCTCATGTCATGTCTTTATAAGGAGAATTGCACCTTAAAGGGGCAGCAGAATGTTGTTGGGGTTTTTAAATTATATTTTGAATTTTTCGCTGATAATTTTATGTTAATGCAGAATGTAATATTTTATATTGCCAAAATCTTATAACCAAAACCAATCATCCATAGTCAGAAAAACATGTATTTAGATTCACATTGTCCATTGGCGGCCATTCTTGTGTGAACCGTTTTGATTCATTTTGTGTAACAAAAAGGAATCGTTTGGCTGAACTTTACATTATATATTTCATTAAATTAAATTTTTCAATCGGAACCATTTTTTTCATTTTCATGATATCCCCTTATATTCTCCCTAAATCGTGTTACTGTCCGTTTAAGCAATTTACTAATGACAGAGTCGGGTAGAGAACTTTCCGTTCTGCTACGGTGACTTTTTATCGTCGGACCGACTTTGCAACATGTGCGTCATGTACATGAGTAATCATTTAAGGCCCCAAAAGCCACACAAGCACTTTAGGCATTGCTCATATACTATATATACATAAACATAAGAAGACGTTTCAACCGGAACTTTGTTCCCCGAAATAAACATAAGTCCAACATCTTCTTTTGATGACATCGGTTACATTACGCGTGTAACGTATTCCCATTTGCATAATCGTTCATTAGACATCGATCTTACATATATTCACCCTCATTATTAGAGCTTATAGGCGTTTAAAAGCATTAAGCGAGCCCAAAATAGTCAATAGGTCGCGACCTCGTTTCTCATTGGTTCAAAAGGCCCAAATAAATAAATTACACGAGGAATATCACCAATGAGAGAGAAGGTTGCAAGTTATTATTGACTCTTGGCACTTCCGTCTTGTGATGACGCAGTAAGTAAATATAATTATTAGCAATACCGATACCTCAAGTGCTTGTGAGAAGCTAATAATGTAAAGCAAGATTTTTTTCGAAATTCGTACGAAATCTTACCAAGAAAAAATCCAAAGACGACAAGACAAATGATGAGAGCCTGGAAGGTATAGAGAGTTGGTATCAACCCGACTGTTACTCCACAGAGAATACTTGCTATTCCAAACATCACTGGAGGTCGTACTCGCTCGAAATCCGTCACACACCCCAAGATGATACGTCCAAATATTCCTGCTATTCCCATGGCAGAAATCAGCCAAGCAGCCTCGTCCTGGTCAATGTCAAGGTCGCGCACGTGATCAGGAACATGGTTAAAGGGGATGAGATAGGCCAACGCTCCTAGTAATCCACTGATTACAAAAACCATAAAGTGGAAATCTTTGAAAAGGTTTAGAGTTGTCTTGATTAATGCTAAGGTTGATGTTTTCTCCTCTTTCTGCGATTCTGCAATTTAAGTTTGGACTTTGTTATTATGCATGCAAGCAGTGGTCTCAGTTTAGTTTAACCAAATATCAATGCACACAAGACAAATATTTCACCACTTTTATAATTTTTTTACTTATGTTTGCAATTATGTTTACATATTTTGTCAGCTAAAAAGATAGTTATAAAGATGGATTATTTTTCACCATATATGTTTGTGCTTTGATACGAACGTAAATGGCAATATTCATCACAAAATTTATAACAATCCTACATACTCATCCCCAAATGGCAATCATATACTTGTTTTCAATGAAAACATTCAAACAGTGTCATACTTTCATGGAAGCAAAATTCACACGTCTTATATACATAGTCTATCAAACAGTATCAACTCGTAAATGACATTCTGGCTGATTTCAATAAGTTTGCAAAATTGACTAATTAACGCGGTTATTGTCCGATTTTCGATCATGATAGTGACTTTAAACCTTTTTATTGCGATAATACAACGTCGAACAGTTACAAAATGACAGTATTCTGCAACAGTAAATACTTTTTATCACATGAAACTATTGATAAAGTTTTTTGCGTATATTTGATGCCAAACAACTCAAGGGGTAGCTCTTTTACCAGTTAGATGACGCCGCCTTATTGTCGGCTAATCGGACCATAGAGCAATTGCGTGCATGCCTTTACAGTCACAGAGGAATATTCGGAATGTGTTGACTGTATTGACGTCGGCGATGCTAATGACGGACATTTCTAATTGACAGTATCACCGTTTTATCTGCTACTGTGTTTAACAAAGTTTCAAAAAGTTGTTTTCATTGTATTTCAGCTGAAAGTTTTGTTATCTTTAAGTCATCGGCAACTTGTCTGCAGTAGAGAACTGATCTACATAAAGTAAGGCTTGGGTGCAATGCTCCACTGAATTTCACAGCAGTTCCACCCAGATTCGTTAGTTCCAGCCGATGCTGGCAGGTTTCACCGCAATGCATAGCCAAAATAGCGTTGCGGGCTTTCTCCCAACAATGAACTAGCAACCGTGATAACCCCAAATCACCTCACCTCACCTCACCTAAAACACTAAGAGAAGGTAGGGAAGTTTGAAATTTAGTATCCATAGCACAGGACACACGCCAGTAATGTTGCAAACGTCAATCATATATGATGAACTATTTCCTGGAGTGCAAATATAGCGTTCACACTGACAATAGTTTAATTAAGATCAGGTGTTAATATTGTCTCAATCATTCATAAGAATGTTTACATAGTTAACTGTTGTAAAGATATATCAAGTATGAACTCGTTCTTAGCCAAAGATTTATCACATTCAGAAATTGAAAAAATAATTACGCAAAAAGGAGGTTAATACGTTATAATGCCAAACAAAGAAAACCAGACGATCATTTGAGTATGGTCCATAGGTAGGCGCATTACTGAGTGCATTGATGACAAATGTGCCCAAAGAGATATTAATGAATTCTATCATTGTTATTATAGGGAGAATCCATGAAACCGAGTAAGTGAAATCCTGAGTATGCGAAGCAGATTTAACTTACTATCAGGGTCTACAACCTTACCATATCATATACCCGGTTTCATGGTTTCTCTATATTATCAACCGCTGAAGTTATTTAATCTTGACAGGCATTGACATCGCGTGCCGATTGGACGATGACGGTCTCGAGTTTCCCACTCACGGTCGCGTTTTAAAGGAGTGTGTCTCCCTCACTAGCCTTGTAATAAGATATGACTCGGGTAGATCTATTTGGGCTACATGCATAAAGAATATTTTATTTGAATTTGGTTTTGGGTTTGTATGGCTCTCTCAAGATGTAGGTGATAGTAAGGTTTTCATGCAACACTTCAAACTTAGACTCTCTGATAATCTAAAACAATCCTGGTCTGCCAATATTAATAATCTTTCAGATTAATTTGCTTATAAACATTTTAAGACACTTCTACATGTAGAAAGCTATCTCACAATACCTATCTCTCCATATTTGAGATCTCTCTTAGCAAAGTTTAGGTGTAGCAATTTTGGTCTAGGTATCGAAACAGGACGATACAACAATATATCAATGCCTGAAAGAATTTGTTCTTACTGTAAAACAAATAATATTAACTGTATTGAAGATGAACTTCACATTCTCTTCTATTGTAAATTATATAATGATGCTAGAAATAAGTATATTTCTCCACTATTGTGCAGCACTGTTAACATGCACAACTTAATTAATATCCTCAACAGCAACGATAGAAATAGTATCACAAATGTTTGTAATTTTCTCAAATGTGTAAAAAATACTAGAGCTATAATAGGGAATCACGAGTCAATGGCGATCCGTGACGTAAAAGCATTGATTATTGGATCACAATTAAAACGTGAAATTGTGACTAAGGGCATCGTATGTAAATAGGAACCCCGATTTGACTGCCCTCATTGGAAATAAAACGTTTTTTATCCAACCTGTCCTTTCGTTCTATATGTGCTCCGAGTGGGGCTGAATGCTTTGACAAGCTACACGTTGTTGACCTCATATTTTGTACTTCTATTATTTTTCATATTTTTAATTTTAAAATATTTTGTGTAAGGTTTTATAATTTCAAAGTGTCTCTTAAGCCAAAAATTGGCTGGTTGTTAAGTATATTGTATGTCTTTATAAATGCTTTTTATTTTTGTATGCTTACCTTTGGACACTTTAATAAACTATATCTATCTGTCTGTGTATTAAAAAAATATGACGTCACATGATCAAGGGTAGGGGAAAATGAAATATACATCTTGCGCAGAAATGGTATAAACGAACATTAACAATAAACATATGTGACCAACATTTGCTAAAGAACGATATCTTCTATGTACAGTTCATACAGAGAGACTCACCAGTCTCCGTGCTTGATGGAGATCGATACATTGCTCCAAACACTGCGCAGTGAAGAAAGACACCACCTGTAATCAGCACAGCCCCCCGCCAGGTGTAGTGAGCTACCAACAGTCTTAGTAAAGGGGGGAGGGACAGCGTCCCCACCCCTCCCCCAACCGAGCTCAGCGAGTTGGCGAGGGAACGTCTCTTCTCAAAGTTGTGGTTGACGATAACCACAGCGGAGAGGAGTAGGAGACTAGACGATATCCCTGCATGATTATAACATTTAAAGGGGCAGTAGCACGGTTTCTTTCTTAGTTTTATATTTTCAATTTTTATAATTGTACACGTTAACGTAAATGTGATATTTGATTGTGTTAAAAATGTCATTAATCAAACCAATCTTCCATAATCAGAGAACAAATTGGCGGCCATTTTTTGTGTGAACATCTTTAATTAATTTTGTGTAAAAAAAAGGAATCGCATGGCTGAACTTTATATTATATATTTGATTTATTACTGCATCATTTAGTTTCGGTATTTTGTCTTTCATGATCAGTTGGAACCATTCATTTTCGTTTTCCTGACATCACTTTATGTTCCCCTAAAACGTAATACTGTCCCTGTAAGTCAAGGATAAGTCTAAAATACGAGAAGGGTACAATAGGGTCCCAGAGCAATGGGAGGCAATATATCCCAATATGACAAAACAACCTGTTGATAGTCTAAGTAAACGAATATAAAATCCTGTAAATGTTTACTGTAGTTTATGCCTCGTATGTTTCTATTATTCTAAAATCTGATAGATGTATCACTACGCATATTCACTTGTGAAATTGATCTTTTAGTAATGAATTTTCAATTATTGATTTTGAGACTTTTTACCTACCCAGTGCGCCGCCGTAGCTGAACCACAGATACATAATGCTGTTTGCCTGCGAACTAATAACGCATCCAGAGCAAGCCAATACGGCGCTGAAAAGAGCTATCTTTCTAGAGCCAAAGAGGCTTACAAGTATGCCTGATATAGGACCTGCAATTAAAAAGAAAGAGTAAAAAGACCTAACCATTCCGAAGAAGCCGAGTTTCGGCAGAAATCTCATGAAAAGCTTTTCACGTCATCAGGATTACTGACATCATTATCTGTTATATTTTATTTACATCAAACTAAGACCACGTATCAATGACTAAACCATACTAGGGCACATTCACTGTAACCCTTCTTCATGCGGCTACATGCTTTAGGACGAAAACAAATAACATATCACTTACCTAACAAGAACGGTAATCCTGTCATTAGGGAATTAATTACAGCTGTTTCAGTTCTCGAGCTGTCGAAAAAATCCACAAGTTCCACAAAAAGAATTCCAAAGGACTGAGAAAAGCCAATCATTACAAAATGGACGTAGAATGAGCCGGCCACATAGACCCAAGATCTAGCTGTGTCTTTGGCCATGGTTGTGAAGTCCTCAACGTTTGGTCAACTGGTCAATCACTGGTCCGGTGCTGTTCAATCACTGGTCCGGCCCTGGTCAACCTTTGGTCAGGCGCTGGTCAGGTGCTTGTCAAACACTGGTCTATCTCAGGTATTCATTAGACCAAATTCTGATTTACATACGGTCAATCACAATCCACAATCGTATAGTCAATGGTTTCTAATGAGGAAGTGCACAACCTAATGGTTTGGACGATGGTTGTCTCGGAAAATCCTTACAATCTGATGATTTGGTCAATGTTTATCTTGATAGAACTCTACAATCTGATTATTTGGTCAATGGTTATCTTGATAGAACTCTACAATCTGATGATTTGGTCAATGGTTATCTTGATAGAACTCTACAATCTGATGATTTGGTCAATGTTTATCTTGATAGAACTCTACAATCTGATGATATGGTCAATGTTTATCTTTATAGAACTTTACAATCTGATGATTTGGTCAGTGGTTATCTTTATAGAACTCTACAATCTAAAGATTTTGTCAATGCTTATCTTAATAGAACTCTACAATATGTTGATTCGGTCATTGTTTGACTTTGAAGCTATTTTCAATCTATTGATTCGGTAAATATTTGCCTTGGAAGATCTTTACACTCTGATGATTTGGTCGAATCAAACTTCGCAGTCTTATGATTGAATCTCGTAAAAAAACCATTGTAATTCACAATTCGATAATGTGGTTAGATTAAGTGTCGTCATGTATTGCATTGGTCTCTGATGTTGATAAATGATGGTCAGAAAATATCAAAAACACGTGATAATATCCTACCAATCTGGTCGTGTTCAGGTATATTCGAAAAGGCACTTGGCAATCTGATGGTAGAGGTCCTTCTTCACGCACCTCCTGATCTGATAAACACGATCTCTGCAGCACTTCCTTCCATTCAAATAAGCCATTCAATGTCGCTTGATGTCGCTGTCACTTGACACTGTCTCTGTTTCTTGACAATGTCGCTGTCACTTGACACTGTCTCTGTTTCTTGACAATGTCGCTGTCACTTGACACTGTCTCTGTTTCTTGACAATGTCGCTGTCACTTGACACTGTCTCTGTTTCTTGACAATGTCGCTGCCTCTGTCGCTGTCGCTTGATCGCTTGGCCTCACATATGTTGTGCACAAAGGACAGTCTTTAAAGATTTTTGCCAACTGATCATGATGATTTCGTAATGTGATGTCTCTAGAGTGTTTAACACTCACACATTTGCAAAACTGACATTTTCGAAAGTCCTCCTCAAATAATCTTTATCTCTCAGGAAGAAAGATTCCTATATCCAGCATATGAAGTTATTATCGACTGTAAAATTAAAGAAAAGGATTATAGTTGAACTGAGAAATTAGTATTACATCATATAACAATTGTGCACATAATATTACTGGTGTTTTTAGTCGGAACTATTGCTAGAGGATGTTGTGATATCTGAATATAGATTAATTACGAATTGTGAGTAGGCAGTCAGGCAAAGAGATATCATGTACTAAACTCCAGATAATGTGTAATCTCGGTGTTCGGTAAAAAAGTGCTCGGAACAAAAGTACCGGAAGATAAGTTCTAAATTTGACTAGGAAAAAGAGTCCTCTGGACAAAAAGACCTATTAATGTGTGTAGATAAAATGTATTAATTGTATAAAATTTGGTTGTTATTCACTTTATTGTTATACAATAAAGCAATAATATAATAACATGATGCAATAAATATGTACATATTTGGTCTTTCTGCCCTGATTTTGATTTGATAAGATATAATTAAAGAATTCTATAGACTGCTTTATGATTCATATACTATTCTACACGGTGAGTTATATTCAAACAAATTACTTAATCAGAATTTAATAACATGATACAATAGATATATACATATTTTGTCTTTTTGCCCTGATTTTGATTTGATAAGTGATTGGGCTATCAGGCAAATAGATCTCAAAGATTCATCTCCAGGGAATGTGTAATCGTTGCTAAGAAATCTTTATGATTTATACATATGGTATTCATGAAAATGCTTACATGAATATGGATTGGCACAACAAACTTTGAGCAATTTGAGTGCCGCTCCATTATATATGACAAAAACACAATCAATAATCAACATCAAAATTAACAAAGTAATTAGACTAATATTATCACAATGGCAAAATGGTAGACAGTAATAAACGGTTTAAAAACAACAATGATAAATTGAATATAGGATTTCTATAATAATTTGAAATGTTGTGAATCTTCTTGAATGTATGGGAAGATTAAAGAATATTCTGATTAATTAAGTTATTGAATATTAGTCACCTTGTAGAATAACATATAAATCATAACGCGGTCTATAGACAAATTTATTAGATCTTATCAAATCAAAATTAGGGACAAAAAAGATCTTTATATATGTATTGTATCATGTTATAAGATTATCGCATTTTTATATCTGAATCTGAAAAAAGTGAATAACAACCAAATGCTTATCTTTTTTCGTAATATATGTTACCTAAAATCAATAATAGGACTTTTTCCGGAGGACCTTTTTTCATTAGTCAAATTTAGGACTCTTCTCCCGGTACTATTTTCCGAGGACTTTTTTTCGAACACCTACTATTTACAACTGTAGGTTTTCAAGTTGTTTGCCACAGCAGTCATCCGATCAGTTGTTGTAGTAAACCATCCAGTAACTGTTGACTTCAAATAACGGACTTACCTTGACACAGAATCTAATCAAACGAGAATGAATAGATACGACCAATGGAGTTGTAATCCCTCCAAGAGCCAAGTTTTAACGCCTTGGTATTCGTCAGTCGACGTCTCCACAACTGAGTCTTGATAGCATCTACATTTTTTATCTGATTGGACACATGATACAACGGCTATATAGCAGCGAGTGATATAAGAGCCACGGCTAGGTTCCGGTCAATTGACCTCGGTACAAGTACACACGAACTGGTCTATACTGTCATGTATTGTATTGATTACCTGAATTCTAAGTTCTTATTAGCAGTGTTGGAAATACTAGTACTTAAACGAGGAAGAGTGTATCATCATGAATCATTATTATTCGATATTTTATTAGAAATGGATTTGACACAAACCTTTGTCAAAAGAGTTAGAATAATTTGTATTTAACAACAAATGTAGAGGTTATGTTGCATTATTTTAATTACCATTAAAATGTTTCATTTCAGGTCAATTTCTTGATAATTTATTGATCACTAATAAACAATGATTATGCGTGTTGTTAATGCGATAAAAAGGCGATTAAAAGGTTCAATAGCACGTGCAATAAGTAAGTGTAGGCAATTCAAAGTAAAAAAATAAAGTTGCACATGCAGTCTATATGGGTTGTTCATATATAGTGAACGTATCAATGATAACAATAGATTATTGACATTTGAAAAATGATATGTGTTCGAAGTACTATAAAGCTAACAGTTGATACTAAGATATTCTTCTTGCACACAAATGCAAAGTAATATTATGACACAAGTAAAGATAGGATAAAGACACGCTATTGAACGGATAAACGTATATCATTTATAATTTTGCCATTTTATATATTTCACAGATGTTACAAATACTGTGGAATTAATAACTTTGCAGTCTGTCGCGCTTGTTTAAACTTGGTATGCAATTAATTAACAGTTTATCCTGAAATGACAATCTCAAATCGAAATATTGAAATGATATATGAAAACTACAATGTATATTGAACCGTATATTTGCGACTTTGCATGCACCATTATTGATGTTCTTGACCTTATTTTACATTCGAGTGATGAAAGTTCCAAATATCGGTATATAACCATAATTATACTCCTATGAGCATCAATTGTGTCAGCATGTTTAAGTTAAGGGTCAAAGGTTATTTGTCTTAGATGGGAAAATGAATCGGGGAATCCTAATTTAAAACTTTGCATTCAGAATAATCGCCATGTGGAAAATGCTTTTTGTGCTTAATGTTTTGAATGAATTTATGTATTTGATCATAATCCTAAAACATAATGCTCATTCTATTTCAATGTGCAACTAATGTATCCAGTACCCAGTAGCCTACATGTCCCCTTTAAAACATATCAATTATTACATGAATGAACATAGATTGGATACTAAATTGATATTTCAGTTATTAAAACATGAACTTCTAAAATTGTTCAATGACATAATTAAAGAACATTAATATTGTTTTATACCTAAACATATCATGTCCATGAATACAGAGGCAAATATTTCTAACATCTGCTTATCACTGACCATGACGTTTATGAATTACAAAACATTTTGGTTATCTTTAAAATGCGAACGAAGACCATCAATTACGATTAATTGAGTCATAATTCATGAACTAAGGTTTTGAGAATGAGAATATCAAAATATATAAAACATTTGTTTAAAAATTCACAATATGTAGCTGTACAGAAATTAACAATAATTACAATATAGGAACGTTTTAAGGTATTCCCATTAATCATAAAACGACATGATACATTTTTATGTTTCCTATTAGTTTGACGTAAATGTAAAAATTGTCACTACCGAAAAAGTGTATTCCATTGCTCATATCTTATCACAAATCTTTGTGTTTTCACTACGCGCGTACGACCATAGACATTCATATGAAAATATTAACATTAGAATCTTTTATTTTTGGAACCTTGTCTCTCATTTCCCCAACATATCATATGAAAACCTGGTGCGGCATTGATATAAGCAGAGTTATTGCTTGTTTGCCAAACCAGATTTCTTCGGAAATAATAATATGTTTAAACCAAAACCTGATATTTGTCGAGATGGCGAAAACTATATCAGTAATAAGGCATTGACAATAAAATTAGGCACAACAACAAATACCTTTAGATGTTAACCCTCTCAAGCAAGGATCCATTCAAAAGTCGATTTCTCAACACAATGAATCAAAGTAACAGACAACAAAGTTACCCTGCAAAATTACAACTCGTTTCTATTTACAATCTAAAAGGAACGCCACACAAAAAGCCTTCACTAACCAGGCTCATATGCTGGTTTTCATGTCTTTATAATCTCATAGTTGAAAAGAAGTTGTATTCTCTCGGGAATTACCTTAAAAATTGATAAGACAAGTGACTTGAATGTAATCGTCAATGTTCTTCATTGAAGTAGAAACCCGGTGAAGTCATGCTTCGTGGCTTTATATAACCAGCTCACACCGAGATGAACAATCGGCCTTCAATGCCTACTTGAATATTTAATAGGAACAGGACTTTACGAAGCATCATGTCAGTTCCTCGCCACAGGTCAAGATACATCGCCGTTATTTCATTATTAAAGAAAATATGCCGTGTTTTACATGACATGTTATTGCACTTTGATATAAACAAAACAACACGACTGGCGGCCATCAGTGACAAAAACT
This sequence comes from Steromphala cineraria, assembly GCA_916613615.1. NCBI lineage: Eukaryota > Metazoa > Mollusca > Gastropoda > Trochida > Trochidae > Steromphala > Steromphala cineraria. The sequence goes on along the minus strand of OU744734.1, from coordinate 60,540,024 downwards.
TGATATAAGTAAACATTAGTTGGAAAAGATTTCTGAATTTCAAGATTTTAAAGGGGCAGTAGCACGTCTTTTGATAATTTTATTTTTCAAAATTTTCACTGAAAATTGTAAGTTAATGCTAAATGTATTATTTTGACAGTGTCAAAAATCTCTTTACACTAGCCAATCATCCATAGTCAGTGGACAAAGTATGAAGATTAACATAAAATCCACTGGCGGCCATTTTGTGTGAACACCTTTAATTCATTTTGTGTAAGAAAAAGGAATCGCATGGCTAAACTTTACATTATATATTTGAATTATTACTGCTCCATTTAGTTTAAATACGTTGTCTTTCAATTGGGACCATTCATTTTCATATTCCTGACATCACCTTATATTCCCCCTAAAACGTGCTACTGCCCCTTTAAAAGTGGAAGATCATTAGTTGTCTGACGTCACAAATTCTTATCATAATTTTGGCCTTGGTGTAGTGAAATATCATGTGATTTCTTCATAATGTACATAAAATAAAATATCCGACAGTTCTTCACTTCACAACAGGTTTAACTCACCCGGTAAGGTAGAAAATCCGCAATTCGCTTCATGTGACAAATTGCAATTGCGCAAGATTCTAAGACAGGGAGAAATCATTACGTCATTCATACAGGAGGTAGTCATTGATAATATAAATCATTAAAAGTGCAACGTTCTGACTGCAATGAAATTATTACAAAGTGTGAAATACATATATGCTAATGAATGTGAGATAATGAATTAAATTCTCAACTGATACGTCTTGTGTTTTTATGAAATATTTGAATTAAGATATATCAATTCCTTTTGGCAAAATCATGTTATTTCGAATATATCAAATCCTACATGTACGTCCCAAACTCACACAAACGACTTCGGCGTGTGCTACAACGCTTCAATGACTTGGTAATGACAACTTACGCCATATGTCGATCATAAAGATGAAATAAGGCTTTGTCATTGGTCTCTCATTATTTAACATCTCTAATGATTTGACATTTGCATTTTTTACAAAACAAAGATTGTATTCTACACATTTCAAAGTATAATCCACACTGCCATGTATCTACCATATTCCATAATTAGATAACTCCTGCTCACAAGCGGTCGATAGTGCATCCATGCATGTTTATGTTTCCTTTGACAAGTTAGACGCTTACGCCAAAACTCATTTTAAATAGTTAATCTTCCAAACAGGTGTCATGTTCTTAATGTAAGTGGTCGAAACAATTAACTTATTGCTGAGCTTCTATTTCGACACAGTTAGAAAATACGTGTAAGGCATAGTATGTATTTACGAATAGGGATATATCTGAGTAACTCTCTATTCTCTGAAAATAATGGAACTGAGGCCACCAGGGACCGAAGCCCATTATTGTCAAGGAACCAAGGGTAACGAGGATATTATCTGACTTTAATTACACTCAACTTAATGCGCATTCAACTTCATACCTTAAACGTAATAAATATGAAACATCAAGTGAAACACTTGAAGGAAATGTTACGCTCTATAAGAAAAATAATGGAACGAGAGAACAATAGGATGACGTCACAAATGTAATTTAATTAACAAACATATTTTTTGAAACATACATTTTAACTTACCATTCTTGATAATTTATTGACATGAGCAACACTAAGGAGCGAGAAACAATAAAAAACACAGCTCTGTAATGTAATTACCACGTTGTCATTCATATTTACTTCCATTTAATTAACTTATGTTATTTGAACCAAGTACAAATAGGTGTACGATGTTAACTTATGTGAGAAGTAATTAAATAATGTGCTAAATTTTGTTTGTCGTCGATCTTGACAGTTTGTTATTTTTAATATGTTGTTGATTTCGTCATTTGGATAAAGTCGTTATGACGAAGAGGTTGATTTGTTTTCTATCTCTATCTTTATGTGCTCTAAGGTTAGTATCTTTGCTTCTAATATTGGTATTTAAACTGCCAGGCAATATAAAGTAAACACTTTTGTTGAAATCATCATATGTAAGATTTTCAATTACAAATGTTACGAGTTTTTGAATATAATAGAACGAGAGTTACTTGTGCATTTGGGCAAACAACAGCGGGAAACAAATGTTCGTAAAAAAAAGAAGACATATTCTTTGTGAAGATAAATTAGCATTCGCATACTTACACATATTGACAATACTTTTACAGGGTAGAGGTAACGATTATGTAAATTCTATTTCTTACCCCAACCTTCATTAAAAGTTATTTTTAAAAACATCTTCTAAAATATTGTTTTTGTCACGATAAGTCAATTTTATAATGTTTCAAAGGCAGCTACTGCAAGCGCGCTGGTGACATCACATAAATTTCTTTTCTGTCATTGCTACGTCAGCTCGCCAATTTTGATCTGCAATTTCTAACAATTTGTAATTAATATGTCGATATCATTTCAATCTGAGAGCAGTGATGTTGATATTCAATATTTCAGTAATTCTATATCCTCCCAAACATTCCACGTAGCTTCCCTTTCATTACCCTTCGTCGTTATCCATACGGTGTGCGAGCACTCTACGACTAAATATGGTATAACAAATATTTAAAGCCCCATCGTCATACTTCCATTCGGTTCGTGATGAAATTTAGGAATTGAGAAAAGAAATACATCACTCGGTAGAAAAATCTTACGTTGAAAGTTTGATATCATATTAACATGTTTTAATTAACAATAAAATACTCAATTCGACGTCCAAAGTCAAAGATGTTTATTGTATCAAAGGCCTCCGGCCCATATACAAAAGAGTTACAGTATAGTACATGAAAGTTAATATATAGTTACGTAAAACAACATTCTACTACGATACCTAAGGATTTACCAATTTCTTTATTTGAAGATCTCTCTTTTCTAATGCATGTGTTATATATAATGATAATTCAACAAAAATAGCTTCGCTATTAGTTTGCAATAAAGAAGTATAAGCATCCCTTGGTTGTTTATCTAGAAAGTTTTTTTCTCTCTCGATAGCTGTTTCCCTCCCCTCATTGATAATTAAACTTAGCAAACCCAAGCGATATTTTACAAATATTTTTCTTAAATGATATGAAGTTATTATTGATAAATATTTTTCTGGCTGAAGCAAGGTTTTGAAGGTCCTGTAATATTCATATCGTGAACTTGAATCTAAAGTGGAATGCCAATCTTGACTGAACATATTTATTGCTCAAAGTAGAAACTCATCAATAAATCTGTTAAAGTCCCCGATTGTCTCGCACAACCATATGAAACCAAAACCATGAGAAAATAATAAATTCCTAAAATCGCTTGCCCAAGTATGTTTCCCCAAATTATCAAGACATAAAAGCATGTTATAAGCTAATCTAGGTAGACGTTTTTCGTGCATAGTTAAGATCTTGAACCAAAACCTTAAACATCGTATTTGAGAATTAATGTACAATGGACACCTGCCACATTCGCCATACACCATGCACTAAGGTGTCCGTGAGCAAACACCAAGGAACTTTTTGCAGGCCTAAAAATGCACTCTCTCTATACAAACGAAATGCTAAAAAACATGTTTCAAAACCATATAATAAAATGGGTTGTATCTGAGAGTTAAATATCTTAAAGAATACATTTGGAGACATGGTTCCAACTTTGCTTAGAACTGATACAACTTGTACTAAAGCTTTTTTACCGCGTAAAGCTAAATTCTGTGCGCAATTGTTTATATTCACTCTGTGTGAAAACAAAAATCCTAAATAAGAATAATGATTGGAAATATTTATCAACTTGCCATCATAAAACCAACAGTCTCTTGCCGCCACAGGGCCACCCCTTCTAAATATTAAAATTTCTATTTAAATTAAGTTAACTGACAAGTTCCATTCTTTTGTGTACTTCTCTAGTTTTGTAAACCGATACAGTGTCGGAGACCAAAATTACGTCGTCAGCAAAGAGAAGCATGAGGATTTCTACAAAACTTGCGTACATTTGGATACCATGTTTTCCACCTGTACTGATATCATGATATAATTCATTAATGAAAAATTAAAAATTAAAAGTCCAAAGTACAGTACCCTGTGCAGAGGTGGCATTGCATTTAAGGAACGCGCTTTCGGTGACATCATCATTATGTGTGTAGGTATCACACCATGTCTTAGTTGCCGCATTTACGTCCGATGGCTATAAACTTTGGCGGCAACGAGTGTATGATTCGGAGAAAAAGATATATAGAAAAACATCTTTCAAGCGTATTATTTGTAACCGCAAATTGAGAGATGGCCACACATGTTTCCCCTTCATATTGACTGCCGTCTCTGTCATTTTTGTAAATTGTCTCCTCTTTAATGAATTTTGGTCCGATTTTCTCTGGGTTGCTCGCAATATTTTGCAGTAAACATACTTTTAGAGATATTGAACTTCACTACACTTTAAATAGGGACTTTAAAATTAAACATTTGTGAGAAAGCATCTTAACTATAGCTACATACACTGTAATTATGTTAAATCGTACCGTGTCTGTTTGCGAATGGTATACATGAAATCATCATATGTATATTGTTTAATAAAAAAGCAACATGGCAGCTTATGGTTGACTTGTTTTACGTATGTATGCCGGTTCTTTTTCCATAGCTTTATATCCGCGCATGCTCGACACGGACCCGGTCGGTTAGTGGCTAGACGTATACATTACTTAAGAAATAAAGTTTGCTCTACCCCAATGTGTTTTGTAATAAAGTATAGTTTTGCCCTGAACTATTATAGTTAAAGCACGAGGACGGTAGTCCGAGTGCTTTAACGTTGTAATAGTTCAGGGCAAAACTATACTTTATTACAAAACACATTGGGGTAGAGCAAACTTTATTTCTTTTCTAAGATACCAAACTTATTTGCAGGGAAGTATAAACATTTTTATAATTTCAAATTAAAATATTGTTAAAATAACTTAGATTATATATCCATGAACAGGGCTAACTGCTGGCTATTCCATGTTTAGAACTCACCCCCTAATTCAAAAATATTGTTTATTGGTGAAACAGTTGATTATGTTAATGTAGCACTTTTATTTTCTCATTTATAAAGTTTAAAATTTTATTCTCTTGTTGTTATTTCATTGTTCAAAGAAAACAGAAATATCAGACTTCTCATTCATCATTCTTTTGAACAGCCAAGTTGTGCGATCATGCAGTTCGGGCCACACTTCCCATATAAGGCTTATCACGTGATTGACATTCCACAAAGAATTATGGGTAGATTTGTTTGCAAGGAAGCGTGTCAGATGTAGATCTATCATTCTTTGCTGTTGTCATAAAAGTTGAAGTTAATGGTACCAATGCTAATATCAGCTGACTGGAGGAGCTGTACACCATGAAAAGGAGTATGTACAAACTGTATTGGTTGAGCTATATGGCACGTTGCTTGGCAGAGACGTTTGACGGGTGTCAACGTCACAAATGCTACGGGGCGCCGTGACCTGACGTGGAACGTGGTCACTCGACAAGCATGTCGGAGGCAGAGCATTGGTCGCAGCGTTGTTCCTCTGTAAGATCGAGTTGTTATGTAGCTTTTCAACGACTGCTCATTTCTGTGACCAGTGACGGACATGAAAGTTTGGCCATCAGTTGATAGGGATGCGCCATGTTGATTGATAGAACCGAGATCAATGGTTACCATAGGCACGCGTGATAACGAGGGGGCAGCGGGGAAGAGCGGATAGCGTCATTCAATTGTTACGTCATGTAAAAACTATACCTTTATTGTCTGATAAAGTACTTTTTTTTCGATTGTTCTAACCGCTAGGCATCTTAGAAAGCTAGTTTTAACTAGTTTGATAGGAAACACTGTCCAATCCGATAATCTCAGCCCATTCTGATAGGAAATACTGTTCAATTCGACAATCTTCACACATTCTGACAGAAAACAAATTCCGGTAGATAATCTCAACTCATTCTGATAGGAAACACTGTCCAGGAAACACTATCAAATCCAATGATCTTAACATGGCAGTATAGCACGTTTTAAGGGGGAATTTAAGGGTATGTAAGGAAAATTAAAATTAATGATTCCAATTGAAAGACAATGCAATTTAACTGAATGGAGCAGTAATAATTCAAATATATACTGTACAATTTAGCCATGCGCTTCCTTTTTCTTACACAAAATGAATTATAAGTGTTCACAAAAAATGGTCGCCAATGGATTTTCGGTGAATCTTCTTACTTAGTTCTCTGACTATGTAAGATTGGCTTGTGTATTGAGATGTTTGACACTATCAAAATAATACATTTAGCGTTAACGTACAATTATCAGTGAAAATTGTAAAGTATGAAATTATCATAAAACGTGCTACTGCCCCTTTAACATCTTCTGATAGGAAACACTTTCAAATCCAATGATCTTAGCACCTTCCAATAAGAAACTGTGTGCTCTTAAATGACCTTAACAGTTTTCAAGAGATACGATGGGTAAGGGTAAGCCCATGATCTTAACAGCTACGAATTCGTGAATTAATTCTTATAGTGATATTGTTCATTTACACAGTTAAGATTATAACAAAAATACAAATATCTAACATCAGCTACAGTAACATGATGCTTTCACTTCAGGAATGTCTACCAATTTGAAAATAACTTCTTAATTGTGATTGTGTTCATTTAAACAAATAAACATATTAAAAAAATTACAAATATCTAATATCATATACAGCTACATTATGCTTTCACTTCAGGAATGGCTACAAATTTGAAATTAATTCCTAATTTTTATATTGTTCATTTACAAAATTAAAAGTATAAAAAATACAAATATCAAATATCATTTACAGCTACATTATGATTTCCCTTCAGTTATGGCATTGATCCAACTTTCTGTGATGCCCCGAGACCGTCTGGCAATCATTGCGATCCTGATGATCAAACAGGGTACTATGTGTGTGCGAACTTCATAACTGCGCACTTTACATGCCCACCAGGAACTCATGTTGGGACTGCTATGACATGTGTTTTTACATGGGACCCTCCCTGTGTAGGTGGAGAGACAACTACAACCCCATCTCCCACCACCACTACCACAACAACAACAACAACGACGACACCCCCTCCCACCACCACTACCACAACAACAACGACGACGACGACCACCACCACCACCACCACCACCACAACAACAACAACAACGACACCCCCTCCCACTACCACTACCACAACGACGACGACGACGACCACAACTACTACAACACCCACCACAACCACAACAACAACCACAACAACAACCACAACGACGCCAGGGGTTGTTGCTGCACCTGGTAAGATCAGAAACATTGAAAACTGACTCGGCACGATAGGTTTATTGCAAAGCATTATGGAAGAGGACGCGTGCCCAAAATGAACACGCGTAGTCTTTTAATTTGCAAAATATTACATTTTCATCTTGAACATGCAAGTCATGCAAAGTTAACATCACGTCAAACTTATCTTTTCACAACTTTGCAAACTCAAAAAGTTATCATGTATTTTTTCTAAATTGTGTTTGTGTTATGTTACAAGTTACGTTACAAAGAATGAAAAGGGAACATGAATAGTTTAGTGCGGAGTCAACCTTGTAAAATGTACTTAAGCTTTTCGAGACTTGCACAAGTTGCATGGTTACGGTTGCAATGTTTTAAACTGCATTTCTACATCAATTCGATATTGAATGAAACGAATCCAGCATAGTCAAAACATTCTTGGGAAACATCAGCAATTTTCGGAGAACATCGAAATAAGGTCATTGCAAAATCATGTAGAGATGTAGTCCATTTAACATGGTTGACTTTACAACTCATTTTGCATTTTGCATTTGTAAAAACATATCTTGGAACACTTAAGTATGTTAATTGATAGTATTAATAATTAGAAAATTAAAATTTCAACTTTGTTAAGTCAAGAACGGAAAGTCAAGATTAACAAGATCAAAAATGTAAGGTTTGCATGATTGGCCTTTACCTTTCGAGAGTTGCATGGTTGAGAAGGACGTGTATATTGTGTAAACAGTTCCTGGCGGATTGTGGTTTTTAAATACATTGTGTAACCCTATGACAATTTGCATGTCGGATAAATCATATGTAGCCTGTTGAGATACAGAGCACATGGCTGAAATTTGTCAACTATTTTATAAGCTTTTTAAAGGATACAATCTACAATAGCATTCAAATGAAATTTAGATTCAGCCTAGCATTGAAATCCCTATTTATTAGATTGCCGATTTTGAAATGACTATTTGCGGCATTTTTATTACAACAAGATAAACGTCACTGTGTATTTGATTATTACCTTGCTTAGAATGTATGCACAGAATGCAAGTTTCTGCACCAGGAATTCTTTTGTACCAATTAGAACACACTTCCGCCCTTTTTCGTACCAATGCAACAACAAAGCCCGCAAGCACGAGCTACACAACTGTTGGTGATGATTTACATTTGCTTGACCATGATAACAAAATTCTTTTCCCCATACATTTTACCTATAAAGATACATGCAGTAATAAGTAGACACTTCTTTTAGTTAGTCATGTTTATAATAGATAGTCAATAAAAAAATAAAGATGTTTAAGAGAAATTAAAAAAAGAATACTGTATTGCATTCCCGACATTGCCCTCAAGTTTAACTAATAATAATTACTCACGACTTGTTATTATTCAAAATATGATTTCAAAGTCACTAAGACCACAAGTCGATACCGTATATAGGGAATCAATAGAGGGATCAATATGAATCAACTGATTGACTATCCCTTTCTATCTAATTGAAGCATACAACGGCAGATCACTAGAGCAATATAGAAGTGACATTAATCATTCATTCCAATATCCATTTGTTGTTTCAGGTTGTTATGTCTTACATATGCGATGTAATTAAGTTGAGGCCATCACTTAAATTATCTTCCGACGCTCGCTGCCAATACTTTTTGTAGTCAAAACAAAATAATGAACGGTATAATAAAACAGCCCAGGGCTTTGAATGGTTGAATTAGAGTTATTTAGGACAGCAGGTTGAGAGGATAAAAGTAGATTCAGTAACAACTCATTAATTGTTAAGTATAAGGAAACAATTAATGTGTTTACGGTTACAAAACAACAACAGTTCACCATTCAGTGTCATAGTTAAGATCATCTTCCTACGCAAAGATTAAAACGCCAGTCGCGGACCTTGCTTATCGAACCCTTGCTGTCGACCCTTGACTTTTCTTGTTTGCTAACAGCGCCCTCTCCGGTGATAATTTTTAACACCTAGCTTTCTCTTTGACTTCTGTCAAACCCGACGCTCTTTATTATGTCTTTGTTGGTTGACCTCAATAACTAAGTAAATTATTTTCAAACATTTTTGTCAGTTGTTATCGGTGTTAATGTACTTGCACTAATTAATCAAACGTGAAGTAAAGTAGAATGTATCGGTCTGCCCTTTACAGGCGCTTCTATCTCATTAAATGTTTTTCAGCGTACATGTACGTATTCAACAGAAAGGCGGCCGTTTTATTTTCAGTCCGATGTAGTTTTGTTAAGGGCTCTCAGTTTTCTGATTGGCCTCTCCTTTATAGTAAGCTAGAGAGCAAACACAGAAAAGTCAAGTGTCGGCAGCAAGGCTTACATAAGTCAGTTAGTAAGTAAGAAAGGAAGATGGGATAAGACATGATATATAGAGACTATTTCATTGTTTTTGCCGAACATCATTTCTATCTCATCGAGTGGAGTGAGAAAGTGATATTTCACGAGTGGCGTAGCCACGAGTGAAAATGACACTTTCTCACTTCATGAAATGAGATAGAAATTATATTCAGCAAAAACAATGAATTAGTCTATTTATTATATAATGTTAAGATCATAAAACATCGGAAGGCAAAGTTTTGCTCTATGATGAATGACAGTGTAGCAACTCCATTTATCCTTTCTCGGTAAAAAAAAAGTTCGATAGAAATAACTCGATATTTAATAGAAAATAATTTTATGAAAAATATATAATCAGTGAATGGTAAATGATATCAGATCCACAATATGTTTTCGGTTATAACTAGGTGAAACAAAGGCGCCTTACGTAATTTAGGAAAGTCAGTTTTGACGCGAACTGATACAGTGAGTGAAGCGCTACGGAGGTGTGACAGATCGCTCGCTTCGTCAATTTATGTTGCAATAAAATGAACAATTATTAACTACAGCAACAAGATATGAACTTCCGGTGGCTTTTTGATATCGAAGGATACATTGGCACTGCAAACTGAAAACAGTTACATACCGAAAACATCCTAAAGAGTCGTTTTTCTTCGATCCTAACCAACGCCGTGACGCGAGGCAAGCGTTCGATTTCCTCAAAGGGAGATAATCGTGTTTCAAAGGGAAGTAATAGGTTCCCAGCAGGCACACGACGTCGAATCGACGTTGGATTATAGTTTAGATGTGGTCGCGACGTCGTTCAACTTAAAATAGACGTTGTTTCAACGTCAGTAATTTCGACGTCGATAAAGACAACGTTGCTTCGACGTTGTTAATTTCGACGTTGATTTTACGACGTTGTTACAACGTCGGTAATTTCGACGTCGATAACAACGACGTTGCCCCGACGTCGGTAATTTCGACGTTGACTGAACAACGTTGTTTCAACGTCGATTATTTCGGTTAAGGTGGCGTTCTTTCGACGTCGAGAAAATCAAGATACACAACGTCGTTTCAACGTTTCTATTTCCGACGTCTATGTATTTGAGATTTATGTTGATAAATGACCTTACGTTGTTCCGATTTTACAACCTACGAATTATATCAGATGAAAGCACGTCTGTCTCTTGTGAAACTAAAGATTTTCGTTTGTTAGTTGATCATTCATTAAAAACGCGAATAATTGTCTGTTAAAATTGTGTGATATTCGCCTTTAAACTTGTAAAGAGCGCCCCGTTATGAAAGGACTAACTAAATTACTGTTAGTAACAACTAACAGATTGCGCGACAAGAAAGGCATTTTTTCTAGGATATCTTATAGAAAATAATTATTCTTTATGTAGAGTCTAGAGTTGTTTTCTTTTATAAAGTTTAACCTTTTCCATTCCTTTTATATAATAAAGCTTTTTCGAATTACCAATAAAATGTATAGATATGAAATCAGTAAAAAAGTACACTTTAAAAGTCATTTTCAAATATACATAAATTTATGTAAAAAAGTCATTAATCTATCAATGAATAAATGAATAAATATACCGTTTTAAAAGCATTATTTCGTGAATAGGCTAACACTTGAAAATTCAGGAACTAATTCGTGATCACTTTATTCATAAACAATATTTGCCGATAATTTGTTTCCCTAAACGGCGTATGAATTGAAAAAAAGTCATTTTTCTTATATTCCCGACGTTACTTTGTTCGCCAACAAGCATACCACATTTTCGCGCCAGCACAAATGCTGATGACGTCATAGTTTCAACTATTACGTCACAATCTTAGTATTTTCGTCGCCATGTTTGTCGGTCGATGTAAGGGGAAATCAACGTCCTGTTAGATGTTATATCGGATCACGATTCGAGTGCACTGACATCGCTCTACTATTTTGAAATGGTAAGTATTTCCCTTGATCTATTAAACTTTCTATCATTGAGTTTCATTAGTTATTCCAATACTGAACTTGAAATTAGTCTACGTCAAAATTTGAACGCATCTCGTTGACTTCTGTTGGCCTAGTGCCAAGGCAACTGTAGATCTAGTACGATTATATATTATTATAGCACTAATATTAAACTATTATTTGAAAAATAGCATTTGTTTAATTAGTTAAGTGAGTCACGATGATAAAAGAAAGTCATAGGTTCAAAACTTCTGCTGTCATTCAACTTGTGTCCGCAACATTGTTGAACTCCGTACAGTGTTGTGGCATAGCATAAAGTGCTTGACATCGTAACTGGTGTTGCACGGAGCTCGTAAAGTATTCGATCAGCTGTTTAGGAGTTCATTTGGTTCAGAGTGTTCACTGTACAGTTTCGTTGTTGTTTTTGATTAATTATTGTCTACTCTGAGCATCAGCTTAAATGAAACAGCAGTTGAATTGTTATCATAGAGTGGCAATGAGTGCATCATAATCAGCGTTGTCCCGTATTATTTTTGTAGGAAAAAGATCATGAAAAGGGTTGTGTTCAAACCGGGTAGATTGGCAATCATCTCAGTTTAAAACCATATAATTTTGATCAATTGTTTGAATGACTCCGTCACTTGAACTATGATCACGTCATAGAAAGATATGGCTACTTACGTTTAATAAGTTAGGGTTGTTGTAATAGTGTTGTTCCCTATTGCGTCATATTCATGAACGACATCAAATATCCACATTGACATAGCATACTATTTGCACATTTATCCATGTACATGTAGGCCTATAGATGTAATTGGTATTCAATAATAATAACTGAAATATCATTTGCCAAAAGTAGAAATTATACGCCCGTATTTAAGAACAAGAAGGGGTCCAGCTCTATTAAATTGATTTTATTTTCATTGTTAACTTTATTAATTTTGTATCAGACTAATCATATAATTAATTATGTTCAAGTATGACGGAATGATGGCATACCACATACTTTTTTCCTGAACTGTTGATGGATGAAATTCGTTTTCAATTGTTTATTTCCTTGCAAAACACAATATTACCAGTGACTATCTAATATTTTAATGCATGACAGTTTAGCATTATATCTATATGACTAAGATTGATATCAACTCACTTAAGCTTGAACCTACATGTACGATTCATTGTATAATTATAATGTGTATATATACAAATTAATTTTAAGGCAAATTCCTCACTGACACCTTTTCACTTCCAATACAGTTATGTTTGAAGGAATCCACGAATCAAGAAGTGTTTTAAAGAAATGTGTTAGGATATTATTGTTTATGTTTGAATATAATACATGAATATATTATAAACTTTTCTCAGAGTGACAGTCTGCCGATTGAGAGGGAGGAGAGAGCTGGAGACTGGCGAAGCACAGAAGATACATGCACGTGCATCTGGGAGTTGATCTGTCAAACTAGTAACTACCCTCAGGTATGTATAGTGTATACTGTTGTAAATGCCATTCGACATTCACTTCATTTTTATTTTACCAGTTTCAAATGTTAAATCAGTTACAATGCACACAAAAGTCATTCAAGGCAGGATTCAAAAGAACAGAACAAGTTAGTAGCACATATTTGATCGACATATACAATTTATGTGATTGATTTTTCACTTCATTTACTTTTATCTTTCTTTTGTACAGAATTTTGCTGATGACCAACGCTGTGAAGAAACATGTACAAGAATACATGATAAACCGGCTTTTCATAGAAATGTATAAAAGATAATAAACATTTATGTAAACATTATCTCGGTTTGTTTTTTACTTGTTAATTTGTTGGTTGATTTGATACAGCTATTCCCGAGGATATACCATATTTTTTTTATGATACGATTCGGGTCTCTATGATTCTCTGCAATGTTATATACATTGAATAACGTCTCTAATCATACCTATTCAGCATCATTAGAAATGGGATTAACTTTTTACCAAGTTGCAGCAACATCGTATCAACGTTGTATCAATGTTAAAACCATGTTGTATCGACGTTGATGTCGCGTTATAAATACGTCAATAAAACGTCGTTTCAACGTTGATACAATATCGTATATACGTCGAGACAACGTTATACCAACGTTGTTGCGACGTCGTATCTATTAACGTCATTTCTACGTCGAAACAACGTCAGATTTCGACGTCGCGGCAAATTTCAAATCCAATCAAAATTCGACGTCAATTCAACGTTGATAAACGACGTTGTTTCAACGTTGGTTCAACGTTAAATTGCCTGCTGGGTTCGGTCCTACCTTTCCCACCGCAGTGAAAATATGGATTATATTTTCACTGCAGTGAAAATATGACTATCTACTGCTTTTCTGAAAATATGGATTATATTTTCACTGTATATCCCTACATTTCATTGCTAATTATATAATAAAACGAAATTATCAACAAGGGATCGAGGTATCATGACATGTCCAAACGCAAATATTCTCTTTTCTTGATAATGCCCTCGGGTCACGTGTTATACCTGCCAACTACTTATGATTACAATGATTTGACCAGGACAACTAAAGCGACGTAAAATATCCAACCACCCAAAATTATTAACAACCTTAAAAAAGGCAAAAATCTAAATCTGTTTTCATTAAATATCCATCCTGAATATGATTTATGGAATACTAATATCCATATCAAAAGAAATTTAATAGACTTGTAGTGGATAATGACCTGGCGCAAGCGGTTACTGTCGGATACAGTTCAATAATCATCAGTTGATTTTCAAGGCACTTCACAAAGAATACTAGGATCAGGGCAAAAAACTCTTTTTCAAATACCAAAGTCAAACACAGTAACATTTGGAGATAAAGCCTCTGTAAAATCAGCGAAAGGACTGTGGATTACCCTTCTGGAAACGCTGAAAGAAAAAACTGAACTTAAAACTTTCACAACCCAGTTTAAAGCTAATTTGTTTTGTTAGCATATGGCGACTAGGCCATCAGAGTTCTGTGAAAAGTGCCTTGCCAGAGCAGTTTCTCCAACTTGTCTACCCGCTGTACAAATGTTGAATATTATCATATTCATTATTAGATGTAAACTCGCGTATGAATCAGTTTTAATTCAACGAAACGATAAAACAGGGCGACGTACAATAAAATCCTATCTTTATTTCAGGTGAAATTGTGTGGAACATTTACAGACGACATAAAGGTGACAAGAGCGCATGCGCACTGATCGAGACCACGGCAGCTATTTCCACCAGAGAATGTGGCGCCATCTGCAGCAGAAGCTTCTACTGCACCGACTACAACTTCTCTACAACATCCACATCCAGTGGCGAGTTCACGTGTCAACTTGTCCGATGTGTCGGTTCTTTTCTTTTGGCTATATCGAGTGACTTTCACTTCTATGAGCGAATTTGAATATATTTATATACACAAAGAACTAAATTAAGCACAACCTACATGTTCATGTACTTTGTAAATAAAGTCGGTGCAATTGGAACATTTTGATTGATTTTGGTATTTTAACCACTCAAGATATTAAGATCGTTTTTATAGACTACTTAATTGAATAACAAATCGGTATTATGATAAAATAATGACAATATATGGAAAAATGTTTCTTCAATGCTTGATGATTGGTCTATCGAAACATTCTAATTGTTTGTCGGAAAATTTGCATTGTTCATTATTGGGACCGTTTTTTGCTATAAAAATTGGAGGGGTGTGTGGTGGTTGCTTGATTAGGTTTTTTGTGTATACTTGTAATTTATGATCCCGAAGTATGAGACTATTTTATCGTACATAACTTTGTATCAATTCTTTCACCTGCAATTGTATTCTTATTGTAGTTAAAATGTAGTTCTTTGATTGAATGTTCACCGATTACGGTGAGCTTTATCACGCGTTATATAGCTTAACTTTATCAAATTAATTTCTGGTCGTCATCTCTCAAACATTTTGACTATAGGCTGGTACCAAAATGAGTTGCATAAGAGCTTGTTTTGGGTTGGGTGTTCTTGCAGAGGTTTCAAAGAAAAGCAGGTGTACTTTTTTACCGATTTCTCTGAAAATGGTGTCGACAACTTGATTTCGTATACAATTTGACATCAAATGCCCTTTTTGTAATTTGAATTTTTGCAAAATCTGATTGGAACAAAATTTAACATCACCAAATTGTCTCACTTTTAGCTACACATTTGCATGAAACATTTCTGGAATGTTTTATATAACCTGACGTTTTTTTTTGTGGTTGACTATTTATTGAGAGATACTTGTCACTTCATCATAGCATATCTGCATGAACAAAAATCGTATTGGAAGTATCATGTGCTTTTTAAAAATGTTTTAGACTTGACTGTATGCTGATCAATTTCAAGAGTACATTTCAAGGAACTGAACTCGACAAATCACGATTTAACTTTTTTCATATATAAAACAAACAAAACAAAAACTGAAATTGATGAACTGTATTTCGTATTATTCTATATATCTATACTATTACAACGCATATCTCAAGGATCGTCAAAAGCACATTCCATTTAGAGGTTTGATTGTTATTGTCAATTTTGTTTTTACAGTTTTGCACAATATTTATTTAATGCCAAATATGTATTATGAATTATATGTTTTGTTGTTTTTAATTTCAGTTAATCAAAAGAATATTGCAACATACTATGCACATTTAACATATTTAACATTTGAAAGAAACTTTAGTAATTATCTGTAAACAATTGTCTCTCAGTTCTCCATGTACGGTCGTTCAACGTTGAAGGAAATGCAGGTCCTGACTTCATATGATATCAGCCGATTATCTGAAATGAAATCATGAATTGTTGGTCATAATAATACGTAATTGTATACAGAGCGTAGTATCGGAATTCATAGAATACGAATTCTAAAACCTTACCGGTTTTATAATACAGCCACAAACACTTCACTTCGATTACTTACTAAACTCAGTAAGTCGAGATTTTCCCTTTCAGGTTTAACATCATTCTTTCATTTCTGTAAAGCTTAATTCTGGAAACATGTAATTCAAAGTTTACAAGGATTCTCTATAATAATAGTTATTGAAAATGTGTATATTTTGAGATTCTGCTTACCATCGGTTTGCCAAGGTGGGATACTGCAGCTGGAAAGAGAAAAACTTTACACATCAAAGAGGCGATATAAACGTACGCATTTAAGAATATTCTGTAGACACAGCATGATAAATAATTGAGAAGATATGTTTTTTTATCTTTTATATTATTATTTGAATAAAAAATATATAAATTATTATTAGATACACATTGTTTCTGTTGTTGTACTGGTCCATGTTCACCAATTTACTATTTTAATATTTGTTCGCCCTTTTGAAAAGAATGCGTGTTGACTTGTATTTGGTAGTCTTTTGAAAAAATAGTCAAGTACGGCTCATCATTCGTGATCAAGTGAAGCAGGTTTAGTAATCAACATGTCAATCATAATATAATATCCTATATCAGTTAAAAGATTTGCTTTGGGTTTTTTAAGAACACAATCAACAACATCGCTATATATTCAAATTACGTTCGCTGGAAAGAACTACTATCTAATTGTATTGGGACAAGTTATTTGTGGTAGTGGTATTTATAGCCAAAGAGTAAATCGGTGTTCACTTTCAATTGGATATCAATACCTTGAACGAAAAAGCACTACTTTATTATCTATGCTAAGTGAAATGACAAGTATATTTGTATATTTTAATAGTGACATATATCTCACGCCTGTGTTTTCTTCTGCTGTTGGACGTATGTTATAAACAAAGTGGCTGGTTAATAAATCCATACGTTTTTCTCATCAACGTTACCATTGTTAAGTAAAGTAACTGGCTATCACCTAGATAATTTCATCTGACAACACCTACCGCATCTAACCCCAACATCTTCGCTGTGTTGACAATGGTTAGTTCCCCAGATAGGCACCGAGGTTTTAAACATGCGCGGACAGTCCGCAATATCCGCTTCCGTTCCTTTGCATTCTGGGTCATCGAACCAGATTGGACCAATTCCTCCGCCAAAGTTCTTCAAAGTTTTTGCCTTCCCAGGTCTGTAAATATTAATGGATGCTGAAATACCATTTGTAGAAACAATTTGTTAAATATCTTTTGTCGTCACATTATAGTGAAAATTGATACAAGTGAAATAATACCATAGTTAGGCAAGAGGACAAAACATGATATCAAAACAATATAACAAGGAGTTTCGTTCTGTATGATAACT
The DNA here is from genome assembly GCA_916613615.1 of Steromphala cineraria. NCBI lineage: Eukaryota > Metazoa > Mollusca > Gastropoda > Trochida > Trochidae > Steromphala > Steromphala cineraria. The sequence goes on along the minus strand of OU744734.1, from coordinate 60,522,233 downwards.
GGGGCAGTATAAAGATAGTCCTTCAGATGAGAGCAAATATGAAAAACGTTACAATCGTATCCTCGTTCTATCTAATAAGTTCAATTATTTTAGTGCTAGCACACACTCGCTTTGTTTGACTTCAAGGACCACTATGTAAATTTCATGCCTTCTTGAATACGAATCCAAAGGCTAGATACAAGCATGTTGATAACAATTCAAACCGTCTCAATGATTTGTATAATAATACTGATTGTAAACCTAGAAATATAAAGATATGTAATTTGGAAGTGTTTGTATTTAGTATTCCCAAATTAAGTGACATGCTTCAAAATGACCCATGACAACTGACCATGACTCTAGATGTAATATAATGACGCAGAAAAAACCTGCTCGCTACAAAACAAACCCTGAAGTCATCTTCAAAAGTTTCTTTCCGACTGAGAACTAGCCTTGCAACTGCTGATATTATTGTACAGATACACGTTGAGGGACTACCTTTAATAAAATAACTAAAACAGACTTACACTTTATGAGAATGTTTGCCTTACATTTCACCTATGTTTCTGACTCATAATCAAAGCAATTATTTACCGTAGCTTAATGTTTAAAGTTAAATGAAGGGTATCATAGTAACTAGATATCGGTTTGGTAGATTAAGGATACAGCGAGTCGAATTAGTGATGTTCATCTTAACCTTGAAGTCAATGTAGTTCTCCAGTTCGCGGGAATAAACAGGTGCGTAAAATGGCACGGCATATAAAAAAGATTTAAGTCAGTCGCCATGTTGCTAGGTACCAATACGCAAGAAGAATATTTTCCACTCACGTATCATCATATCCAAGCATCTTACAGATCACTGTCGCATCGATGTCATCGAAGGCAAAGCTACAGAGAGTTCCCCATGTTCCATTATGTAAAAGTTCTACTCGCCCCTCAAGGTTTGAGTGGCCGTCGACAAGGCGCACTGCTTGGGACTTGACTATTAAAGAAGATGAACGATTTTTAAATTGGTAATGGTTTGTACATTTTAACGAATATCCATGCAGTTTTTTGTATTGATGCAGTCTATATGAGGATGTTATTTGATGATATACTTTTGTATTACTGAGTTTAAGTCCCACAAATCGATAAATATAACGTCACTGGAAATTTTTAGCATATCATTATATTAGGCATTAATAAGAGAAAAAAATAAATTATACAAAGAAATAATTTATGGTTCTATTAATAGATGTGGCCTAAAGATTGAATGTGGATATAGGTCTCACTTATTTCCTGCGTCCACTTGAAGCCACTGACAGTAGGTGTACATTTCATGTGAGGTTCCGATGGTTTCGCTTCTCCGGACGTGTAACACTTGCCCTCGATAAGACACGAGTCAGCCTACAGAAGCACAAAGATTTTTTTTAAAATATCCATTTGCTCATAAAAATTATGCAGTAGCAACGTCAAAAAGATTTAAGAGGTAAATTTATCGAAATTTCTGTTAACATTTATCTGAAACCTAAAATAGCTGTCTCATGCGATAAGCATTAAATGAAATGAATTTACTTAAAGAGCATCTCCGTGAGTTGTCCGGGGTCACATATGCCATTCTTAACCAATAGCGTCATCTGATCTAAAATTATTATTATAAACATTGTTTCAGAAAAGTATAAGTTTGAAGCTAATGGACGTCGTATTGTGATCGAAAACCGGACATTGACGCGCATCAATCAGACAAACGTAATTTTCGAAATTTATCTTAAACAGTCACAAAGACAGTTATAAGTTGATAATGTTTAATAGGTTATATAACTAAAATTCTTGTTAATTGGACGTATGAATTTGGCTTCCTTCAATATATACGACTGTTTCAAGATTTTCGTTGAAACAAGCATTTTTCTACAAAATTGCCATTTGGGAAATAAATGTGTGAGATCTTTTAAAATTTATGTTGTTGATAATGACATATGCGTTCGTATCAAAGCCAAACAATACGTGACGAAAATCACGGAGTGGCTCTTTTACCATCGGACACAAGCTGACCTTTTTGGAGCAGGTCATTTTCTTGAGGTCACACTGGTGACATCTTGGGTCAGATGCGACAAAGGTCAAGGACGTGCTGTAGATTTTACCATTGTTGCTGACTTCTACATGGTAACCATGGACACCGATGCCATCATGGGGGATACTGAAGGTCTTTGTGTCGGGGAACATACACAGGATCTATTAGATAAATGCAGATAAACAAAAAAACGGAAATATAAACACGTGCCACTTGTTACCGCCCGGACAATCAAACCGAAGACTAGCCAGAGAATGATAATGGAGCTTCAAACTTTGAAATTCTGGCCCAAAGGTCCAAGTTCTACCATAAGTATCAAATGTATTTTCATCAAGAACATCCAGTTAAAACTTCAGAAACTATACTCTTAGCTAGTTGTAAATATGATCAATAATTTGATAATGAATTACGATTTTCTGACTGTGTGTCAATTAAAATGTGTCATTTGAGAAACGAAGCTATTTACATCCTAGAAGGAACGTTGTATAATGTTGATATGCTGGCCATTAAAAAGAAAAAAACTTCGTTGTTACGCTAAAACATACTTTCGTACCTACCGTAATGTATAGAATAGATTGAGAATTTGCAATTGTTTTTGATTGGTTGACATAGGTAGTAGGAAATACAAGAGTTTAATCAAATCAAAACAATGAATTATTACCTGACGAAATGTTTCAAACACAGCTTGATGGTCTGTCGTAGTTGAATCAACCTTAACCCCAGTCTCGTCAATCTGGCAATCAAAGCAAAATCAAAATGTTATCAAATAGGAAAACAGACAGACAGACGCATTTATTTTTAAAAAAATCATTCGGTCATAATAGGCCTGCAATCATTTGCCTAATTCATTAGCTGGTGCATTCGGTTAATAGGAACATTTCTAATAGGTCAGGTTATATTGAAAGGCGACTAGTAGAATTAGAATTGGGGCCATTGTAAAACTAAGATAAACTAAGATATACTATTTAAAATGCAGTGTTGAAGATATAAACTCAGAATTTCGTTGGGTTTATACATATATTCAAGTTGGCTTCGAAGCAAATTGGTACTAACCGTTAAAGTTTCCAGAACTATATTTTAGATTTTTTCTGTTGTATTTTTTTGAAATAACATTTAATATCATACTTGCATTTTTGTAATTAACTGGTCTCATAAACGAATCAAAGAACCCTTATCAAATTATTATCATTTTCTGATTTTTAAGACGATGCTTCATTGAGCCTAATTGAAGGAATCATGTGTCGATAATTGTTAGCACCTTTATAAACACAGCAACTAATCCCATTCTGTGTGACGTAAAGCGGTAACTACCTTACATTGGAGTTACTTCCCTTTGCATGTACGCCGACCGCCACTAAATCTCTGCTCTGTTCTTATGTATGTGCTAAGGTGAAGTATGCTTTGAACCTAACGACATGTAGCAAAATTAATATAACATTATTAAGGCCAACAGGAAATTAAAATTCTCACCAAAAACTCCTTCACACGACACGTTAAGCGATTCGACTCATAGAAGTTCATTCCGAACACGTGGGTAGCACTACAGGAAGTATTTAGGTTGCTGAGGTCACAGACTCCATTCCTTGTCAGTCTATCAACCACAGGGGGCCGCTTTAGGTTCACAGAACAGTCTTCTTCCACGAAGTCAGGTTTACAGTGGCAAACACCTGAACAAATATTCAAATCCTAAGATCGTCAGGCCCACCTTGATTCAAAGGAATACCTGCTATCAAGAGTCAATGCCAATTTCCTTTCCTGTTTTTTTTCCTAATAATTCTTTGTAAAAGTCTTTACTTACTCATATCTCATTGACATCCCTAGAGTTGACTGGTCAGTACAATGCTAAAATGTATCTCATGCTATGAGTTTTCTTATTAATCACCAAAGTTACCAAAATCAATGGAATGTGTGTCAAATATGAGAGAACTTTTTCTAGAGTTATTTGAAGGCGGAACCACGGCCATGTTGTTTGTAGAAACATGCATTGTATAGCAATCGACACAATTTATTCTCAATGTATATTACTTATTTACTATAACTACATCACATTTGGGTCATTTTAAGAAAATGTTCATTATCCAAAACCTAAAACAATCAGAGACTCTTTGCTAAAGGTAAACTATGAAAATGTCTTCCCACCCTCGTCTCTGATAAGCAAAAGTAAATCTGAAACCTACAACGACCATAACAATCACTTACCACGACACTTGCAGTGCCCAGATCAAGAAACAATCACCTACCACGACACTTGCAGTACCCAGATCAAGACACGGTCACCTACCACCACACTTGCAGTACCCAGAACAAGACACAGTCACCCACCACGACACTTGCAGTACCCAGATCAAGTAACAATCACCTACCATGACGCGTGCAATACCCAGATCAAGAAACAATCACCTACCACGACACTTGCAGTACCCAGATCAAGAAACGGTCACCAACCACGACCCTTGCAGTACCCAGATCAAGAAACGGTCACCAACCACGACCCTTCCAGTACCCAGATCAAGAAATGGTCACCTACCCGTGACGACCCTTGCAGTACCAAGATCAAGAAACGGTCACCTACCACGACCCTTGCAGTACCCAGATCAAGAAACGGTCACCTACCACGACCCTTGCAGTACCCAGATCAAGAAACAATCACCAATCACGACGCTTGCAGTACCCAGATCAAGAAACGGTCACCAACCACGACACTTGCAGTACCCAGATCAAGAAACAATCACCAACCACGGCCCTTGCAGTACCCAGATCAAGAAACGGTCACCAACCACGACACTTGCAGTACCCAAATCAAGAAACGGTCAACTACCACGACACTTGCAGTACCCAGATCAAGAAACGGTCACCTACCACGACACTTGCAGTACCCAGATCAAGAAACAATCACCAACCACGACACTTGCAGTACCCAGATCAAGAAACAATCACCAACCACGACACTTGCAGTACCCAGATCAAGAAACAATCACCTACCACGACACTTGCAGTACCCAGAACAAGACACGGTCACCAACCACGACACTTGCAGTACCCAGATCAAGAAACGGTCACCAACCACGACACTTGCAGTACCCAGAACAAGACACGGTCACCAACCACGACACTTGCAGTACCCAGAACAAGACACGGTCACCAACCACGACACTTGCAGTACCCAGATCAAGAAACGGTCACCTACCACGACACTTGCAGTACCCAGAACAAGACACGGTCACCAACCACGACACTTGCAGTACCCAGATCAAGAAACGGTCACCAACCACGACACTTGCAGTACCCAGATCAAGAAACGGTCACCAACCACGACCCTTGCAGTACCCAGATCAAGAAACGGTCACCTACCACGACACTTGCAGTACCCAGATCAAGAAACGGTCACCAACCACGACACTTGCAGTACCCAGATCAAGAAACAATCACCTACCACGACACTTGCAGTACCCAGATCAAGAAACGGTCACCAACCACGACCCTTGCAGTACCCAGATCAAGAAACGGTCACCAACCACGACCCTTCCAGTACCCAGATCAAGAAATGGTCACCTACCCGTGACGACCCTTGCAGTACCAAGATCAAGAAACGGTCACCTACCACGACCCTTGCAGTACCCAGATCAAGAAACGGTCACCTACCACGACCCTTGCAGTACCCAGATCAAGAAACAATCACCAATCACGACGCTTGCAGTACCCAGATCAAGAAACGGTCACCAACCACGACACTTGCAGTACCCAGATCAAGAAACGGTCACCTACCACGACACTTGCAGTACCCAGATCAAGAAACGGTCACCTACCACGACCCTTGCAGTACCCAGATCAAGAAACGGTCACCAACCACGACCCTTGCAGTACCCAGATCAAGAAACGGTCACCTACCACGATACTTGCAGTACCCAGATCAAGAAACGGTCACCAACCACGACACTTGCAGTACCCAGATCAAGAAACAATCACATACCACGACACTTGCAGTACCCAGATCAAGAAACGGTCACCTACCACGACACTTGCAGTACCAAGATCAAGAAACGGTCACCTACCACGACCCTTGCAGTACCCAGATCAAGAAACGGTCACCAACCACGACACTTGCAGTACCCAGATCAAGAAACAATCACATACCACGACACTTGCAGTACCCAGATCAAGAAACGGTCACCTACCACGACACTTGCAGTACCCAGATCAAGAAACGGTCACCAACCACGACCCTTGCAGTACCCAGATCAAGAAACGGTCACCTACCACGACACTTGCAGTACCCAGATCAAGAAACGGTCACCAACCACGACACTTGCAGTACCCAGATCAAGAAATAATCACATACCACGACACTTGCAGTACCCAGATCAAGATACGGTCACCTACCACGACCCTTGCAGTACCAGGATCAAGAAATGGTCACCTACCACGACCCTTGCAGTACCCAGATCAAGAAACGGTCACCTACAACGACACTTGCAGTACCCAGATCAAGGAACGATCACCAACCACGACACTTACAGTACCCAGAACAAGACACAGTCACCTACCACGACCCTTGCAGTACCCAGATCAAGAAACGGTCACCTACCACGACACTTGCAGTACCCAGATCAAGAAACGGTCACCCACCACGACACTTGCAGTACCCAGATCAAGAAACGGTCACCTACCACGACACTTGCAGTACCAAGATCAAGGAACGATCACCTACCACGACACTTGCAGTACCCAGATCAAGAAACAATCACCTACCACGACACTTGCAGTACCCAGATCAAGAAACGGTCACCTACCACGACACTTGCAGTACCCAGATCAAGAAACGGTCACCTACCACGACACTTGCAGTACCCAGATAAAGAAACGGTCACCAACCACGACCCTTGCAGTACCCAGATCAAGAAACAATCACCTACCACGACACTTGCAGTACCCAGATCAAGAAACGGTCACCAACCACGACACTTGCAGTACCCAAATCAAGAAACGGTCACCTACCACGACACTTGCAGTACCCAGATCAAGACACGGTCACCTACCACGACACTTGCAGTACCAAGATCAAGAAACGGTCACCTACCACGACCCTTTTAATACCCAGATCAAGAAACAATCACCTACCAAGACCCTTGCAATACACAGATAAATAATGATCACTTACCACGACTCTTGCAATACCCAGATTAAGAAAAACAACGAGCTATGAGTAAGAGGCTAGGTATAAATATTGTTTTTTTGCTAACGTTGGTCAAACGCTTTTTTAGTTAATGGCAACATTGGGCCTTATTGCAAGATGGATAAATGACTAAGATGGTTGATGCCTCTATTTCCCAAATATTGACATTAATATTAACACACCTGCCACACAGTGTCCATTGTCGCTGCATTCACTTGGACACTTCGCCTCTGTAAAGATGACCTTCCCTTTTGGAACTGCTCCTGGGGAGGTGGGCTTCCAGAGATCCAGATCCACATCCAGTATGTTGATACATTGAGACTTGATCACTTCAAGGGCGGCTGGGATCCAATCGACATCGCCACTTTTCTTTGAATACATATAATAAGGACGTATTTTTTTAAAATAGTGGCAAATTATTCATAACACCAATTTACAGTTACTGATAATTAAAGGAGTGAAAGGAGACAAATGGCATTTTATATACAGGCACTTTGAATCAACATCATCATAATGCTGAAATGATACTTGAACAATGCAATCCAATCTGAAACCTCCTAACTTTAGCTACAAGTATCAATCTTGTCCCTGCTGAAAGATTTATGAACTTACAACAACATCGGTAGCACAGCCATCGAGAACACTCTCAACATCGACCCCGGACAGTTCCCTACACTTGTTGAAGGACGCATACTGTTCAAACACCTTCAAGCATTTGTCTCGAGCTGCTGGCAATGTCCAGGTACTGCGTACAACTCTCTTAAAAACAATGTTATAACCATCAGCCAACAGCTATAAAAACACGGAAAACAAAATATATTGCAGCAATGCAGCAGACTTCACGCCTAACTTTTGACCCAATAAATTGGTGTGATTGAAGGACATTATATCAGTTCATCAGCTGAATATGATGGTTGTTTGATACCCTGTAAGTTGGATGTGCAACAAATAAACGACACATTATAGGTTTACAAACTGGAAATAAGGTAACAAAAGTCAATTTGGGAGCTAAATGACGGCATGTGAATTACTTTATTCCTTAATAAGTCTGCTTACAGGACTATCGGATAACTGAAGGTGACAACGTTATTCTTGCGTCGATGTACTCGTATCGACAGTTTAAGCCGTTACATCGCAGTAACAATTTTATTAGCTGTTGAAAGTTGTTGCTGATCTTTTTTAATCCGGAACCGAAACCCAAGCATTTAGTCAGTGATCGTGTGGTCATTATTCAACGGATGGTGATCTTATGACTTAATTTCGAACCTCGCGGGTCAAATATATTACCCTTGGGTAATCGTTATTGCCTAGATGTTAAGTATATTAAAGGAATATTACCGATTTGACCTGCATTTGTCTAATTTGTTATTTTCGTATCTTTTTCCTTTTGAATATATCTAATTGAATGTAACCTCAAAAACATTCAATATGAAAAATCATTTTGAAACAAACAATATTGACATTTTGAATATTAATGTGTTTGTTTACTTTTGTTTTGGTTTTGTACTCGATATCTTGAGATGCCCAATCTTCTTCATCCAGATGTGCGTCTCTCTTCTGTCTGTTCAGACATGGTTTGACGTTCCATTGCATTCGAGTACAGCTCACACCAGTTCGCCAGTTGCAGCTTACAATGTTGTTAAGAGTGGTGATTGTCCTAACGTACTTGGGACAGAGGCAAATAAGACGACTGACTGGAAAACTACCTGACACAGCTTTTACGAACTCGTCACTATTGACCACATCTCCGAGCCTTTAAATAATAAAAATCAAAATTAGAATGTAATAAAACAATTCGAGTGCAAACTGCACACAATAGTAAGCCTTAAGACCACCCTCAAGCGGAGTTCACGGACGGTTGATTACTAGAGATAAAGTGTTAATCATTTTCTTGGATAAACTGATAATAAACACAGGCAATGTGATAGTTATAATATACAAGTTGAGGGTCAAACCTATTTTCTATTTTGACATGTTTATATGCATAGAAAATATATGAATCAATTATTAATTAATTAATAAAGTAACAATTTTGTTCCGCACATGGGCTCCGCCTATCAAGACGACAAAATTGTGTACAGATCAAAAGCCATGTTCAAAAACAACGATATAGACTGTATATTGAGAAATCACCAATTCATGCTCAAAACATGGGTCCATGACACTGTTTAAATCGTCCAAACGCAATGTGGTCGGACCTTTTAAATGTGGTTATGTCATCAAACGGGCCATATGCATTTTCCACGAACTACCGTGATGTTGATATATTCAATTGAATTGTGTTGTGGTCAGACATAAGCAAAACAAAAGAATCATTAGTTTACAGTGAGTTTTTCACTCTTTGGCTTCTCTCGAGTTTCTGTTCAACGTTCCTCTCGAGTTTCTGTTCAAAGTTCCTCTTCGAGTTCTGTTCAACGTTCCTCTACGAGTTCTGTTCAACGTTCCTCTACGAGTTTCTATTCAACGTTCCTCTACGAGTTCTGTTCAACGTTCCTCTACGAGTTCTGTTCAACGTTCCTCTACGAGTTCTGTTCAACGTTCCTCTACGAGTTCTGTTCAACGTTCCTCTACGAGTTCTGTTCAACGTTCCTCTACGAGTTTCTGTTCAACGTTCCTCTACGAGTTCTGTTCAACGTTCCTCTACGAGTTTCTATTCAACGTTCCTCTACGAGTTTCTATTCAACGGTCCTCTACGAGTTCTGTTCAACGTTCCTCTACGAGTTTCTATTCAACGTTCCTCTACGAGTTTCTGTTCAACGTTCCTCTACGAGTTTCTGTTCAACGTTCCTCTACGAGTTTCTGTTCAACGTTCCTCTACGAGTTTCTGTTCAACGTTCCTCTACGAGTTTCTGTTCAACGTTCCTCTACGAGTTTCTGTTCAACGTTCCTCTACGAGTTTCTGTTCAACGTTCCTCTACGAGTTCTGTTCAACGTTCCTCTACGAGTTCTGTTCAACGTTCCTCTACGAGTTCTGTTCAACGTTCCTCTACGAGTTCTGTTCAACGTTCCTCTACGAGTTCTGTTCAACGTTCCTCTACGAGTTCTGTTCAACGTTCCTCTACGAGTTCTGTTCAACGTTCCTCTACGAGTTCTGTTCAACGTTCCTCTACGAGTTCTGTTCAACGTTCCTCTACGAGTTCTGTTCAACGTTCCTCTACGAGTTCTGTTCAACGTTCCTCTACGAGTTTCTGTTCAACGTTCCTCTACGAGTTTCTGTTCAACGTTCCTCTACGTGGAAGCACCCTGCATCCACACAATGGTTCTTCCTCTATGAACATGTCATGAAGCAAATAGGTTTGATCCTTAACTTATTTTGAGAAGTATACATAAGCCAACAGTTCGAGTAACTGTTTCATGTAGCTATTTTCATCTCGGACTTCAACCGTGTAAATGTGTGTCTTCTATTTAGTAAATCCCTTGCTACTGTAGCTTATGATCCTATTTCTTAACCCGTACAATCATCCGTAATCAAGGCTTTATTTTCAATGTCAATAGCTATCAAGTTGCGTATCATATATAAATAATGCTAAACCAGAACCTCTGTTTTATTATCTGACATGTACACAAAAAGCTGTGTTGAAACACCTAATTTTTCAAATAGTTTTCATCAATCATATTCGGTCTGATGTGATTCTAAAGTCTTCATCCCCGTTCTTCTCACATGTTGGGTTTTAACTTGTCGTAAGTAATCCTGAATTGTCATATCTTTGACAATATGGTGGAGGTACAGCAAGTCCGCGCGTTCCGAAGTAAGCTGTAGCTTATTAAAAGGGACAAAGGGTATATTAATTACCTATGACGTTGAGCTAGAGATCGGGTTTCATCTCGAGCACCATTGAGATTACCACACAGTCCTGTCAATTTGGCGTAGTCGTCAGGGGACGGGTAGATGTAGATTTGTAAATACACCCAAGAATGATCCCTGTAGAATTGGTGAAACTGTATCTCAACTTTCGTGCCAGTTGGTAGTATTATCTGTAAATAAGAGTATTCGAATATTTAATTAGGATTGTATGTGTAATATATTCATCAGTGTTAATTAATCTGAGTAAAATTGTGTCGTGATCGTGTTCCTAGGAATAAGCGTTTAAAAACTGACGCTACCGGGAGACCTTACCCTAAAAAAGTTCTGAACGACTACAAACACTAAAAACCAGTCAGGGCAGACAAAATCCAGTCATCAGCGATCTTGTTTAGCGGCGATCATGTTTTAAACAAATGGTACAGATGAACTCACGTTCAAAACACGCGACAAAGATGGGTGCGGTCAGGTTGTTGTGGAGAGGAAATATCAGATGGATTGAGTTTGAAGCACGATAAAGACAATATTTTACAATTTTGTTCCTGGTTGCCCAGTAGATATAAATCAGAATGTGTACTACATTTTACTCTAATGCTCTAGCAATATCCCACATGGTGTATAAAACAAAGGTGACAACACCTTATATACACGTTATCAAAAGTATGAATTCCAGTATGCATATTATCTGTGAGTTCAGACCCTAATTCATGTAAGTAAACTACACATAAATCTTACCAACGTCTTTTTCGCCTGTTGTCTGTCGTATACCTCAAGGTTGTTACCGTGTTCACAGCCAAGTCGCTTGATGATGTACTTGTTTTGACAAAGATATGCCATATAGATGTCCTCTCCTGCCTTCACAGATACGGCGCAGTTCACTGTTCCATACCCTCTGCCTGGTTCTGTGATCGTCATTATCTAATATAGAGAGTTCAACGAATAAACCATAAGATGTAACAAACAGATCAGTCGATGTTCATATCCTTAGCAACCAATCCGAGGTGTCCTATCATGTTTTCATATGTAGACAGTGACGATATAATGTAGTTTTTCTTTTATGATATCAGTAAAAGTCACCGTTACCAATTACCGATTAGAGCTAAGGAACGGTATATACCACTATTTGATCAGTCAGATGTTATCTATAAGATATACTGAGGGGGAAAATAAGGGATAACATATTTCTTTGATAATGATACTAAAATGCTTTAACAGTTTCAATGACATTTATCTCATGACCTGAAACCTAGCGCCAAACATACCATGTCAATAAATGTTGGTTTCTAAAAAACTTGCAATTAATGTTTTTCGTCATTGGTCGGGTATGAAGGGCAACTTTATTAGACTTAAGTCAGTATTGAACATTTTCGAAAAATGGCGAGACAGTTCTTGACTTTGGCTCAAAAATCAGTTGATTTCTTGAGGAACAGTAACATCAGTGTTGCCTTGCTTAAAGTCCTATTAAACATTTATGGGATATGCTAGGTCAAAGGGTTCGTCGGAGTCGTATTCCACCTCGAAATTTTTACGATCTCTTCCAGTGTCTGCAGCAGTAATGGTGCGATATTCTGTGAGCTAGGATAAGAACAGTAATTGGTAGAATGCATAGACGTAACCCGACAGTTGAGAATGCACGTGAGGGGGATACCCGATACTGACTTTCTTCATTAGAACTGACAACAATGATACAAGTCTTTACGAAACAAAATTTGTGACAACCTGTGATTTCATGCGATCCCTTATGTTTTCCTTCAGTATATGATAATATAATTCTATTTTATATATTTATATGTTCATTTAGACATAAATTTTGCATTGTTGATTCTTTTACCTCAATTGGTTTCTCAGTATGCTTGTACAAGAGATACCATCCAACATTATTTGTACTGAAAAGTGACATAGATAGTTATTATTTGATTTACATTTCAAATAACATCGTGTACAATGAGTTTGTTCAACGGTAGCTAATGGTAATCTCTCATCTCTGTTTTTTTTATCAATATCAGTTAAAATTTCAATACTTAAATATATCCTTTGAGTATCAAATGAATTCTCACATCCATGATGACGAAAATGGTTTTGTTGAAAGAATCTCGTAAAGATAAAATATGATTGAATGAATTTAATATAACACACAAAAAGACCAGATACGAGTTCTTTAACCGGGAAAGTAGCTCACTTGGTAGAGCGTATACTCGCCAGGCCGAGGTGCGCGTCATACCGAAAGACATTGAAGATTGGAGATGTTTCTGCCTGGCTTTGTGCTCAGCACTGTGGCTGTCGGGTGCAATTGGCACAACAAGAACTTCCGGATGTACTACCTTGTAATGAGGACAATAACGAATCTTTCTTTAGATAATAAAACATCAAATGACATACTAATACGTTACTCCGTCGAAGGTATCGAGGCGTACATCTGTCCACGCTCCACACTTCCTGCTCATGGTCACCCTGTTGCGATCCTTTGTTATAACCTGCAACGTTTAAATAAAGACATTAAAGGGGCAGTAGCTAGATTTTAGGGGGATTTTAATGTTATGTCAGGGAAATTAATATTAACGGTTCCAATTGAAAGACAATGTATTTAAACTAATTGGAGCAGTAATAATTCAAATATATAACGTAAAAATAGCCATGCGATTCTTTTTTCTTACACAAAATGAATTAAAGGTGTTCACACAAAATGGCCGCCAATGGATTTTATGTGAATCTTCATACTTTGTCCTCTGACTATTGATGATTGACTTGTGTAATGAGAGTTTTGACACTGTCAAAATAATACATTAAGCATTAACTTTCAATTATCAGTGATAATTCTAAAATATAAAATTATCAAAAACGTGCTACTGCCCCATTAAGAACAACATTTACTAGTATATATAATTGTTGTTAAATCATAAAAGGTCTGAAAGGACCATGTTCTATTGTTAACAGAAGAACATCCAAAATGAAGATGTTTACATCTCTTACATTAATGATGAATTACTTTAAAGGCACTTAATAACGTTCTCAAGTGAAATAAAAGTATATTTCATAAAAATAACTGTTGTCAATTTCAACGCAATCTATTTTAAAACAGTAACAGGGGTACATGAACGAATGTACAAATTTGGTTAAGCTACATACATCCGTTTCCTAATAATCTTGATCAGTATTTAAAAGGAAAAAGGCATATGATGATTAAGATTTTTTATAAGTTCGATGAGTTCTCTTGACAAATATGTTCAATTTCACATCAGAAAGAGAAAATACTTCAATAGACATGGTATTTTATTCACAAATGCGATTCGCTCTTTCAAACATGAGAAACAGTTCAGAATATATCAATGACTTTTTACGTACGTACATGTACGTACGACATAGTCTGAAATTATACTAAGTTATATCAAGGATGATAGTATTTATAACACAAGTATTCTCTCAATGAACATCCTTTATTGTATTGTCTGTACATTTATTTCTGGTAGTTTATAGTTGGACCAGAGCGGGAAGGTGCCACCAGACGTTGAGGAAAGTCTTACAAGAGCTGGACTTGTTGGGTTGCCCGTAATTCCATCTGATATCGCTCTGACAGACATAGATTGTCTAGAGCTCCAACGATCTCCTTTGAATATAAAACCACAGTCGTGATCAAGACGAATGTTTGAACTTGAGCGACCCGTAAATGAACAACCACCGTGAGTTTCGTTTACATTGTTCTCAAAATTGATGTCACACGATGGTACATAGGGATGTCCATGGAGTTTAGTGATACACGGGACGGGGATAGTTGACTGGAAGTACACAGCTCCTGTGGAACCCTCATTGACTTGTATAACACCTTCTGGTGAAACCTAAAACATAAATAGATTCATGTGTATGTTACATTGTCATAAGATGTACAATAAACAATCATCCTTCCGAACCGTTGACTTTAACAGGACATTGTTGGGACACCTAAAACAGAATCAGCATCATAAATATGTTACTTTTCAATTAGATGTACAATAAACAAACACGTTACAGAATCCTCGTTGACTTGCATAACACCTTCTGGTGAACCTTCAACACATTCTGCATCATGTGGTACGTTATATTTCGTGAGAGGTACGAAAAGCCGTAAGCTCTTTGATTTGTATAGTAACTTCTGGTGAGACCTAAAAATAAACAGCATCATTTGTATGCAACTCTTTCATAAGAATCTGGTGTTAAAAGTAATCCCAATAACTATAGAGGCATTTCTCTTATTGATTCTGTATGTAAAATATTTACTTCCATCCTAAACAGCAGGTTAAAGGTTTGGTGTGAGGAGAAAATATTATTCATGAAGCTCAGGCAGGATTCAGGGCTAATTACTCCATTACTGATCATATTTTCTGTCTTCAAGCTATGGTACAGAAATATGCATGTAAGAAGAAAGGAAGGTTTTATTGTTTATTTATAGATTTCTCCAAGGCCTTCGACACAGTTAATCATGAAGTTCTTTTGTTAAGTTTGAGAAAGGTTGGTGTTGGTGGCAAATTTTATAATATTCTCTCATCAATGTATGGTAAGTTATCAGCTTGTGTTAGAACATCCGATCGTCTCTCCAGTTATTTTGATTGCACTATAGGTACTAGGCAGGGTTGTGTCCTTAGTCCCCAGTTGTTTATTGTCTTTATTAATGAGTTAATGCAAAGTATGGAACAGTTCGGTGGTCGTGGTATTTTTATTTCTCCTGATGTCGATAATTGATATGCTCTCATGTTTGCGGATGATGTGTCTTCAGTTGCAGATAGTGCTATTCAGCTGCAGAAGAAAATGTGTGGTCTTGAACATTTTTGTCATCTAACTGGTATGAAAGTAAGCATAGATAAGACTAAAGTTATTGTTTTCAGGAATAGTGGTCCAATTAGACAATATGAAAAGTGGTTTCTTAATGGACAAAGGTTAGAGGTTGTATCATATTATAGGTATTTGGGGATAGTGTTCACTCCTAGGCTAGTCTGGACTAAAGCTCAAACTACTATAGCTTCTCAAGCAAATAAGGCCCTTATGGCAATACATAGGTATCAACAAAGGGTAGGCTATTTATCATGTGTGGATCGTTTCAGAATATGTGATGCTATGGTTAAACCTATTCTCTGTTATGGTTCAGAAATTTGGGGTGTCACTTATTGTAAAACCATTGAACAGATTCAGATAAAAATGTGTAAGTCTTTCTTAAAGGTAGGCAAAAATACTTGTAACAGTATTGTTCTTGGTGAGTGTGGCAGATTCCCTCTTCAACTAA
The DNA here is from genome assembly GCA_916613615.1 of Steromphala cineraria. Classification (NCBI taxonomy): domain Eukaryota; kingdom Metazoa; phylum Mollusca; class Gastropoda; order Trochida; family Trochidae; genus Steromphala; species Steromphala cineraria. The sequence goes on along the minus strand of OU744734.1, from coordinate 60,505,978 downwards.
CTTATATGACGAGGGCAATACAATTTTGGTGTAGACTTTTAACTCTTCCAAGCAATAGATTATCTCATCAGTTTTATTTAATGCTAAAATCATTGGATGAATCTGGTCGCATTACATGGGCTTCTCATATTAAGAATGTTTTTGGTGTGTTTGGTTTTGTTTGGCTCTCGCAGGATATAGGAGATATAAATGGATTTATTTCTGTTTTCAAACAAAGGTTGTCTGATAATCTCTCACAATTTTGGCATTCTTCCCTCCAAGATTCAACCACATGTTCTAATTATATGCTATTCAAATCCCTTCTTCATGTTGAGACATATCTTAGATTAGATATCCCTCCCTACTTAAGAAGTTGTTTATCAAATTTTAGGTGTGGTAGATTTAAACTTGCCCTAGAGACTGGTAGATATAACAATATCTCATATGATTTAAGACTTTGCCCTATTTGTAAAAAATATAATCTTAATTCAATTGAAGATGAAATACATGTTCTACTTTACTGTAAAGCTTATACAGATATAAGGAATATATTTCTTGATAGATATTTAAAAAAACCATTGTCACAATATGCTTTTGCAAATCTTACGTCCTCAACAAATATAGAAATTATCAAAAATGTATGTCTATTTTTACATCAAGTAAGGAAAATTAGAAATTCAAATGTGTTTATGTAAGCTCATGCAAATAATCATTTTGTGTATGTATTATGGGCCTATCTATTTTGACATCAAGTAAGGAAAATTAGAAATTCAAATGTGTTTATGTAAGCTCATGCAAATAATCATTTTGTGTATGTATTATGGGCCTATCTATTTTTACATCAAGTAAGGAAAATTAGAAATTCAAATGTGTTTATGTAAGCTCATGCAAATAATCATTTTGTGTATGTCTTATGGGCCAATGGCCTTTTACTGAATAAAATGTCTGTCTGTCTGTCTGTCTGTGTTTCATAAGATGTACAATAAACCCTTGTATCAAGGTATACTCCTGGTGTTGGTAAATAATAATCAAAGCGTTGTTGCACAGAAAACAAGGCAAAAGTGAGAGCAGCTCACATACCCCCGCCTGTAGTTTGACCGCCTTTCTTTGACGAAAATAGTGAAAAGTCATATGTTCTGATAAGTCCTAGGATAGTTACCGTATTTTTCCATCACATGATATAGAAAATAACATTAACATTTAATTTGTCTGAATAGGTGTGAACTGGTATAACTATGATAATAAATGTTTTTCAACAAACTCTCACCTTCCATTCAGTTCCATGTAGGTCAATTTATATTCCAATATATGTATTCTTTGCAGTGGTATCAACATTCCAATATATGTATTCTCTTTCAGTGGTAACAATATCAGTCATGTTCTATGTTCATACAGTGTCCATATGAGTATTACAATAGGTCACAATCCCTTTCTTTTGGTTACTTCCCAAAAGATAACTTGAAGGCAAAACAGTCACATTTACAATGTTTATACGGTATGTGTTTGTCATTAGGAAATATATTTACAAGCTTGATCCTCCACCTACTGTTTTCGGACTGTTTTGGTTCAAAATTTCAAAAATTATTTGAACCTTGGAATTAAAACCCCTAAAAGGCACAACAGCATCATATAGGTTACTGCCATACCAAGTTTGAAAATTCCAAGTGATATAGATTTTAAATTATGATCCGGAAACGACACAAAGTCCGAATATCTCACCGTTTTTGGTCAAACCCCTAAAAGGCACAACAGCATCATAAAGGCTACTGCCATACCAAATTTGAAGTTTTCAAGTGGTATAGTTTTTTAATTATGCTCCGGAAACGAGACAAAGTAAAAAAATCGGACGGTTTTTGGTCAAAGTTTCAAAAATTATTTGAACCTTGGAGGTGAAACCCCTAAAAGGCTCAACAGCATCATGTAGGCTACTGCCATACCAAATTTGAAGTTTCCAAGTGGTATAGTTTTCTAATTATACTCCGGAAACGAGACAAAGTTAAAAAATCGGACGTTTTATGGTCAAAATTTCAAAAATTATTTGAACCATTGAAATGAAACCCCTAAAAGGCTCAACAGCATCATGTAGGCTACTGCCATACCAAATTTGAAGTTTGTAAGTGGTATAGTTTTAGAGTAATGCTCCGGAAACGACGGACGGACGCACGGACGGACACGCGGAGCGCTATATAGCCCCGACTACGTCGTAGCGGGGGTATAAAAAGGTAGACGTTTGGCTTCGTACAACATGACCTTTTATAACAACACTTACAATGTATGAATAACAATTTGTTCTCAATGAAACCCATTTTCGAATATGTCTTATAAGAATGAAAAGAAACAAGATGGGGCAAAATAAAAGTGAAACAAAACTTATATTAAGAAATCGTTCGATATTTCTTTTAAAAAAAGTATTTAAAAATCTTGTGTCTTTCATCTGATCCGGTTTCCTGTAACCGAGCTATGGCTTTAGCAATTGAGCGATGTCCTTTTTGCTTAAGTGGTTCATAACATTGTCTTATCAAGCATTGTGGTCTCTACACTTACCTTAATACCAGCGAAAAATTCATCACTCATCACGGGAGGACTGGGAACACCACTTCTTAAGGACCTGGCACGGTAGGAGCAGTTTACCTGGAGATATGATTCATATGACAACATACAGTAGAACTCGGATATAACGAACTCCAAGGGACCAAAGAATTTAGGGACGGGTTTTGAAAATTTGTTCCCTATATCCGAGTAGTAGTTTGTTTCAAAATATTTCATCTGATCGCCTTTTTCATCTCACTTCGTATTCCGGAAAAGTCAATACTTTCGAAAAATATCAAATTGACATGTCAATCTCAAAAGAGCATCACAGGACGACCAAAATGACCTACATGCGCCCTTCATTAAAAGGATTATTTAGCCGTTAATATTTTTAAGTAAAAATGCTATACAAAATATTGAGATCATATTTTCCTGTGATCATGTACATATTTTAAACTGATTTTTGGACCTCGCCAAACATAAATTTCTCCCCAACTTACCATCATTGGCAGTCGCCATGTGTTATCTTCTCCTAGAGCAGTGTCTGTGTTATAACGATTGTATGGCACTTTGGAGATAGTCTTCACGAGTTTTCCATCAATGTACCAGTTAACATCGAAGAAATAACTGGATCTGGATCCATCATACAGGCGATTACAGTGAAAGAACAATCGTAGGTCATTTGGTCGTGTGGCTTCAGTCGAATTCGTGAAGGGAACCACCTGTGCCTTTGCGCGGCTATTTACATGGGCGAACGATGCTGAAAGGAAGTTTTAAAAGACAATACATATATTTTCAAGTTTAGTGAACTCGACCATTCTCAAATCCAGTGACAACATTGTCTATTTTCTAGAAAATATATCTGTAATAAACTCTTCTTACATGTACCATTAAGTTGTACGAAAGAATATGTTATTTTATTGGGCAGAATCATAATTAGGATTTGACACCTACATGTACAAGGCATGAAGCCGCTTTCAGAGCTCTGGCCAGGGGGACATAACTCCTTGTATTCTGAAAAACAATAAACAATGATTCAATAATTATAATAGTCATTGACGTTTACGTAAAATGTTTTTCTAAGGTATGAAAAGTATTACTGAATTTTTCAAATATTTTTGAACTAATCAAAAGCTGGCAACACAAATCAAAAGTATACTCGTTATTTATAGAAGAAAGAGATAGCATCCAAGAAATAAGTGACACTAATGTCAATCCTGTCAAGGATACAATAAACCTGATGAATAACTAACTTTGATTTATTATTATGCATCCTGTACCACCACTTATCTCAAAATGTTATCGCTGTATAATGGTCATGATGCTTCAAAGCTTACATGCTTCTGACAGGGTAGCTTGACCTTGGCCAAATCCTTTTTTCTTTCCCTGCTCTCTCTAAACTGTCCACTTAGATGGTTTATCCAAATATAAATAAGCTTAAAAATCCTGTTAAGGTGCCTAAAATAAATATACTGAACATAATTTTAATCTTCATAAAACCTCATCCCTGTTCTCCGTGATATGCACACTTTGATGTCTACATAAAAAAGCTGACATCACCATAAATCCCTACTCGCTCATGTGTACCCAATACTAAAAGAACAAGGTTAAAATTATCAACATCGCAACTTACCGAAGCAGTATTTTCCGGGGCAGCCCTGCAGAGCATGAAGGTAGGCTACTCTGAATAACCCGCAGTTCTTGAGCTGGATGTTGATTTGAGCTTCACAGCACGCTTCGTCCAACAGTCCTCGCTTACAGGCCGTCCGTGTCACGATCCCTTCCGATTTCCTTGGGATGGATCCTTTCGCATCCAAAACAAAGCTTTTAATTCTTATAATACAATGGATTTGATCGACCGAGTGACATTTTTACTACATTGACAAGATATTTTAAATATCTAAGACACGCACTTGAAAAAGAGGCAAGAAATTGCCCAGACTCATAAATCAATAAAGAGGTTGTAATAGCATTTATTACTCAACCGTGGTGAGATCACTCATTAGATAACAATGAGTTGGTACCACACTTGTGTGTTACAATCTCGTGCAAAGAAACGAAACTACTATCGATCGTCACATAACATTGTCCAATCACGTGACTTATAAGTGGCGACTGTCAAATTTTACATTCTCAATACAATGTTAATTTGTGTGAAAGAATATCATCTTAGCGGGTTTTTTAAAACATTTTAAATGCATTATAATTTTGCTAACCATCATTCGTTTGATCAGTTCACTTGTCCACCTGGCCTACCGTGACATAAACATGGCGCTTCGACTGTTTGCTTGCTTCATTGCTTTCCCCTCCACAAGCACATAGTCCGAAAATGTTATCGTGAACTACCTTTCCCAAAGTTCTATCTCCCGGTTTCTATGAACAATTCAGTAACTCATGTCAATGTAATCAATAAATCAATCCTCTGCCGTTGACACTGTTCGCCAAGTTTGCAAAACAAAATCTAACGTGACCTAGAAACAGGACACATCTGATGACGTTACGTTTGGTGGGCATGATGTGTTGACAGTTTTCGTTGATTCTCAGTGTTTATTCTATCAATGCATCTTTTGATAATAAAATATTTTTCACCAATATAATTTGTATCATGTTTATATGCCTATTTTATTTGGACTCATGTAAGTTCATACGCTGGTTTCACGATTGTTCCAAATCAGCTGATTCTTGTTTTGACTTTTTTACATAAAGGCTAACCAGATTTAACGTTCGGTTAGCTCACGGTCGGTTAAGATTTAAACCGCCGTTAGCAGTTAACCGGCGGTTAAAATAACCGAGTGTTGAACAACCGGGCCCAGACCGCTCTAGAAAGTTTACGTTAACTGTCGACAAAACAGTCATGATGAAATATAATGTTCTTGACCATCGTATACCTTACAGTACCATTACAGGATCCCCAAAGGGAACATCAACAGAAACGCGAAATGTTCAGAAAATATGTTTGTATGAAAAATGTTATTGAAACAGGTGACGGCTATCGTTATTTTGCAATGAGCTTGAATCGTGTCAATAGGACTCTAATCGAAGACAAGGTGTTAATTTACAGCGCTCAAAGGCACCAACATTGAGGAACTGATTCAACCTTTTATATTTGTTATTTATGACGAAAAACTGTTTTGAAGGTAATTGCCAAAAATAAAAACTTGAAAGGTTCAATGTGAATTATGCACTTGTTACCGTAAGTTACACACCTCAGGTTGGACTCATCCTTGGACTCAAGATATTGCAACTATACATTTTAACACACTAACGCCCATCCCCACTCAGCCAGATTTACTCAAGTCAAACAAAATATCAGCACAATGCAATTGCTGGCACTTACTCCAGGTGACAACCCCATTGAACACTTGTGGGATGAAGCTCAATTTTCCCGTAATGCAAGTTGATATTTCTGTTACTCACCATTGAGCCATATTGGGAACAAGGTTCCACATTGGCCGACATCTGGACAGTAGCTGAGGAGGTCGGACCCTGAATTGCCATCAATGCGGTACCAATTGGTACCAAAGGGCAGGTACCTGTCACATTCCTCAGTCTCAGACGTTGTGGACTTGTAACTCACGACACGCTTGTCATGTTGTAGGGTATGGTAGCTGGTGCATGGGTCTGCACCTGAATATTTACATATTAGAGGAAACACATGAGCACTTGATAAAGCAACAAATTAAGCAAATTGCGAAATATTGAAACATGTGAAGACTATATAAAAAGTGTTTGCAAATGTCTTGTGTGTGTTTAAGTAACAAAGAATACAATTTCAGCTTTTGTTCAAAGGACAAAGCCTGATAAGGAGTTTATATTGTATATAGAAATTATCAACGGAGCGGAGATTTTTTACCATCTTGTCTGTACTAAATGTGTTGTTTTTATAATATACATAGTATACCAGGAAAAGGCCGAACTGACTTATTTTAACCACACTTGTCAAAACTACAAACCCCTTTACTGCTTCAACTACTATTACTACTACTTCTACTACTACTACAACTACTACTACTACTACTACTACTACTACTACTACTACTAGTACTACTACTACGACTACTACTACTACTGATATTGCTACTATATCCATGACTACTACTACTGATACCACTACTACTACTACAATCACCACTACAACTACTAATACTACTACTAATAATAATAATACTACTACTGACGATGATGATGACAATTATAATAGTAATAGTAATTATAATATATGAATGTCATGTTAAGAAATGATTCATGATTAAATAACTTACACAAACATAGCTGCAGAGATGTCACAATCACCAGCAACCCAAGCACACCCTTAGAGTAAGGCCACGCCATGCTTGATATGGACCAAGAAGGGAGCACGTTTTATAGCTGGCTTCTTGTCATCAGGGTCTGTTCATTGGTTGTTGTCAAACAACATAGGAATGACTCAACTAGAGTTCACCGGTCTCTTAAGTTGAATAATATTTCAATTTGTGTACAGAGTGAAAATTAAACATAAACTAAACTTTAAAGTACCATGTTAACCATCATAATTGTAGATTAATATCATGCATTTATAATAAAACATGCAGTTTTCAATTCTAGAATTTTCTTTAATGTTTTGAAAATGTAAATTAAATGTTAGTTAAAGTCTGTTCTGCCTATGATAATTGATATCAATAACATTCATAATGACGATATCCCTTGATCTCGCTAAATGACAACCTCCTTTTGTTTTAAGTTCGTAAGTGTAGAAATTACCCAAATATTGGAAAATTAGGCAAATTAGCACATTTAGATATTAATATTTATCACCTTTTCATTTATAAAAAGATTGTTTATCATTCACAGATTAAACACATATCCCTTTATATTTGTATTCAGTATATTCATAGATTCGTGTTTAGAATTTCGTGAAATGCCCCTGTCTTTTTCATAGATCGTGTTTACCACTGACCTTTGCTCTCTGTTATCTCATCCAATCAGAAGTTTCATTTTGACTGGCAGATACTTTAAATCTTATTTGTGTAGATTACAGAAGCTTTCCACTTCTGTTGCTGGCTAACAAATAACCCTGGTATCTATGTACAGCAAAGTGCCTGCGTTTAGTGCAAGTGACATCGAGGTTTAAGATAAAGCAGTTGACAGTTTGATGTGATTTATTCTCATTTATATTTAATTCTCGTTTCCCATTCGTAGATGTTTTTAGCAGTTTAAAAAACATATGCAGCTGCGTAACATTTTCACTCGCTAGTGAATCTTTGTGCAAATGATTCGTCAATAACTGCGTCAAGTAAATAACTTTAAAAACAGAACATACAAAGGAATTTTGTTACAGAACCATTCTCAAACCATTTGTTTGAGATTTGTCTGGTCTCTGATTCAAAATGTTAAATTTGGCATGATAAAATGAACAGAAGGAGTCAATTTTCTTAATTCAGAGTTTCTAAACTTTTGTTTGAAATAATCAAAACCGACGATGAGAAAAAATCAACACAATAACATTGACTTACTGCAATGAAACAAATATGACCCCTTTATAAAGTTGATGGTCACTCTAGAAGATTAGAAGTCATGGCCCGGCCCCTTCATTGACTAGCCAAAACTTTACAGTTAATTTATAGTTATGAAAGACGAATATGTTTACCTCCAATGAATATGAATAAAATATAAAAAAGTATAATGATACAATAGTATATTGACCACTTCGTTGCAACGATTTCATAAAGTAAGGAATAATCGATGACTTTAGGTTAGCTGCCGTCATGTTAAGTAAACCTGTTAAACGTGTCAAGAAAGCCTCTATAATCACATGACTTATATTCAACTAATATTGAATGAATATATATATATAAGTACATGTTACCTTCCATTTGTAATCATACTTGACAAGACCCACATAATGGTCGAAATGAATTCATCGTATTAAAGAAGATTGATCCAGTCCGAACCATCTGATGTTTACTCTTTCTTATATACAACCTTTCTTCACGTGAGAAACCAACTCTCCTTATTCAAATATATATATATATATATATATATATATATATATATATAATTTACGGCAACAGTGAACATAATGCACATGATAAATTATACAAAACTATATACTGTTTGTAGGTATGTTTTGAAGGATATGGTATTTGGGACTATTTAAACAAGCAGAAACCTTAGGAAAATGTCTGTATTACATCACCAAAGTGGGAACTTGAGTGAATTGACGTATTCGTAATCGTAATCGTAATCGTAATCTATTGAACATGTCAACTCTACTATACATAATAAAACAGTAGTTGTACATTGATGATAAAACATATGTTAGATATTTGATGTCTATATTCATCTTTATCGTCATCAGTCACAACAATATATGTTATCTGTCTTTCTGGTTCGTGGCCTGACAACACAAGTATGTGTGACTTTAAAGGTTCATGGATTAAGGATACACTTGCTATGGTAAATAGCAGTTTTAAAATGTTCTCGACTGCAAGTGTTTGAGTTTAATACCATGACGAAACATTTAAACCTAAAATAAATACTTGGTTCAAAACTGTATAAGAATAACTATGGAAATCTTCAAAGGATTCACTGTAAGACATATTTTCTCCTTAGGACAGGCAGACAGACAGGATATTTTATTAGCGTCTCACATGTCTAATATATTCAATCGCTCAGCGATTTATGAGAAACAATACAAAGTAAATTACTAAATGTAGAGACAAAATGACAGTAAAGCATATATACAAAAAGCATTATGAATTATACAAAATATATTTTCTTAAAGTTAGATTGTTGTTACTTTAAATATTGTTTAACTATAAGTAGTAGTAGTAGTAGTACAAGAAAAAGAAGTAGTAGTAGTAATAGTAGTAGTAGTAAAAGAATTGGTAGTAATTAGAGTAGTACTTGAGGAAATAGGTAGTAATAGTAGTAGTAGTAGTAGTAGTAGTAGTAGTAGTGAAAGAAGGGTTAGTAGAGGGATCAAAAGAAATACTAGCAGCAGAAGTAATAGTATTTGTTGTTGTAGTAGTAGTAAAAGTAGAAGTAGTAGTAGTTGTAGTAGTAGTAGTTGTAGTAGTAGTAGTAGTAGTAGTAGTAGAAGTAGAATAGGACGTGGTAGTTGTTGTTGTACTATTACTAAAAGAAGAGTTAGTAATAATTGGAGTAGTACTTAGGTAATAGGTAGCAGTAGTAGTTAAAGTACTAGTAGTAGTAGGAGTAGTAGTAGAAGTAGTAGTAGTAGTATTGGTACATGTGGTAGTACATGTAGAAGTGGTAGTAGTAGTAGTAGTAAACGAAGAAGAAGTAGTAGTTGTACTTGAGGAAATAAGTAGTAGTAGTAATAATAGTAGTAGGAGTAGTAAGAGTAGAGGGAGTTGTAGGAGTAGTGGTACATGTGGTAGTACATGTAGGACTGGTGGTGGTAGAAGTAGTTGTAGTGGTAGTTGAGGAAGTAAGTAGAACTAGCAGTGGTAGCAGTAGTATTAGAAGTAGTAGTAAACGGAGAAGACGTAGTAGTAGTAGTAGTAGTAGTAGTACTTGTGGTTGTAGTGGTAGTAGTGGTAGTAGTAGTAGTAGTAGTAGTAAAAATAGTAGTAGTAGTAGTGTTCGTGGTGGTAGTAGTATTAGTATTAGTGACAGTAGTAGTATTAGTAGTAGTAGTTATGGTAGTAGTAGTAGTAGTAGTAGTAGTAGAAGTAGTAGGAGTAGTAGAAGTAGTGGTAGTAGTGGTACATGTGATAGTACCGATAGAAGTGGTGGTAGTAGAAGTAGTTGTAGTGGTAGTTGAGGAAGTAAGTAGAACTAGCAGTGGTAGCAGTAGTATTAGAAATGGTAGTAAACGGAGAAGTAGTAGTAGTAGTACTTGTGGTTGTAGTGGTAGTAGTGTTAGTAGTAGTAGTAGTAGTAGTAGTAATAGTAGTAGTAGTAGTAGTGTTCGTGGTGGTAGTAGTAGTAGTAGTAGTAGTAGTAGAAGTAGTAGTAGTAGTAGTAGTATTAGTAGTAGTAGAAGTAATAGTAGTAGTAGTAGTAGTAGAAGTAGTAGTAGTAATAGTAGTGGTAGTATTAGTAGTAGTAGAAGTAATAGTAGTAGTAGTAGTAGTAGAAGTAGTAGTAGTAGTAGTAGTAGTAGTAAACGAAGAAGAAGAAATAGTAGTACTTGAGGAAATAAGTAGTAGTAGTAATAATAGTAGTAGGAGTAGTAAGAGTAGAAGGAGTAGTAGTAGTGGTACATGTGGTACATGTGGTAGTACATGTAGAAGTGGTGGTAGTAGAAGTAGTTGCAGTGGTAGTTGAGGAAGTAAGTAGAACTAGCAGTGGTAGCAGTAGTATTAGAAGTAGTAGTAAACGGAGAAGAAGTAGTAGTAGTAGTAGCACTTGTGGTTGTAGTGGTAGTTGTGGTAGTAGTAGTAGTAGTAGTAGTAGTAGTAGTGTTAGTAATAGTACTAGTAATGTTGGTAGTAGTAGTAGTAGTAGTAGTAGTAGTAGTAGTAGTAGTAGTAGTACTAGAAGTAGTAGTAGTAGTAGTGGTGGTAGTAGCAGTAGTAGAAGTAGTAGTAGTAGTAGAAGTAGTAGTAGTAGTAGTAGTAGTAGTAGTTTAATGTATATATATAAATGTTTATAGGCAAAAAATTAGCCAGGAGGGCAACACTAGGTATGTTACCGTATTCTGTTAACCACACGATGACGTCGAAGTCAGTGTAATGAATTCCTGCCATTTTCAAATAGTCTTGCTTGACATCCCTTTGAAGATAAACGGACAAATTGATGGAGTCCCTATAATGCAATTCTGCCCCAATCTTTCTACAATACAATAGCCAGTCATTTGTGCCTCTCGGGCTTATTGTAGCGTTGACGTACCAGTTTATTTCATTCATACTCTTGATGTTTAATTGGCTTGAAATGTAGTGTTTGAGAAGTCATAAACAACTTCTTTGTTTTAAAGGGCAGGTAAATGAGTCATCTGTCGTTCTACAAGTGAATTTAAGTTATCATACTCGAAACACCCCGTTTGTCGGTAAATAATCTGATGAAAGTGACGTTCATGGACGTTATCGAAATTGTGATTTGCTTCTCAAATTCTTCAGCACCACCAATTAACTACATTTGTGTGCTAAATATTGTATCCCACTACATCACACTGTCTCAACCGAATTTGTTGACTTGTGACATAAGCTATGGCCAAAATTTTCCTTTTAGATGTTGTGAATAATCTGTATCCCTGTGACAAGATAATGAAGAAACATTGTGACCCTGGTCAAGAGATTTGGAGTTTTGGTGGCAACTCTTTGAAGCACACATCTTTACCTCTTTGACCGGAAGTGGCCTGTTGGAACAAACCAATAATGCGAAATAGGATGATGATGATGAATATTATGATGTCAGAATAATGTGAATCATGAAACTTTGGTTTCAATTTCATGTTCAACCACATTTTCATTTCTCACACTTTGTCGATGCATATTGGTAACCTTTGGTCCATTTAAATAATAACAAAATTTGAAAACAATGAGTCCCTTTGCTGGTTAAAGGTACCACATGAACTAGCGTTTACTCTTACGTAAACTTTGCTTTAGAGTTTCTCTAAATAATATTTTCCAAAATACATGTAGTCTTCAGTCTCAGAGTCTCAAATAAACAAGAGGTATAAGTATTTTCGATGTTGTGTACTAAAGCAGTAAATCATCATATGACAAGGACGGAAATACCACACATATATTGTTTAATTTGCTTTTACAATCGACAATGTTTTTCAAAATCACCTATGCGTCCTTTTTGGGGGGGGGGGGGGGGGGGGGGGGAGTATAGCGATGCATAATGTACAGCTTTGTCAAAGGTACAACTTAATTTAGGTATATATTCACCGTCGCTAACCTCAATGAAACTTTACAACACAACTTATGAGGTTTTACTTTATTCCTCCACCAAAGACTTTCGAAATACTTACCAGACGTATTTGCGTCTTGCTTATAAAACATTGAGTTGTGTAAGTGTGTTAAGTCGTATTGTTAAGCGGACACTCCTATGATATAGATAGAAAGTCAATCGTATATATCCTCTTCATGCAGTGAGATGGCTTGTCGACTCCAGCTTTAGCTACTATCACTGTACCTAAAGTGATGCTAGTATTAAACGTTACCAACATCCAAAGGGTGCGGAAGCAAAAATCGTTTCGCCTTTATCTTTGGCGATTAAGAGTTAATTCTTCAAGGGCAAACCCTTTTGCGAATTCATTGCGTCAAATCTATTAACGTCATCACGGCATATGTGTGCAAAAACAGTTACATGCAAACTCGTGTTAAATACTCGCTGAGGGATATTTCCGCCCACAAGCTTGTGGTGTTGATAACGTTCTACGAACACTTTAATCTGGGACAATTTGGAGTTAAAGGAATAAATCTTACAGTGAAAGTAGTTTGAAGTAAATATTCAGGTGTCGCTGAGAGTTGAATTCTTAGCTTACAAAGTTGACTTTGAACCGTTAGTAAAATCTCAAATTAGAAATGCATATTTGGTGTTTCTTACGAATGCCATAATCGTTTTGATTTGTTGATGTTACAGCTAGTCCGTGGTAGCTAGTTCCCGCCTAGTTCAATTCACCATGTCCTTTTTACCATTAAATTGGTTCTTTTGAGTGGCATTAAGAAGGTCACAAATAATGTACACATTCTATGGAATACAACTCCTTATTTCCGAGAGGACGACGTTTCGATATAGACTGGTGTACCTTTGTCGTACTTGATTATTGAAATGTTGCTCTCTTCTTGATTTGATATTCCTAATAAAAAATCAAATATGTATATTTTCTGATATGTAGTATTTTTTATAACTTTAAAACGATTATCAAAATATAATGACTAAATCTTTAGTAAAAAGTGTACATATGGTGGCTTTGTTTGGAATTGATTAAATAGGTTCTTTATATGCCGTTAGGTTAATAAAGAAAACCCCTTTATCAATAATATAAAACATGTTATTATTTACAATGAATTACTGGTGCAAATTTCTCTTCACACAGCTTGTCAATGAAAGGCAACAGAAATAGTGAGACAGACATATACATAATACATATCAAAGCCAATTAACAAACCCTAATGTATATGAACATAATACGACCAAGTAAAATTAGCTTTGGTGCAGCATTTATATAGGGTAATCATGTTGCATGCAAGTTTACATTTATTCGAAAATAATGTGTACATAAATGATTGAAAATGGAAAAACAACATACATCAGGAACATAAAATCCGGATTATATCATAGAAGGTGTGAAGCTTGAAGCCAGTGATGTACGAAGTCGATGTTGAAGAGTTAATTACCAACATGAACATGCCCGTTATTGATTAACTTTAAAACGAGCTACTACACATTCAAAAGTATATTTCAAGTGACATGTTTGTACATTATCAACACTTGAAAATACTGGTTCGACTCAATGGGTTAGTTCCTCGTACATTGGTCATGAAGTAGGTATGGTTGAGATAATGACCTACAGCCGAGTGGTTATCGGAAAATAACCTTCAAGCGACAGCGAGAAGGTTGTTTTCCGATAGCCACGAGGATGTGGTAATTATCTCACATACACCACATGGCTTTACCAATTTGTATTTTAACAAAAGTAGAACAACAACCAAATAATTAGTTATTTGATAGTCGTGTTATGAGGTAAAACTTAAATACACTAAACTTCTTAACATGCCATTTGCACAATACGCGAATTTCACGTGCAGATTGAGCATGTCATGGCGAAGTTGTCAATCAGACAAATCTGAGCAAGAAGCAATCTGTTTTAGTTGTTTCGACTTACAAACACCAAAATTCTTTATTGTACTGAAATTAAATATTGTGAATACAATTTGTCAAAAACGTCACAGAAGTTGTGATTTATGGCAAATGATATTCTTTGTTTAATACACTATTCAGTCCATCGAATATTTTCCTCTTTTTGAAGAAAAAGTTGTTGCTGCACGGACGTTGTCAATTTCATCTTGCGATGCACGGATGCACGGATTTTATGTAAATATCATATCGCCCGAGCTTTACACAATCGAAAGCACATGGTATGAAGGTGAAGACGAAAATGAAGTGGTCTCTTGTTTTGAACAAATTTATGACCGCGTTTCAAGGCCTTTTCAGGAGGAAGTAAAGGTAAGTTGAATTTTTAAATATATTCATGTATTTGCTGTTGAATGTTATTTTTTGCGTGGATCTACGAAAATGCTGAAGTATGTTACAGGGGGTTTACATTGTATAGACAAGCTGTCAACAACCAAGTTATATTTAAGCATTTTGCTGTTGAAAAATGATTGTTAATGAAATTAATATTTTCAATATCATTTAGTAATGAATGAATGAATGAATGAATGTCTTTATTTCCTCCAATGGCATTTAAAGATTACAAGGCAAAAGCAATATCAATCAAATATGTACATGAGAAATATTTACAATTAATCACATTATTCGACATTCATCTTTAAAATATGAATGGTCCATTAAAAAGTATACTCTAACATTACTCAAAAGTCAGATTCAAATGTTTTGAAATGATATTAGAACAAAATATTCATACCTAGAGAGAGATCCACATTAAGCAATTAAATCAAACATCGATAGGCAATTTACAAATATCACCGGTGATAAATTTCAACAACTGACGTTACACTTTTGTTTCAGGGACTACATATGGACATTTGATTGACTATCCAAACAACATTAAACTCGACCTTATTACGGATAATTCAACAAAGACCATATGAATGGAACATTAGCTTGCCACAGGATTGGAAACATTGTTCACTTGGATTATGTGTCCTACTTGCTGAAGCTTTTCAGCTAACCAAGAACGACGTGAAATGGTGTAGGAGTGTTAAGATGAAAATACTAGAAGATCTTGAGGTCTGCATTCATCTGGATCAGCACAAAGAACAAAATGATATCACCATGTGGTGCATGTTTAAGTAAAATAATCTTTAAATCTGTAAATAAACTACGTTTCAAAAATTGTTTTGATATTATGTATATTTTCGTAAATATGTCCTTGATACAAAGTCAACACTTCAAGGTGTTAGGTACCTTGACGTACCCGAAAACACAGTGGTTGTAAGTTCTCTCGAGGTGCGATACCACAAAAAAGTGAGGCGAAGCCTATCTTTGCAACACCGCATTGCAGCGTTCGGGGCTTTTATAGAATTTGAACTTGAGGGATAAAGTTCTAGTGCGTATACACATAACTGCCGTTTGTTCTAAAGGTTAAATGATTTCAATCAGAACAAGCAGGGCTCAATATGTCAGTGACGGATCTGTATTCATTCATTTATTGCTCTTATTGTCTGAAATCGAGCTTAGCTTAAAGATCAGAGTTGAACTGCATTCCAGATATTTCACTTTTGTGACAATATTGAATAGTGAGCAGATTCTATGGTAAGATTCAGGGTGAGACAAATGTACATGACAAGTCGAATTGAGATTTGTTTTCTTTTGGCTGAAATATATTTCGATTTTGTAATAGGCATATTTTTGTCTTTCCTTTCCACCGGTTAAACAATAAAGGGTTAAATTTACCATTAAACTTATAATTTGTTTAACTATGTGTAACATAAGTCGTATGGTGTATTGTGCACTTTTAAAAGCATATGATAAGGGGTTTTGGTTTTCTAAATATGTATATCGAACTGTCAAATGTCAATTTTACAATCATGGTGAAATTTCACTTGAAAGAGAAAAGACTTAGTGTCTATGGGCTTCGATACAAAAGTTCGTTGTTTGTATGAATTGAAGTGAAAAGCCTCTGTAACCAAGAAGAAGTAGATTGTAAGTACTTCCCGGTCGATATTCACTTCCTGATTGCGATAAAAGGCAAATAGGTTTGTGGTTAACATTGAGATTAAAGTATAAAATTGTATAAATACATTAGAAATTATTAACCGAGTGTGTTTCCTTATCATTAATATCGTTTATTTGGAATAACATTTCTATCATGCGAGTCTTTGGTGATTTGTTCGATAGCCAATGTATTGTTAGCTGTGTATCGTTATGTTTTTTTTGGTGTAAACCCACGATTAAAACAACTTGAAATTCTTCGATAACCATGTTATTTCTAAAATACGAATACATGATAAGTTTACATTGACGGATTTTGTTTACGGATGTTTATTCGATTAAAAATACGAAAAACCTGAAAACTCCCGATGACGTTATCAATGGTTAACGACCGGTTTAGAACTCGTATGACAAGCAATTAGTTTTGAGAAAATTTGGATCTTTATCAGAGTTTGAGGCAAATCGGATATTAAGTTTAACAGATAGCTTTATGGCACCGATAACACCCTTCATTAGATGATAAATATATTTATTACTCAACCGTGGTGAGATCACTCATTAGATAACAATGAGTTGGTAACACACATGTGTGTTACCATCTCGTGCAAACAAACGAAACTACTTTCGAACGTCACATGACATTGCCAATCACGTGACTTATAAGTGGCGACTGTCAAATTTTACAATCAACAAAATGTTAATTTATGTGGAAGAATATTATCTTAGCGTTTTAAAAAATTTACATGCATTATCCTTTTGCTAACCAGCACAAATCCATCATTCGCTTGATCACTTCACTTATCCACCGTTGCCGTCGCAAGCGATGTTGCCTCATCTAGGTACCGTAACATTAACATGGCGCTTCGACTGTTTACTTGCTTCACTACCACCAAAACCGTCGCTTTCCCCTCCACAAGCACACAATCTGAACATGTTATCGTGTAACTAACTTTCCCCAAGTTCTATCTCCCGGTTCCTATCAACAAATCAGTAACTCATGTCACTGTAATCAATCAATCCTTTGCCGTTGATACTGTTCGCCAAGTTTGCAAAACTACATAACGTGACCTAGAAACAGGACACATTCCGATGACGTCACTTGGCGATCTGATGACGTCACGTTGCGAGTGCATGATGTGTTGACAGTTTTCGTTGCTTTTTAGGGTTTAATTTTCAATGCATCTATTGATAATGAATAGTTTTGTTCACCAATATACCTTGTATCATGTTTATTAGCGTATGGCATGTGTAAAAATACAAATAATAACGAACTATTTTATTTGGACTCATGGAAATTCATACTCTGGTTTACCGATTGTTCCAAGTCAGCTGATTCTTGTTTGACGATTTATTCACATAAATATTGATAGAGGGTTGAGTAATAAATAAAATACTAAACTCGTGGTAATGTGATAACATTTTTAAGCAACTCGTGAATAGAAGTTGGTATCAGATTCACTTTCGTTCGTCTGATACCAATTCTCTACACTCGTTGCATAAAAATGTTATCACATTACCATTCGTCTAGTATTCTCTATATATCACTACTTATAAAAGTTTTAATGCAAACGGATGAATGCTTCCTGCCTTATGAGCATTTTACCTTCCATTTGTAATCATACTTGACAAGACCCACATAATGGTCGAAATGAATTCATCGTATTAAAGAAGATTGATCCAGTCCGAACCATCTGATGTTTACTCTTTCGTATATATATATATATTCTATTCGTACCATACACAAGACTCCTCCGTTGATATCAATGGTTAAAAAAGTTATGACTATTTAAATGAAATCTCTAAATACTTTAGAGTGTCACATACGATGAACAAATGTGCAACTTACCTAATTCACACGGAGGCACTGAACATAAACGTTCTTCTTGCCTCAATCCTAAATAGTTGTCATTGATATACATGAACACAAACACGATCAACGTAAAGAAGCTATTAGGACCTTCACTATGGTGGAATACGTTTTTCAAATAATGTTCACTTTTTGAAATTTTGAATGTTCGCTTACAAATATAGTTTCGTAGACTGGGGACAATTCCAAACAAAATATTTACACTGCTCTCAAACATAATATCAGTAAACAATGGATATTTTCGGTCATTGTAAATATCTAAATAAGTTGAGATAAGTTGTTGTTTTCTGTTTCCTAATCATCTAGGGTTTCATAGAGTTTTTTGCTTTTATCTCATTATGAACTTGAGTATTTGCAGCAAGCCATCATAGTGAAATATTCAAGTTTGGTCCCAAATAATTTTAGCTTCAATATAAACTTTGTCGTAATCGTCCGTGCTATGTTCATATGTTTTGAAATCGTAACAATTTAAAGACTTTAAATACCCTCATTTAAGTTATTCACATCTTCTTTACCAGAAGAGTATATTCTAAATATTTGCATTGGTTTACATATAAAACTAACTCGAAATTAAATACTTTATAAAACTCGTCTAAATGTCCCTTGGAGATATGTTCCCTACGAAAAAGGACATTGCCTGGCCATCAACTGTAGGAAAACTTGCACGATGCCTTGCTAATTAAGAAAACCTAAAGACAGTAACTGCCACCGTTGCTGTATGTTGCATTCTACTAAAGATCATTTACAATGCAAGAGTAAAAATATAATTTTGGGAAAAAACTTACTTGTGTTGTTAGTGAAACTTATTAAGAATAAAGTATCTATCATTGAATGAACGTTGCTATCCTGCAAATAGGGATATGTTCAAATTTTATTATTAACATTATTTCAAGTCTTAAAATCTAAGTAACAAAAGATTGTTGCATAATCTTTTAAGAACCAACTTTGAACTATTGTGGTGTGAGGTTCCATTCCGATGTTGTTAGAGTTCAACCAATCACAGCCAATCACAACCAATCACAACCAATAACATTCCCAAAAGGAACAGCAGCACAGCTATAAAGCTATGAGCCTTCCAACTTGATAACAAACATGGCGTGGCCTTACGCTAGTGGTGTGTTGGGTTTGCTGGTGTTGTATATATCTCTACAACTATGCTTATGTAAGTAATTTTATTTATACATTTATTGATTTATCCATTTATCTGATACCATACAAGGACGGATTTTCAGTTAACTAAGTTCCCATTTGTTATCTTTCAAATTGCAATCTTAGTTATGATTTCAACAATAGTTACAGAATGAATTCAATTTGACTGTTAACGCTTGCGTGCGATGCTGCTCAGAAGTAACATGATAATTGCTCTTAAACAAAGTAATTCACTTACAACATATTCATGTAATACAACTTAGCTAATCTAATAATGTTGTTCCAGTAATAGATTTAGTTATAATAAAACTTCTTTAACCAATACAAATTAATTTACCTATCCCGCTCAATTCCCATCTTGAGTAAAATATGTGAATTATTATGAATAAAACTAGAGATAAAGGTAAATCATTTTCATCGTGTTAGTTATTTTACATAATAGCTAAAACATAGCCAAGTCGAGTGTCAAAATGTAATGGATATCCCACTATTTTGACTATATTAGAAGCTGATTATGTCACCATCATCTATTTGTACTAATCATCCTAAACCAAACGAAGTTTGCGAGAGACTTTAAAATGATATGCGTTCTGTCCTTTCCACGCTCAAAATGTTCCCGGAGCGGAACTAAACAAATGTTCGTTGTAGCTCATTGATCAACATATCAATTTTTATTACCTACGAGGGCAGTCATATCGAGGATCATATTTTTCATATGTTGCCCTAGGGCAAAATATCACTTTTGCATTGTGACGTCACGTAAATAACAATGCTTTGACGTCACGCTTCGCCTATGACGTCACAATCTATACGGGCCGGCGGCGTAGATTTTGAGTATTTTCTTTAATTTTGGATCTACGGTTATAAACAGAATATCATATTCGTGCACATGACATACTTTGTTTACGACACTCGTGCCTAAATATCAGTATATCCCTCGCTCTCGCTCGGGAAATACTAATATTTAGCCACTCGTGTCGTAAACATAGTATGTCTTGGACGCTCATCAAATATCCTCTATATGTCGACCGTAATTTTCAGGTTGTTTCCATCAATTCCCAAGTTACAATACAATTGCTGGACAATGAACTCGGGAGTTTTAACAATAGTGTTGTGAAGGATGAATGAATAACCAATGACCTGTTAGGATTGTATATATTAAACTTAACATATTGTAAACTATTACAGTTATAAAAGCGGCAGTAGTCATTTTTTGGGGGAAAATAAGGTGATGTAGGGAAAATTACAATAACTTGTTTCAATTGAAAGACAATGTATTTAAACTATATGAAGAAGTAACAAATCAAATAAATAATGTAAAGTTCAGCCATGCGATTCCTTTTTCTTACAAAAATGAATAAAAGGTGTGCACATAAAATGGCAGCTAGCAGCCAATGGACTTTATGTGAATCTTGATAATTTGTTCTCAGACTATGACAGATATTGGCGTTCATGTCACGGAACCACTATTGTTTTTGCTGTTTTGAATTGTCCGATGTCTGTTTTGGAAAAATATAATCATAATATTGTTGTATTTTGAAGATATTCATTTCCAATTGGCGACGAACATACATGTTTACAAATTATGTTTCAGTTATGTTGTTGTCGTCTTGAAATATATCAGAACTCATTAGTTAAGAAAACACTGAAAATATGATAAAACAGATACAATTACTAAAATTCTGATATCTATAAAGGCAAATAAAAAAATTGAAATCATTAAATAAGTTTTATCAGAAATATGAAACAAAAAACGTTCCTTTAGAAAGCGGTAATTGAGCGATAATCGATAATATACCATTTCACTGTCAAATCAAATAGAGGATATTATTATTATATGAGTGTCCATGACATACTATGTTTACGACACAAGTGAGGGATTTACTGATATTATGAATTACCGTAGTTGCGAATTGAAAGAAAATAATCAAAATCTACTAGCCGTCGCCGGCCCCTATAGAACAAGCAAACCGTGACGTCAAAACATTGTTTATAACATGGCGTCACAATGCAAAAGTTATATGTTGCCATAGGGCATCACATGAACAATATGAACCCCAATATGACTGCCCTCATAATAAATGCTAAGTTTTGACCAAAATTATTGTTTTTGTTACTCTAGCCTCTCCGGTGAACTTGGCTCTTGGCAAACCCGCCTTTATGAGTTCAGGCAACTTTGCAAGTAGGGCTGTAGACGGGAACACTGATGCTAGTAGATTTACTGAGATCATAGACACGGGTGGTGGACATCCTTTCGCCTGGTGGAAGGTGGATCTGCAGACTGAAGTACAGGACGCTACAGTGAAGATCTTCTTCAGGACAGATTGTGAGTTTGCACTTTCCCTTTATGGCTATTTTGATATTTAACATAGAACGCCATAGAAAAGATTTCTTTGAGAAAGAAAATTGATTGAAAGATTCTATTGAAATCATATATTCGCTGAACATGTTTGAAATACGCGAGAGGAATTGTCTTCAACTAATTAACTGAATGATTTTGTCGAATGCTTCAGAAAATGGTGTGAGGTACTCTTAACGATCTGTGATAAATGAATTGATATCTGATTTTGTCATCACTTTTTCTTGCAATTTAACATAAAACTGTCTGACGTTTTCAAATATTACGTTCTACCTTACTCGCTTTTCTCTCCGATTCTGCTTCAATAATTTCAAACGTATACGTTTGGACAGACTTCGCACTGTGCCAAATGTGACAATATATTTTAGCATAAAATTGTTTATGTGCAATTTTGCAAAGGATTGTAAGCAAATTAGCCATTCGTAAATGCATATTAAGCGAAAGTTTTGGCCGCCGCCTCTTGATCATTACCAGATTTCTATTTCCACTGTCCAACAAAACAAAACAGAATAACTGGTAAAAAAGGTTGATACGCTCCCGTGATAATAACATAATATTATGTAACATGTCCGTTAGTTTGTCGATAACTTCGAAGTTCCGGAACCAAATCAGTTTCAGCTGCACAGAAATGTTCAACACAACCAATCACGAATATGCAATACGTTTTGTATGAGATTGAGACTCGTAAAGGTCATGGAATAGTGCATTTACAAATGTGCTCTCCGCTTCGAAAATTCAATTAAATAATAGATTAATTAAATTAAACCTCGACTTGAAATATCAAACACCCACATTTCTTTCAGTTTGAGAAGGAGATATTTAAAATTGAATATAACAATTAATACATCGGCGATACAGAGAAAAAGCACTGAAAGTAGACCCATACTTTTGTTGATCTTTTACCGTCGCCATCTCGGTATGCTCACTCCCTATCGGGTACACGACCGTGGATTGGTTATCAACAATGTCGTTAAATAGTATGAGCTGTTTCTTGAATATAAATGCAAAGGTTGGTGTTGTGTATGCAGGATAAATAAACACAAGACCGTGTAAGGCCGCAGATCACGACATGTGGTTGCCTTTATTTATCCAAAAGAGTCCCCTTCCCGTTACATGAAACGAAACAATACTTTTGGTTGACAGTCAAAGTTTAACTTGGTAAAGGAACGGGGAATGCGAAATAAATGCGAACTACAAATACAATAAACCACATTATCCCCTCTTTTAAATGTTTATGAACAATCGTATGCCGACAAGTAAGCTGGGGTTCTGCGATTTCTCTGGGGCGGGGTCACCACAGTTGGAAGCACATCAACCGCAACTCATCTTGTAGCCTGTAGGAGTACCACGGTTGGAAGCACATCAAACGCAACTCATCTTGTAGCCTGTAGGAGTACCACGGTTGGAAGCACATCAACCGCAACTCATCTTGTAGCCTGTAGGAGTACCACGGTTGGAAGCACATCAACCGCAACTCATCTTGTAGCCTGTAGGAGTACCACGGTTGGAAGCACATCAACCGCAACTCATCTTGTAGCCTGTAGGAGTACCACGGTTGGAAGCACATCAACCGCAACTCATCTTGTAGCCTGTAGGAGTACCACGGTACTTCCCTAGCCGACGTCTTATCTGTTAAATTTATGTATCCAACAAATGACACAAGAAAAAGTTCATGTATTTGTGCACTTTGATACCGACAGTAAATTCTTAATATTTATAATGGCCTTAATTTAAACTTTTTAAAGGCACCACGCGAGCAGCTTTCATTCGCCATTTCGAAAGGTTAGCATTGCGAATAAACAAATCTGCTATAATATGTTTATTCATTAACAAAATTAAGTAATACATATACCTACTTGATTGATAGAAGAGGAGTATGTTACAAATAATTCATAATAAAAGTTATCAGTTGCGACAGCATTTTGTCGTAGTAATGCATTCCACGATCGTAGCTTCGCTGATTGGCTTCATTTCACGTTGTTTTTTGACAAATTAGAAAATCCGTGATGACGCTTGCAGCTGCTAACGATTGTTATCTCGCAAATCAGCTGAAAGCTGATAACTGAGAGTCCAAGATGCATGGTCGGTTGTTTAATACTGATAGTACCACCTGATAGTAAATTTTCACTTTTTATGTAAATACGTTTCGGGATGTTGAGGTTTAGACTGAAAGTATCTCGGGAGATAGCCTAATGGAGAAAAGGGCATCTACTTACTGTAACAATTGCGTCGCTTGGCCGGAACCAGTCATGTTCCAATGATTTTTAAAGGCCTGTATTCAGGTGTAGTGAAGATCAATATTTTGAAAGTTTTCATTTTCTATTTTTGCAACCAACCTGGCGAAAAACGGACGAAAATTCATTATGTAGCAGACGGTTTACTAAAATGACCGAAACGGCAGACTACATGAAGGTGAATCATGTGGCCATCTCACAATTTATCATACAATGGATAGTGTTCTCGGCATAATAAAGCTAACGGATATTTTCGGTATACGTTGGGCGTGGCTAAGGGTCATATACGGATACCGATGCAAATGTCAAGATCGGAACTTCTTCTAAAATTCATATGGCTTAAGGGAAGCAACTTTTGCCCCTTGATAAGATTGACTCATTATATCGATGACGTTGGATTAAAGAACGTCAGATCGATCCCGCCAAAAAACATTCAAATGATTTTCATTTAAAAATTTCAAATTTTTTTAGTGGTGACACAATAGCTAAAACGACAATAAAAGTTATTCATATGGAGGAATTATATTTTGTCAATTCACAGTCACAGTCATTGCTCTATTCATTTGCATATATCAATTCGCGAATCTTAAAACAAAGTCAACTATTAAAAAAGTATTATCAGGCATTTTTTCTAATCAAATTTTAAAATGACATTGTATGATGAAAAAGTTATCATGCCCGTGTGTTTTGCCCCAACTTTTGGGATCGTAAATATACTGCATTAGGCTCGCAAAATACAATGTTTATTCCAAATGCAGGATATTTAGGATCCAAAACACTCGTATGATAACCTCTATTAATGTTTCCTAAATAAACGCTTGAAAACCGTCTTTGTCGCGCAAGACTAGATTCTCTTTTCATTTTCTCCGAATTAGGCACTTGTTACCGCCAAAGTTCATACCCATCGGACAGTAACTGAGACGCGGTGTAAATCCCACACCCATAATGAATGCAGAGTACTTTGGGCGTCGAATTAAGTTTGTTATTTGTAAAACATGTTAATGTGATATCAAAATTCGAAAGATTTTTCTACCGAGTGATGTACTTCTTTTCTCAATAGTTGAAATTCAATACAAACCGCATGAAAGTATGGCGATGAGGCTTTAAAGTGTATGTCTGTGAATTTGGCAGAATTCTCAAAAGAGGTTATAACAGTCGATAATGTATGAAATAGATAATGTTAATAGAAATAACAATCTATCGTTCTTAAAAATAATTGGATTTGTGTCTCCTGGCATCTGTATCTCTTATATCTGACAGAGGACTTATTTTATCAATGTTAATTGGTACGCAGACACCTCGAGACGGAATGGCTTGAAGGTGTACACATCAACAAGTCCGTTCTCCACTTATCCTGAAGGTCAGCTGTGTCTCACTGTTACCGGTGATCCAAATGGACGTGATATCGCCTCTCCATACAGCGTGAAGTGTCCCGGTAGATGGCGCTATCTTCTTCTTTACACTGACACGGACAACGATGGGGGTGGACCTATTCTGGACTTTGGGGAGGTTCAAGTTATTGGTGAGCTCGAGATGCCTTTCTAATGCAATGATTTGTAGTTGAAACTGTGGTAGCTGCCTGAAAGTTTACGGTGAGATTTTTCTGATGCCTTTGTTTGAAGTTGGTGATCTCTTTGCTGCCCAAAATATGGATGGGTGAGATTTTCAGATGCCTTGATCTGTAGTTGATGATTTCTTAGCTGCTTATGACTTAATGTATCAGATTTTCCGATGCTTCGATTTGAAGTTGGTGATCTCTTATCTGCTTATAAGGTAGCGGTGAGCTTTTCTGATGACTCGATTTGTAGTTGATCTCTCTAAGCAACCTATTATTTTGGGGGGAAAATTGTCTAATTTCCCCGATTTGTAATTGATTATTTCTGAGCGGCTAATACATTTCTGCTGAAATTTAATTCATTCAGTATGATATTTTAGAGGTAGTGGTTTAATGATCTTGGATGGATGTGGGATGATGTCAAAACAAAGTTATTTTAGAATTCTCATATTGAAATACTAATCTGTGATCAGATTAAAGCCTTTCATAATTGCTACTACTTTGCTGAATCATGTATTCCTGTTGGTGCATTAGGTAGTTTAAACTGTTATGCTGCCATTTCAAAATGATAATACTTTCTATTTCCGGAAAGTGTAGATGTACAAAGTGTTTTCATATAGAGTAGAGTAGAGTGTTTGCATAAAATATTGTATATTTATTGCAGATTCAGATCCATTTATAGGTGCAGACTCCTCAACAGGTATAGACCCATGCACAAACTACACAACATTGTCACATGACAACCGTGTGTTAACTCCCTTATCCACCTCGCCCTCTGCTGAAGAATGTGATCACTACCTGAAACCCAACTGGTACCGCATTGATGGGAACGTAGCCTCCGACCTTGTCAACCACTGTCCAGATCTTGGTCAGTGTGGTACCTTGTTCCCTGTCTGGCTCAATGGTGAGTGGAATCAAGTGTTGATTTATGTGGTTCTGTAACAGTTCTTGTTTTTGAATAAAGAAATGATAGAGAGGTTTCAGTGGTACCTTGTTCCCTGTATGGCTCAATGGTGAGTGGAATCAAGTGTTGATTTATGTGGTTCTGTAATATAACTGTTCTTGTTTTTGAATAAAGAAATGATAGAGAGGTTTCAGTGGTACCGTGTTCTCTTTAAGGTTCAATATTGAGAGAATCAAGTGTTGATTGAGGTGGATCCTGTAGCTTGTCTCAGAATCAGACAGATAATAGAGAGGTTTTAGTTTTCTTCAGTTATCCCCCGTCTTGTGAATTACAATTTGTGAATGCATTTCAAAGTATTGGATCTTTTTTTCTTTTCGAGAAGCTGAATTTGGTTTTGAGACCCTTACCCTCGCTGCTTTTTCAAACCTCTTGATAATCCAAGTTGGATAAAGATATCATCATTGTCAATGTTAACTAAATAAAAGTTCCACAAATGTGAAATGACGTCCAATGGTACTGACGTTTACTTTATGATTTACAGAGTAAATACAGGCACTTATTGTAATACATTGTCAACTATGTTAAGAATTATCAAACCGATAAAGTCTCCCAAGACAAGACTACAATGTTTTAAACCTGAGCCATCTTACATGCTGTGACTTTCATTTTCGACCCCTGCCGTGTTTCTGACATCAAGGCGCAAAACAGAAACTGCGTCAAACGCAGAATTTGATTTCATTATGTCAGTAAGATAGTGTTAATTCCATAGAATACATAGCTGCAACCATGTGCCGAAATACTAAGTATATAGGGGACACTATACAAAGGTTCCTTAGATTCTTTTGAGTAGTATAATATGAAGTATAAACCCAGGCCAATTTACTCATTGGACACTTTGGAGTGTTAAAGAAGTTCTGTAAATATTTACATGATTTATAAAAATATGGATCCCAAAACGCTTTTGGGGGGACATAAGGTTTTACCTTCCGTCCATGGTTTCAGTAGGTAGGTAGGTAGGTAGGTAGGTGGATTTAAGGGCGACGTTGGGCCACAAATGACCTATATGCGCCCTGCATTAAAAGGTAATGAAACAATATTGTTAAAAAAAGGAAAGGATTAAAAGATTAGATAATAACATATTTGCCTGTGTTTTTGACAAAATCTAAAAGTGACCTTTGAAGCTATTAGAGGTAGGTAGGTAGGTGAAATTGAGGGCGAAGTTTGGGCCAAAGATGACCTACATGCGCCCGGCACTAGGAGTGATTATTGAGAGTTTCAGTGTTCTCAAATGCGTTTGTTTCCCCTTGACATTTTTTCACGAAACTAGGTATGTGGTTAGACTGAATGATAAACTGGCGCCTTTTGCTAATTTGGGTAATGGGAATTTTTTTTACAAATTTTATCTGTTGCCATTGCACCAATGTGAACTAAGTGCATATTTTAGCAAAGAGTAATTTTCCGGTCTCTATCTCTATATCTATTATCTCTATCTTTGTGGTAAGAGCTAGTGGTACACTGGTGTATTTTGCTACTTTTGTTCTGATTCGAAAGGATATGAACTTAGTGCAAAGTGTGGGGAGGGGTTCTGTTCCGGCCTCTAAAGTCTATTGAG
This sequence comes from Steromphala cineraria, assembly GCA_916613615.1. Taxonomy (NCBI): domain Eukaryota; kingdom Metazoa; phylum Mollusca; class Gastropoda; order Trochida; family Trochidae; genus Steromphala; species Steromphala cineraria. The sequence goes on along the minus strand of OU744734.1, from coordinate 60,477,993 downwards.
TATTATTTTATGAAACTTGGTAAGTGGTTAGACCTATGATTGAGTGTCATGTTCTGTTTAATTTTTCTGAATTTCCCCCCTGGATTCCAAGGAAAGAATTCAAACTTTGTGCAATGCATATGGGGGATAGTAACTTTTTGCGGCTTATATTTCAGAAAGTTTCAGTATGATTAATGAGATAAAGAAGGTGAGTGGACCAAAAAATTGGCCTCTTATGCTACTAAGGTTTTGTCAAGTTTATTTTAAAGATTTTTCATTTTAGGATTATCTTCTGTGGATCGTCTCCGGAATAACTGACAATTATCGCTATGATCATAAGGTTTTATTGAAAGTTGGGTCAGAGGACATCGTATGCACATCTTTTATTCTAATTTTGATGAAGGTTCAACGCTAACCCAGTCGCCAAAAGGTATTTAATCAAGGGTTTAGTTGCATTTCTTCTTTGCCGAAGGTTCAACGCCAAGTGAGTCTGAAGGAATCGTTGATCGCATTGCCTGCAAGCGAGGATTATCAGACGCGGCCTGCTGTGAAAAAACAATCAACATCAAGTTGAAAAACTGCGGGTTATTCCGAGTAGCGTATCTGAAACCTCTGAGTGGTTGTCCAGGGAAATACTGCTTTGGTAGGTTATGACATTCTGCAACACATAATTGATTTATTTCATATGAGTAAAAATCTCTTTAATCTTTTACTTTGAACATTAACCAATGTTCTTCTTTATTAACTACTTTCCTACAAATATTTAACATTAAACATAAAAGGATGGACCGATATAACTTTTCAAAGCTCTGTCATAATTCTTTGTGAATAATGTGTTTATATAACCTACAAACATGGTATGTATAAATATCAAGACGGGATTAAAGCTTAACTATACCGTTGGTTATTTCAGAGTACAACGAGTTATGTCCCCCTGGTCAAAGCTCTGAAACTTGATACATGCCTTGTAACAGTAGGTTCACTCTATCATGTTTGATCTAATTGCTTATCACAAAGAAACAAAGTAATCAAAAGCATACCGGTTCCGAGAAAGAGGCAATGTCTTATGAAATCAACGAGAAGCTTTTGACCGATATCTTATTTCTTTTCTTCTGTGACCATAAATGGTTGAAGTGTTTTGATGCAAATTTTACGGCCATCGTTTCAACGTTTAAGTAGTTGAAATCAAGAGTAGAGCATTTTATGAATGACAATGAAACGGCATGAACACCAGATGTTGTTCGTCTTTGTAAAGCAATCTAGGAAATAAAATGAAAGTGCGTATTGTCATGCATGCATGAACTCCTGCATGGTGGGGTTGTACATGTATTTACATCACATACAGACGATGGGTCCGTTAAGAGCATGGTGACACTCAATCGATCGGGCTATAAATATCTTGTGTGTGTCATCTTTTGTAACAGGGGGTCACAAGATACAGATCTACATATTAAGAAGCTTTATGTATTTTCATCTTCTTGTTAAAGAACTTTAATCTGTAGAAAGTAGGACTTTTGAATTGAAAATTGAACTTTGGTGATACTGGGATATACTACAAATGATCGATTTTCGATTTTTTTCAAAGAATTAATAGCTGTAATGTTCTGAATTCGTCATTTACCTATCTTTGATAATAATGAATTGTAAATGCTGTGACTGTACGCAACATAAGACACTAAACGAAGTCAGGTCCCATTAGGGGAGACCGGGGCAGGCACGGCCCCGGGGCATGTTGGTCTTTTCGCTGCTATATTTTTTTGGGGCCACTTTAAATCAAATTGGTAATTCCTAACAGACAACATGACCTTACTCTCAAACTGACTTTAAAATGGTGACAGTCCAACATGTTCTTTACAAACTGTGGAAGAAAACCCGTTTTTCTTCTAGTTGAGTAAGATATTTGACTTCAGTTCACTATGCTTTTGACAGATGTTGACTGTGTTTAGTAATATGTTCTTAAGTGAGCATAAACGAATATGCCAAGACGTATATATAACGAACAAGTTATTTTGTAATGAGAGCTGTGTATAATCACAGCATATAAAAAGAACAATCGTGGTGTGTGGGGTACGTTCGGTCATTACAGTCGGGGCACATTCGGCCGTGAGGACGAGTCACAAAAACTTTAAGGTCGTCCTCGAAACCATTTTCTAAAGGTCCTCCTCCTCAAAAGGACTCTCTTGAGGGTCCTTGAAAACTTGGCTCCTCTAATTGGAAAGAAATCGGAGTCATTTTCGTAATAGAAAGGCAGCTGATTCTACATCATTGTTAAATATATCTTTGTTAAGTAATGTAGTATTTTTTCTGTCCCAAATATCGAATACTATGAATAGCATCTTATCCCTCTTTTATTCTTGTAGCCTGAACATGTACTAATTGTTCCCAACGATGAACGAACCTGCCCCTGAGGGAAACCGAACCTACCCCGATGAGGGGCATGTTCGTCTTTTCAACTCGTCGTCTTAAAAGCATAGTAATAGGCAAACTGGTTGAGTTAGGCACTTCCAACAATTATTGCAATAAAGTTAAGATATGGCTCAATATATGTACAAACGTACACTAGTATATTGCAAGAGAACGACTCATTATCTCTATTTTAGTGATAAGGGAACGTATCGGCCTCGATCTCCCCTACAGATCAATCTAGTTAAAAATAGCTGTAATGTATATCCCCTAAGTCCTCACGTTACATCTTGCTATACTAACCCACCTGGTCCGTGTCACGCATGCACGGAAATCAAACAATGGAATAAGAACTGGCTGATCTCTTTGAATCGGGCGTCGTTAGGATTTACATTGCATTTCACATATTATGAGCAAAAATATCAATAATGTAATGTATGACTTATTGGACATCAACATTACCGCTATTTTTAACCATATTGATCGATTCGAACAGCTAGTATTAACTAGATTGACCGATTCTAACAGCTTGTGTTAACTAGATTGTCCGATTCAAAGGGATCAACCAGTACTGTTTTCATTGGCTGATTTTCGCGCATGTGTGACACGGACCAGGTGGGTTAGTAGCTAGGTGTAACGTGAGGCTCGCAGGTCAAAGGTAAAGTCTTGAACACCTTCGTATATTGTCGTGGTAGTCCTAGTTTCAGTAAATGTAATCTGAAGCACTCACCGTTTAAAGATAAATGTGTATTATAAAAAGTATCAGTAATGAATTTCCAACACTGTGATTTATGAGTTGTTAGTGTTTGAAGATATGTAGAAAAAATATTGTTTAAATATTAGTGAAAAGAAAAAACTATACATGATAACATGGGAATATACTTTGCGATGTAGAAAAGTCAGTGCGAAAATTTTTCATATGGCTAGCCGGGATGAGATGGGATGCTGTTGAAGCGAATGTGACAAAGGTCACGATTTTATGGGAAAAGAAGGTTTCAATTCTCTATTTCAGAGACTTTCGCCCATTTGAGTAGCAGCGCCATGGCAGAAGTCGAACCCTTTACTAATTCAAGTGACGCCGCGCGACCACATGATCTACGATTGTTTTTTAACTGTAATCGAAAGTCTGATGGGTCGAAGTCCACGTATTTCTTCGATGTTAACTGGTACATCGATGGTAAACTCGTGAAGACAATCTCAAAGGTTCCACACGATCTTTATGATAATGACACTGCCTTTGGTGAAGATGCTTCATGGCGACTTCCAATGATGGTCAGTTGATAGTTTGTTCTTATATAAGTTCGGGCCCAACCTTCCACAATGACTCAAATTATTTTCCCATATTTTATATTCATAGATCAGGATTAACTTTCAGTAGGAAATTAAGGCAAGGCAACTGCTTACTAATCTCCGACATGTTTGAAGACAATGAGAATAGTTGCTGATTTTATAACGCTTTTACCAACCAGATACTGATGTAAGCGAATGTTTTTCAACATGAGTTTGTCCTTTACATTGTATAGGTGAACTGCTCCTACCGTGCCCGCTCCTATAGAGAAGGCAGACCCAGTCCTCCTGTGATGAGTGATGAGTTTTTTGCCGGTATCATGGTGAGTTTCGTATGAATGATTGAAGCTTGCATTTGACATTTAAAAGATATTATTTCATGTCAATAAATGTATTTGTATGCATCAAGAGTATTCAACTAGATTTTCCGATTTGGCATGTCAGTATTGCAAATGCTCTATGTTTGAGCTCAAAAGCAAAAGTCCCAAAATGCAGAAACCTTGTTTGCTTAACTGATTGGAATGATAAATGTTATCCAGTGGCACAGACCAATTGTATGCTAAATTATAGGTAGCTTGACAAGCTTCATAGCTAATGGTTCATTTTTTCTCTTATAATTGACTTTTTTCAAGTGTCCAAGTTTGCATACGCTTTTCATAAAGTTTTAGAGTAAGGTATAGTTCCGATGCTCATCACACGATTTGCTGATTGAAATGGGCAGATATTTAAATATAAAATGATAACAGAGGTTATGTTGAGTGAAAATCATGCAAAAATAATACATTTGAAGATGAATACCATTTTCCTCGTTTGGCCATTATATGAACATCTACATAAAAAAATCAAAGAATGTTACTATGTCATCCCTCTTAAGATAAATTCTCATTTCATCAACTTGCATAAATTGTGAATTAATACAAAGTCTTGAAATGTTTATATACAAAACCATGAAACTAAGATATATTTAGTAACTGTGTATCGGAATAATACATTGACATTGTTCACATTGTATCACATTGTTACAACATGTATATATACAAGTGTATTATTTTGTATTATTTGAATAATGTACTACAGGCCTGTGGCCTTTCAGTATTGAAAAATGTTGATTGATTGATTGATTGATTGATTGATTGATTGATTGATTGATGTAGTCTTGAAAAATGAAATTAAAAAGAATTTCGTTTTATGGTCAACTGTTTAACGACGTCTGTCATAGTATCTAGATATCTGTTTGACTGTTCCTTGAAAGAACCCTTGTTGCCCTGTTGGTTATGATAATTATAATTCGCGTCTGCGGGGTCTGGTCTGCACGTGTATGTCTGTCTGTTTATGTCCGTCTGTATCGCTTCTTGTTAGCGCGATATCTCACAAAACCTTCCATCTAAAGCATTCACACTCGATATCAGTTCTTATTAAATGGATATGCAGACACCAGTCGAATTTGGGTTTTGGTGACCTTGGTCACGTTCACGTCACGTGGCATTTCTTTGTTTTAATCAAAATGTTGGTAATATTGTCATGCCATCTCTATGACAGGATTTGTTTCTTAAGGGACATAACACTTTTTTTGTTTTTAAAGTAAAACAGGTGTCCAAAGTCAATTAATTTCAAACAGTAGGAGAAGTACCCGAAGTTTTTGCTTAAGGCTTTATGATTCATTCCTTTCGCATAACAGGTTTGTGCAATGAGATCTTTGACCTTGTTTTTAATTCGTTTTTGAATTTTGGTAGGTTTAATGAGGGTGGTGCTTTGAACTCAATTATTGAAGAGATTTTTGTGTGCATATGGTCAGAAGTTAATCCAATAAGAAACACAAATTCTGTCAGGAGTTTACACTTTGTAAATAGGTTGAAATCCGACGTTTCGTTCATTATTGCTTGAACGGTCAAATTGGACGGCCAAATTTAGAGGAACGTCACCTTAAGCGGTTGAGACTGGAATAATATATGTATGAGTAGGAAAACTGACACGAATTGATTTAAATGATCTACAGGTGAGTTGGTACAGGTACTTGAACATGTTCTCATGAAGCTCGCTATGTTCCAGGTTTCACCACCAGGTGTCATAGAAATCGACGAAGGTTCTACAGGCACTGTGTATTTCCAATCAACTATCCCCGTCCCGTGTATCACAACGGCCAACGGAAGGCCATTATTGACAAAAGATTCTTGTCAAATCCATTTTGAAAATCTTGTGAACGAAACTAACGAACAATGTAAATTTTCTGGTCCTACAGTTGCAAATATTAAATTGAAAAAAGACTGCGGATTTGGTTTTAATGGCACGAATTGGAACTCCAGTCAATCTATGACTATCAGCGCGATATCAGACGGAACTACAGGGGATCCCAGCAGTCCGGCTCTAATAAGACTTGCCACGCCATCTGACGTCATATATCCTCTCTGGGGCAACTATAAGCTACCGGAAATAAAGGTAGATACATGGTAGGATAAAAATTGTCAAAAAGTTAAGATGAGCATTAATGAAGGTTTCCCTGTGCCGTTCTTCTCACATTTGGGAGAATGAAAAACATTACTCATATTGGAAGATGGTCACATTGTAGTATTTTGCCATTAGGGTCCCAGGGAATAACACCTTTTTCTAGATTGGATGTGGTAAATGAGTCAAATTGAACGCCGTGCCGGGACAATTTCATTATCCTTTTAGATATGTATTCTACGTCCGGTTTCGAAGTAAAATTGTCCGACGTTGTGATGACATTTCTTTGATTCTGAGTGTATAAGCAATAACAATATGGCAAGGAATTTTATGGATGTTCAACTTATTTATTTATTTTAGACAGTACCAACGTTTAAGTAAAGATTTTTATACCGTTTCCAAGAATACGCGGAGAGGACAGTACAGTCATTCATACATTATGGATATGATAATAAGATGAAACCAGCATATGGTATCAATGGCGTTGAAGGATAATTTCAAAGAAGCTAAGACATTATGATGAGGTGGATATCAGTCTTGAGACAAGCATTATGTTGTTAAGCGAATGCCTCTCAAAGGATACTATAATGACAGGGATGCTATACTTTTACTATACTCCACAGCTGACCAAAGGTGTCTGTATCTTGCAAGACATCGTTTTTGTGCACAACTCTCACATTGCCCAAACAGAAGCACGTTCTGTGGCTATAAAATCCTTCCTCGATGTCATTTGTCTCCCGATTATGCACCATCTAGGTTTCATCTCTTTCAAAACATAAATGGACCGCTCTTCCGAAAATGAAAAATGATTCATAATACTAATCATGTTATGATAAACAACTAATGGACTATACTATATTATACTATACTAGTGAAAAACAATATGTTACCTTGGTTCTTGCTACATGTCAAGAAGGACGAGGAACTGTGACAAGTCTTGTTCCACATATGATAAGGAGAGCCTATTTTAGAACGACCCTAGTACGAGCTCTAAAGAAATGTTTTGATTTTACAGTTATCGCATTTTATTTTACCTGCTTCCGCCTCGACAAATACAATGTTCAGCTCACCAGGTAAAATAGACCCGTTTTAAGAGAGTTTTCCTAAAATGAGATCGCTGTGTATTTTTAAAATTCAAAATATTTATAAGTTTTCCTTATTTTAATAATCATGGCACTTATATGAAAATAACAGCTTGTTTCCGTTAGCAATTTCACCATTAAGTGTTAAAAATATAACTAACTGTTATGAAGCAAACAACTATTTATTTGCTATTTCATTCCATACAACTCTTCATTATATCTATGTTTATTAGTAATTCAGATCTGGTATTTATAGAACCCAATTTTACAGGTGAAAACAAGAGATCGCAACCGAATGACAATGTCCCAGACTTGCAGAGTATATGCAGATGTTTGGATATATACTTTTGATGGGGGCTTTGCTGAGTATGTCTAGACTTGAAGTTTTTTAAATAAACCTTTTGCAATCTTTTAAAACGGCTTCATGTCAATTCTTTTCAACATTTCCATTAAATGGTCATAGATAAACTTTACGGAAAATGCAATCATCGTTATATATGTTCTTTAAGTTATTCTTAAGCAAAGAGGCAGTGGGAATCATAAGTGTCAAACCCTGTTTAACTTGTCAGTTCCTGTCTTCATACATAAAATTTCATCTTTCAATTCATCCTGTCTCAGGGTACGAAAGTCACTATAACTCCACCAATCTGTACCCTGGGTTCAGAAGCTAGATTTGCTCGCGCGATTTGACTTGGGATATAGCAAATAAAATCCTATTCTCGGTGAAATTCTATCGAGAAGGCGGCGAGAAAATTATTTGATTGGCTATATTCCAAGTCGGCCCGCGCTAGCGAATCTATAGCTTCAGAGCCCAGGGTACAGATTAGTGGAGTTAGCGTAACGTTCGTACCCTGAGACAGGATGCTCTCAATTTTGAAAAAATTCTAGTCTTTGCATTATAATAACTTGTTAAAATTTCGAAGTTCCAATCATTTCCCACCATCAAGACAGCCAGATGGCGACAAATCACTCTAAAGGAGTCAAAACAGTCTGAACTAACAGTCGTTGCGTACTGTATCATTCATATCTAGTGAGACCTTGTGTGGTATTTTCTATGTATAGTTTTTTGTTAAATATCTGACTTCGGGTTTTTATACATTTACACGAGGAACCCTAATATTTAAATATTTTCCTTATTTTTCATATTCAAAGTATACTATTTTGAATAAAACTCGCTCTGTGACGTCTTTTTCAGAAATTATCATCCTGGATTGTACATGTTATACAACCATACTGACCAGCCAATTGAGGTATTTGAATCAACACACACTAAACGACAATAATACGGTTAATTTGATACCATGTTATTGGTGAATTGAATAACTTGTTATCATGAACTCATCGCATGATTTGAATCATATGCCATAAGCTGTATCAAGTATAATATTATGTTACTCTTACTGTAGGCTGTATCATCAAATGAAAAAATAATCTTCGTCCAGGAAAAGTTTATTTTTGTTGAGATAACCAACAGACATGACATGACGAGATCGGTGATATATACTCCCTAGAATACATCACGTACACACAGACAGACAGACAATCAGACTGGTGAAACTTATATCTAGATGTCTAAGCTTATGTATCATATTTATGTTCAGGTGATGATAATAACTGAAAATAACACAAAATGGAAGCGTTATGGAACTACAGCCTGTGCTATATCGATAAAGGCAGGAGGTGACATCTACATGGTATATATCTGCAATGGAAAATATGTTATCAAACGACTGGGCTGTGAACATGGAGAGAACCTTGACGTTCAGGAACACTATCGAGGACAAAATGAATTGGTAGGTTCATTATTTTGAAATTTATGTCATGGTTATTTGCTAAAAAAAATGAAAACCACTGGTTCATAATTATAATTAGATGCAATGACCATTGCCATTGTTTCGGTTATTTTTGTTTGAATATGAGTATGTAACAAACTATTTATGGTGCTTGTGTTCGAACATTTATATTTTGTTATCTGCTGTCAAATATATATTTATCAATATTCAAAGGTCATCCTACCAACTGGAACGAAAGTCATCATAAAACATGCAACCGCAAACGGCAGTCACTTCTTGAACATCGACATTCACCCGTCCCCTGATGACATTGGCAAGGTCACCGGGCTGTGCGAATCTGGTGTTGAAACTGAACGTAATAGGTAATGAAATTTCGAGGGGGGGGGGGGGGTCCTCGTCCGTCCGTTCGTCCGTTAGGCCGTCCCGATAATGTTTCCGGAGCACAACTCCCAAACGGTGAGACCTAGCTGCAATATATATAGTATGTGCAATGGGCATCATGTGGAGATATTGGGGTTTTCAACTACTTTGCATTTTTATTTTTACCCATTTCCATGGAAACGTAACATAGGATTTAGTTTCCAGAGCACAACTCCAAAACGGTTAGACCTAGCTCAACGAAACTTGGTATGTGCAACAGGCATCATGTGGAGATGTGCCTTTTGAGGTTTGCAACTTCTTTGCATTTTAATTTTTACCCGTTTCCATGGAAACATAACATAGGATTTCGTTTCCGGAGCATAACTCCAACACGGTAAGACCTAGCTCAACGAAACTTGGTATGTGCAACGGGCATCATGTGGAGATGTGCCTTTTGGGGTTTTCAATTTCTTTGCATTTTTATTTTTACCCGTTTCCATGGAAACGTAACATAGGATTTAGTTTCCGGAGCACAACTCCAAAACGGTTAGACCTAGCTCAACGAAACTTTGTATCTGCAACGGGCATCATGTGGAGATGTGCCTTTTGGGGTTTTCAACTTCTTTGCATTTTTATTTCCTCTTTTTCTCAAGGAGCATCAGGCCTTAGTAGAAAGCTAAAACTTTCTGTGCAGTCTCCTACGTTAGATAAAGAGGATAAAGAGTAAGGGGGAACCGGATTTGCCACACCAATAAGCACAAATGATATGAAGCCTGATGAGTTACAGAGCCAATGGCTCTATTTTTATTTTTAGCTGTTTACATGGAAACTATACTTAAGATTTTGTTTCCGGAGCAGAACTTGAAAACCTTGAGACCTAGCTCAACCAAACTTGGTGTATGGATCAATAATTATGTGTAGATTTCCCTTTTTGGGTTTTAACTTCTTTGGATTATCATTTTTTTTGCAGTTTCTTTGAAATTGTAAGTTGTGACAATTTACGACACCAGAAATCGGAGATACTTAAAATTCAAAGTCTTGTTTTTTCGTCAAAATATTGCAAATGGCGGGGGATATAGACGACTCTGTCTGCTTGTTTATATTTGTTTTGTGTGTTAACGCGGGTTGAGCAAAGCGCGCCCCCTTAGTCAAAATACATTTACGTGAATATATCCATATTCCGAAATGATAGATTAAAAAAGCATGTGCCTAGTAACAGTCTATCTGACAAGTATTAGAGATATGGTTCACGCTGCATTCTGTACATTTCGGGTTGCCCATTAGACGCACTTATATGTTAGGGGGCGCGCTTTGCACTGGTCTCCCCTAACAATAACCTCCATTAGTGCACATTTGCCTCTCGCGGCTAAATCAGTAATACAGCATCCTATTTTATGAGTTGAGGAAAATAATATAGCTAGGTATTTATAACTGTTTACTACGGTAATCTTCTGATCATTTAGAAACCATTGTTCTTGTTAAGCTAACCTACCAATGTCAAATACAGAGAGTCGGTCGAATACACTGCTTGTTTTGAAGGAAACCTAATCATAATTACATTCAATTCAGAATTATAAATTACAAAGTAGTTTTTAAATCCAACATTGTTTAAACAAATTCGACTAACATCAACCCTTGATATTTTTTTTTCATATCTTCAGATCAGTAAAATAAAACATTATTATAAATACTACAGAAAGGACGAATTGTTGTGGATTGTTGATTTAGTTTAAATCACTGTATCTAAGTAAGTTTAAACACTCGACGTCATTGAAGCTAAGGATTTCAAAACTCTCGAAAGTGGCATCACCTTATATTTCCCAAAAACATGCTGCTACCTTATTAACTTTACCAAGAAAGAACTATTGACCAAAACCTTAGAACAAATGGATTCCTGCTCTTCAATACAAAAGTACATGAAACAAGAATCTTTAAATCTCTATTTTCCGAAATACATTAATATACTTAAAATTCTATGGAGTATCCTGTACTGAAACAATTTTAATTTAGTGTCTTGTATTGCTTGAATGGTTTTAAAAGATACAATTGAAATCGAAGATTCGTAATTGCTATCTTGATTGGCATATATATGGATAAAGACTATGAAAACTTATCATTGTTGTAATATTAATTGATAGTTTTGTGTTAAAGGCTGGGAGATGTGGTCAATAGTGACGAATTTGTAAGGGCTGTATCAAACAGACATCCAACCAGTCACCAAATTTGCCTGTGTCCCAAAACAAATGACTCGAACACTCTCTTTGGCGACGATGTAACATGCAACTGGAAAACTGGTTTGAGTTGTACTCGTATGAATTGGACCCCAAAACCGTGTGAGAAGCCAGCCACGAGGGATGCCCACCTAGATGAAGAAGATTGGGTTCCTGAAGTGGGGATGAATAGAAAACGAGTTGTGAGGGTATGGAAACCGTTCTTGCTGTATGACATATTCATTGAAGCCTTGTTGTTACGTAAACGCACGGGCAAAAGAAACGCTGGTAACATAAATGTCATGATGTTTTATTCCATGTAACATAGATATGAATGAAAGAAAGTGGCAAAGTTTCCTTAGAAGTCAACTATATTATATTTGCCTTGTTTGAATCATTTTCTGTTGATGACTTTGCATGGCGCCTTTCCAAACGCGTGTCAAAAAATCACCAATTTGCTATCTCCTTAACTAAGCGAGATAGGAGAGCGAAATTGGTAATTTTTGCATATATGTAGACGTTATATAACGAAAACACGTCAGTGCATAAATAATAATAATAGTGCATATTTACAAGGCGCACATTTCCACGCAAGCAGCATGCTCAAGGCGCAACATTAAAATGTGTATGTAGAGTAGTTATGGTGATGTCTTAAGAGTCGTAGAACAGAACAAAGAGATAGGTTTTAAGGCTGGATTTGAATGAGTCATATGTTGCTGAAAGTTTCAGATCATGGGGAAGAGAGTTCCACAATTGGGGCGCATAATGTTCAAAAGATCTCTGACCGAAGCACTTCAGTTTGTATTGTGGCACTTTCAGTAGCTTCTGATGTTGAGATCTTAGTTCTCGTGCTGGGATGTATTCCGATATCAGCTCTGATATGTATTCAGGTGATTGTCCATGTAGAGCTTTGTACGTTAGACATAGTAGTTTGAAATGAATTCGTGCTTTGATGGGGAGCCAGTGAAGACTTTTGAGGGTCGGGGTGATATGTGATCTTTTAGAGGTTAGGGTGACGATTCTGGCTGCTGTATTCTGCACCTTCTGCAGTTTGTCAAGCAGGGTTTCAGGGAGCCCAACATAAAGACTGTTACAGTAGTCTAGTCTACTTAGTATCAGGCATCTGGCTAGACATTGAGCAACATCCTTGCTGATTAAGGGACGAATGTGTCCAATCACTCGTAGGCTCAAGTAACATATTTTGCAGACGTTGTTAATCTGGGCTTCTATAGAGAGTGTTGGATCCAGTAGTACACCAAGGTCTTTAACAGTTTTAGCTACCTGGACATCTGTGTTTGAGACGTTGATAGATTGAATGTGCACCTTTTTGAGCTGCTGTTTTGTTCCAAAAAGGATTGCTTCAGTTTTATCACTGTTCAGTTTAAGCTTGTTAGCAGTCATCCATGATTGCAAAGACTTTGTACAGTTTGCAATGTTTTGGAGAGCTTCCCCTGTGTTCTGTGGATGGAATTTGTTGTACAGTTGACAGTCATCTGCATATGAGTGGTGAAATAGGCGGTGTTGTGAAATGATATCCGAAGTACTGCCACAATAGAGGACGAACAGTACTGGACCGAGAACAGATCCCTGGGGGACACCGTATTTTAGATCCATTGTGGATGACCTGTCGTTTCCGATCAACACAAACTGAGATCTTCCTTTGATGTAGGAGGATATCCAATTTAACGCTGTTCCACCAATTCCATATTGATGTTGTAGCCTGTCAAGAAGGAGGTTGTGATCAATTGTGTCGAAGGCCGAGGACAAGTCCAGAAGTACAAGAGATGCAATGTTACCTTTATCCACTGCCTGACGGATATCATTGATGACTCTAAGCAAAGCTGTTTCGGTACTATGAAACTTGCGGTAAGCTGACTGGAATTTTTCAAAGAGGCAGTTATTTGCAAGATGACGTTTGAGTCTTATATGGAAGGCCTTTTCAATGACTTTAGATAGGAATGTCAGATTTGAGACGGGTCTAAAGTTTTTCAATTGTGATGGATCAAGATTATCCTTCTTCAGTTTAGGTTTGATTAGAGCTGTTCTGAAAATCTCAAGAAAAGTGCCAAATTCAAGACTTTTGTTCACAATGCTTGTGATGCATGGGACAATCACATCCAGGTGCTTGACAATAATCTCAGTTGGTGCAGGGTCCAAGGAACAAGTGGTCGGCTTTGATGATTGGATAATCTCGCGTATCTCCTGTTCAGTGAATAGAGTTAGGTGAGTCAGGGGTTGCACACTGTACTGTAGATAGCTATCCACGATATCTGGGAGAACTGTGGTATCTTCAGAAAGACTTTGTCTTATACGATCAACTTTATCCAGGAAAAAGTTGTTAAATGAGTCAGCCAAGTCTCTGTTTGATGTTGAAAGCGGAAGTTTGGATTCAGTCTTTTTACCAAGTAGTTTGTTCATGAAAGCAAAGGATCTTCGTGGATTTTCTTTCATGTTCATGGCATACATGTCAAAGTGGATGTTTTTCATTAACAGCATCTCAAATAACCTTCTCATATACATTTCCAAACTTCAAATTTAATTTCAAAATATTTATTACAAAAAAAGAACTTGAAAACAGCGATTTTCGCACCCTAACAGTGTTTAGACAACCACAGTACAAAAAACGTCATGCAATCATGGCTGAAATTATGAGAGATAATTCTCAAAATACTCTTTTATGAAACACATTCGACATTGCAATTACACGACATGCACTATTTGTTTATCCTTCGTTTGAAAAATACCCAGCGTTTCTTTTGCCCATGGGTTTAGATTGCACGTATTGGAGTTTGCAAACAACTATCATGTTTCATATTAAGATTGAGATATTGAAGAGGTGGTGGATAGAAATATTTGCTTTAGGGCTTGCACAACAATATAACACTTCATAAATTCGTTCTCGTAGCCCTCTAGGAGTCTCAAACGAATTCCGCAATTCGTTACTTTTGTTTTGGTATTGGTGTAAATGCGTCTGGTGTGTCTAACAGATCGGGGTGTATAGGTCCTTTGAAATAATCAGTATCGTTATTCATTGACGAGTGTCCTTTTTGAAAGCATAAAGTAGTTCTTTTATGTTTTTATTCTAGTTCTGAGAAACCAATAAAAATGATTGTATCTACTACAGAGAGTCGCACGCAGTACCTCGACATTGCCTGCAGCTCGAGACAAATGCTTGAAGGTGTTTGAACAGTACGCGTCCTTCAACAAGTGTAGGGAACTGCCTGGGGTCGATGTTGGGAGTGTTCTCGATGGCTGTGCTGAAGATGTTGTTGTAAGTTTATCTACTTTTTATCAAAGATGATTCCTTTTTAAATTCCCTTAGCTAGGCGCCCAAATATTTAGATACCAACACACCTGGTTTGGGCATATTATTATTTTGTGATTTTGTGGTTGATATTGTAATATATCATACAATGGATATTACTTTTATCATAAAAAAGCCAACAGATATGTTCGGTATCCGTCGGGCGTGACTAATGGTCATAATACGGGTACCAATTCAAATTTTAAAGGTCAAAGTCGGAACTTCGTTGACGTCACAAGCGATTACACGTTAAACACCTTTAGTACCACAGATAGACATTAGAATATAAATGATACATTGCATAGACTTTTATCTAAGCAATTACAACAAAACTGTATGGTTCTTTTGCCTTATATTTGACCAAGCAGTGTCAAAACTTTGCCATCGTGGGTGAATGAAACCGACCAACAATTTACCAAAGGAAGTCAAGTCTCATGTTCGCTTTATTTACTCGTCTTCAGTGTTGTGTTTGGATTGAAAAATACACAGGCTAACTTCTAGTGTAGCTTTCCGTATATGTTTGTTGTTTCAAGGTAATCTGCCATTAAAACTCTAAGCAACTCTTGTCCTTTTGTGGGATAGACTCTCCCTGTATGTTCGTAAGATGAAAGAACACGTTCGAGTTCGAGATAGATTTTTTATAATTTTATAACTTTTGAGTCGTGACAAAATAACTAAAACGGTAATTCAAGGCATTTATAAGGATGAATTATATATCGCAATTCACCTCAAAGTCATCACACTGTTCATTTGCATAAATCAGTGCGCGCATTGTAAAACAACGTCAACTATTAAAAAAGTATTATCAGGCAGTTTCCAAATATAGTTTTTTAAAATGACATCGATGATAAAGACGTTATCATGCTTGTGTCTTTTGGGATCGTAAATATCCTGCCATTAAAGACTCGCAAAATACAATGTTTATTCCTAATGCAGGATATTTGCGGTCCCAAAACACACTCTCACGATAACTTCTATGCTATATATGCTTTTGTTTACTTGCATCACAAATGTATGAACGTCCAATATAGCAATTGTAATGTTTACTACTGGAGGTGTTTCCAAATTCAGATGAAAAAGATGACTTTTGTCCTTTATTTACTTTCTCTAGTCAATGGGAACGACTGACTGGATTCCAATAGCACTGGAATTAATTAAATCTCAGTGCATGAACATACTTGATGTTGATCTTGATCTCTGGAAGAATTCAACCAAAGAAGCTCCTTCACAAGGCGAGGTCATCTTTACAGCGGCGAAATGTCCACGCGAATGCAGCAATAATGGATACTGTGTCGAAGGTACTGTTCTTAAACCCCCTTGTGTAGTTACAATTTCTTAAAGGGACCTTCATATCGAGGTTGAAACTTTTGAATTGAGGGTAACATGTTAGTCGGTTTTAATTTGACAATTTGTAAACGAAAAACCAGCGTCGATAACTACAAAAACAACAACATGAGGCGAAGCCTTTCATCAGCGCTGCCTTTCTACCTTATTTAAACAATATCCTTATCCACTTGTAAATGAAAGTTAATTACATCAATAAACAATTATTGTGTAATAAATAAGCTGTTTTTGTGTCCTTTCCCAAAAACTCAAAAACGCATTTCTAATGTCGATATAACAAACACGTCTATAACAAACACCATTCTCTCCCCACAGAGGCAGATCAAGTCATGAAATGTTGATACATCCTCTGTTATATTACGCCGATATCCGTGGGTTCCGGCGGTTTCCCCTGGTGGAAAAATATTGCAACACAATCAATGAATGAATTTCTTGAACAAAGGACAACGCTTCTCGCATTAAGGGTGGTTCATATCAAAATGCCTTTGCCATCATTCAGAAGCCAAAATGAGGATTTAAGAACAGCGTCGCTGATTGCACAACTAACTTTGATTGCCTCCAATCAGGCATCTCCCATTCTATCCAACAAAATCGGCGTAATATAACAGAGGCTGTATCAACATTTCATGACTTTATCTGCCTCTGTGGGGGGAGAATGAACAGAAACTTTAAGAATCCCTTTCTCTTGTGTTGTTATCATATCCTCCAACCTTTACTTTAAAGAGTCATACTCATGAGTCATTGTAACGATTTTCCTTCGAAGATAAACTGCTTACAGAAACTGATCTAACTAAATGCATGAGTCAAAGCATTCAATCATTGCCAACTGCTTCAAACTTGTGACCAACATGTATTGACAGGTGTTTGTAAATGCGAACCTGAGTTTGTGGAAGAAGACTGCTCTGTGGACCTCAAAATCCCCCCAATGGTTGAGAGACTGACAAGGAATGGAGTCTGTGACCTCGGCAACCCCAACACTTCCTGTAGTGCTACCCACGTGTTCGGAACCAACTTCTATGATTCTAAAGGTCTTATCTGTCGGGTCAAGGAGATAATGGTGAGATGGAGCTTAGATAAGTTCGTCATAATGTGTCATACTTTTGTAGCAAGGATAGTTTACCTCTTTAACACGACTGTAGTGTTTGTAGTTAAAAAACTTAAATGATGATTGTCGCCAATTAAATTTGCTCCGTTTAGTTTATTAAAGGGACTTTTTCTAAAATGGCTTCTGTTCAGTATGGGATCATCGCAAATACCGAGACATTCCACTATTCTTTTAGACAATTGTTTGTAGATATTTAGAGCTATAATAATTCCGTTATATATGCCGCTGATTTCCAAACACAGTATGTTTATCTCCATTCTACCTTAAGACCGATTTTAAGTTTGAACTATAAGTTTATCAGTAGACGTTTAGCGTTTAGAATATGTCCTGCATACTTCACGTCAGCAGCATTGAACTTTAAGGGAAAGCGTAGTCCGTATTTCGAATCATAGTTATACGATATTTTGTCCGTTTAAACTTTTTCGGGGTCGTTTTGGCCCAACGCTATGTTTCTTAATGACGAACATGCCAACAGGAAATCTGAACTGTTTTAACTTGGAACCGTTTCGTGTAGTTTGCCGGTTTGAACAGCATTCAACCGATAAGCTTGGTGAAAGTTTGATAAGATGTTATGAATAATGTGCTTAAAACAAGATCATGGCTTTTTTTTAAATAACAGCAATATTTGCTACTGTTGCCGGACGAGCGAATTCAAGCGTATTACACGAAGTAAACACAACACCGTATAACCAAATCATACGCCATCTAATTTTTCACATTTATGATAGAATTAAACATGGTGTTGGTTAGGAACATCAAGAAATCAACGGGTTTGCCCCTCTGCATTATGATAGTAACGGAATCCCCTCTCAATAAGATAAAGCATTTGCTAACATCTGAAGATAATGTTGAATTAAATCGTGGGAAATACATATATATTGCATTCAAATCAAGGACCATATTTCCATCACCATAATCATTGTATGACCAGGATTAACAGTTGGGTTAAACATCATTAACCTTTTCAGATTTAACAGACGATTTTTATGTTCTTATTAAGTATTATGTTTTTGTTTGCCTGTGTCCAACCTGAGTCGGGGTTGTTGATAGGAATTTGATACATGCATACTATAATTGACAGATTGACGAGAATGGACTGAAAGGGGACCCAAGTACCACTGAGCAGCCGGCTGTGTTTGAAAACTTCCGTCAAGTAACTATCCATTTTCGTTTAGCACTTGATATTCATACTCGCAAAAAACTAATATCATATGTGGAATGAAATATTTTGTTTGAACACGTTTTTCATGTTTGTTCTGTGGAACTGTAAACCAAAACCTGACTCAAATTCTCTGCATTATGACAAACATATCGCCTTTTATACCATTACTGCTAGAATCCAGTTTTGTATTCATGAGAAATTCACTTCGTAGATACAGAGGTTAAACTCTCTCAAACACCAATGTCAGCAACAATTCATTTAACAATTCATATCCACGGATTACATAGATGAAGTGAATTCTAGACGTTAATCCTATTTTACTCATTGCATCATTTGGAATAGATGCAATGCCCTTCACAGTTTGATACGGTAATCCGATAGGTATTACATGCGAATATGTTAATGCAAACTGAATCTTTACTTATGTATTAATATTTCAGCTTTATTTGTTTCGTTTTTGCAATGCTAGGATGCATAAAAGACATTCCAAATTACATGATATTTGCACTAGAATACTCCGGTAAGTGAACAAACTTAAGGAACGCAGTTGTAGGTTACCCAGTTCTCTCAACACAGTGGTAGATCAAGTCATAAACTGATGATCCAACCTCCGTTTGACTTAGACCAAATCCGTTTTCCCTGGAGTTACCCTGGTTTAACAAAAAATTCTACCATGACCTATTTGATTTTTTTAACAAATGACAACGCTTCTCAACAATACCATGGTTCATTAGCCAAAATAATATTTTTTAAGACAACGTCGCGGCTAACACAACTTTGATTGCATCAGACATCTCCCACTGTCTCTCACAAACTCACTAAAATTGAACATTCGATTACTCTGTTGGGAGAGAATGATGTAAATTGTAGATATTTTTGTATGTATCATGGTCATTTCTGAATACTTGTATTAAAAAATATTATTCTAAGATCCTGTGTACGTTCCCCGACACGAAGAACTTCAGTATCCCCCATGATGGCATCGGTGTCCGTGGTTACCATGTTGAAGTCAGCAACAATGGTAAAATCTACAGCACGTCCTTGACCTTCATCGCAGCTGACCCAAGATGTCACAAGTGTGACTTCAAACACCTAAAATGCACCAAAAAGGTCAGATTGGTTTAAACTTGTATTCATGCCAATTATATATTCAATATAAAGGAATACATTGGCGAATTGTAAATACATGATCAAATTCATATGTACATGTATAGTGAAGAAGCATCATTTCTCATTTTTTCGGAAAACTACAAGACAATTTTTAAACAATATATTTATGGAAATACAAGGAAGACCTTATGTGATAGTATGGGGCGGACTACAGTGAAACTACCATTTGCAGGCTGACTCGTGTCTTATCGAGGGCAAATGTTACACCTCAGGCGAAGCTAAACCATCAGAACCTCACATGAAATGTACACCATCAAAGAATGGCTACAAGTGGACGAAAGAAATCAGTAAGCTTGAATGTTTCGTCTACACCCAATAAATTGCAGACGCTTGTAAAGCATGATACCAAATGACTTGATGCCAATATTACTGACGGTATATTTGTACTCCATGCATATGGATGCTGCTACGAGATGAATCTATCGAATTATCATTTGTTTATAATAGCCAATGACAAAGGAACAGTTTTGTAATAATCTCAGTAGTTCAATAAGATTTAATCGATTTAATTGATCAAAATTATTCATTTCGATCATCATTCTGTCGTTGTGAACAAAGACTGATCTTTGGTTTAGATTGATAAATTGCGGTTATAGTTCGATTTTTATCTGAATCCAATATTGAGAGTGATGACCAGATTCTATTATTTGAAATGAAAATGTGATATGATGACAAACCTTTTATTCAAATAAGCGGTTCGACTTGTCGACGGCAAATCAGAGTTTGAGGGACGAGTGGAACTTCTGCATGATGGGAAGTGGGGAACTCTATGTGATTATGCATTTGACGACATCGATGCAACAGTAATCTGTAACATGCTCGGACATGATGATAGGTAGGTCGTTTTCAGAGGAACGAAATTAAACACACTGCCAAACAACCTTCTCTTGTCCCGTTGCACTGAGGCGACCAAGTCCAATTAGTGCAGAAGGTTAGCCTTAGAGAAAATGTTGTTTTGAACAATGGCCCGCTGAATTAATTCCATTGACCATCTAAAAACGTCTCCTGCCAGACTTCCAAATTAACATATCAGTCTATATCTCCCTAAGGCTTTTAAAGCACACGTGAAAATATCCATAATTGGTTGATATAGATTAGGTTATAAATGGATAAGTAATTTTTCGTTAAAAGCCATGTTTCATGACAATCGACCTGATTGATAGTTTGAGGTTTGTTCTTTACTTCCCTTGAATTAAATGATTTGGAGTAAAGTGAGAAGATAAATGTTAGGCTGATCTTAAGATAAGAATTTAAGAAGCAGTGCCAAAACATCGCCTTATAGATATTTGGAATTATCAAACAGATTTCCATTTTCATACAAAGTCCAGGCAAGGCAAAGGCTTTGAAACACTTTGGCGGAGGAAGTGGGCCAATCTGGTTCGATGACCCAGAATGCAAAGGAACGGAAGCGGATATTGCAGACTGTCCACGCATGTTTAAAACTATCGTGCCCATCTGGGGGATAAAAACCTGTCATCACAAAGAAGATGTGGGGGTTAGATGTGGTGAGTGTGAATATAGTACAAATTAAGCAAGGTGTCTTTCAACACACAATTCTTCTCCGAATCTGTAGCACTGATAGTCAGTCGATAGGAATAATTTGGCATGACTTACTTGATAACCAAATCTTTACCGGTTAGCATCAGACTACCACAGACCTACCGCACCGTAACTGCAACTTGCTGGACTCAATATCGGAGTATTAGTGAGGCTAGGTTTACTTAGACTGGATCACATGACACTATTGGTAAAGTTTAACATAACATAGCCCTAACATCAAACGGAACGGCCTTGTAAGGCATCAAAGCGTTGGGAATAGATCGGATATATTTAATTGAAAAAAGGAAACGATACTGGATTTTCAGTTAATACATTTGTAAGTTTATGAATTTATTTAGTAAGCTTACCATGTATATATTGTATGTTGTTTATTGTATTGCTAATTAAAATTGCACTTCTCATTTTCAGATTCCCGTCCCCCGGTAAGTTCATTTTCGATGTTTCTAATTATTGACGTATAAAAATGATATAATTTGCAGATATTTGTCTTAATTTGGTAAAAAAGTATTGTTATGTTCGTTTAGCAAATATTGACTATAATCTATAACTATGTAAACGCTTAAAATTACTTTCAAGAAAATCGTCTTATATAACGCATATCATCCCCCGCGCGAAATGAAAGTGGGATATAAGTTTGGGCTCCGTCCGTCCGTCCGAGTTAAAGGGGTCAGCTTTTCTCAGAAACGTTTTAATATAAGATAACCAATTTTGCTGTGTGTCTTTATGATATCAATACCTTGATTTGAAAATAAGAACGGCAAATTATTTTTTACGGAGTTATTGCCCTTTTTCGTGTTTTTTTTTACTTTGTTCGAGGGTGCCGTCAAAAGGGCCAAGTTTTTTCCAGAAATTATTTAAGATACGTTAACCAAACTTGCTGTGTGTCTTCATTGTATAAATACCTTGATGGACCTCGAAAATCAGAACCACAAATGTATTTGTTAAAGATTTATTGCCCTTGTTTTATGTTTATGGACTCTGTTTAAAGGGTGTCAACAAATGGGACAATTTATCTCAGAAACTATTTCAGATAGGATTTTAAAAAATGCCGTGTTTCTTCAGGGTATCAATACCTCAATGGGGTTTGAAAATGAGGTAAATGCGATCACTTATTACAGAGTTCGCCCCATATAGGAACATATTTAGAGCTTTGATAAAAACTTATTTTGTGGGGGATGTTAATGACCATGTCTTCTTGTTAGTTTAGAGTCTAGTTTCTCGCAGTTTTATGTGTCTACTGGTAATTTGAAAAATATAATTCTGACCATAATTCGTTTGTCTTACAAAACGTTTCAACGATTTAATTGATAAATTAACCAACAAAATGTAAAGTCCTTTCCGATAATATTTATCTGCAAAATGTAAATTCCTTTCTGATGATTTGATCTTTAAAGTGTAAATACCTTTCTTGTAACTTTGATCTGCAAAATGTAAATTCCTCTCACGTTATTTCGATCTGCGAAATGTCATGATTCCTTTCTGATGGTTTTTATCTGCAAAACGTAAATTCCTTTCAGATAATCGGCTGACAGTTTTCAGCGATGTTCCGACAAGATCACGAATGACCTTCAACATTGACCGACCGTCCCCTAGGAGTTGAAAACGAAAAGAAGAGTAGTTGGATATTTTTCTTGTTGAACCTTCACAGAGTCATTAAATCAATTTATTTAAAATCGATTGTAAACCTTATTGTACAAAATACAATACAGTTCTCCTGATTATTTTGAGTCATAACTTGGCGTATTTTGATACTACTTATCTTAGGTAAGGGCCATTTCAACAGTACTGTTAATAATAGAACTAAGTAACAAAGCATACAACGAATTTTGTACCAATAGGACTCTTTTGTGATTGCCTTATTTGAATAAAAGCATTTATGAAAACAGCATGATCTTTTATAGCCTATCAGACCTGCAAGGTCAGATAAGCTTTCGGTGTAGCATTGCGGTCGTCCGACCGTTCGTCCTGGCTTATACTGTGTCCGTATTATTCTCCACTGAACTAATGACTTAAAGTGACACAGAGTATCTTTTTTCTTAAGTTTTATTTGGTTTTGATAAGCTACAAAATATCTAAAATGCTGAATGAAGTTCATATCTCATCACTGGACTTGCAAATATATCCATTTATGCATGATATCTCTAAAATGTTTGATTTTAAGGGAAAATATATAATATATAATATTCGAAATTATGCATTCAATTAATCTACCTATTAGTTACAATACCTAATAAAAACTATCGAATCGAATATATCTTCCTGTCAGCTTACGACAAGGTTTCAAAATTACGTTTGGCGAATTTGCGCGCGCCAATCGAGCCACATTGTCTGGTTTTCGATCAAAATCCCGACTTTGATTTGCCGTATTTTTGCTCTTAATGTACTGATTGACCTTTAACTTGTTATTTTCAGTAACAGTTAGTGGTTCCCGATGTAATAACATCAATTTCAAAATTTGACATATGTGATCCTATCAACATACTCTGTGTCTCTTTAAGTAATTACGAATATACCGTTTGCTTGTTAGGGTCTTAACTCAAAGTTATCTGGACCCTTGCAACACGGGTTCGAATCGCTGGTCTGACCTAATAAAAACAAAATAGTAAAAATCACTCAAAATACACTCATGCATCACATCTATGCCATTTTTGAACGAAATCAGTGAAGAAATACGATAAGAAGATTAAGAAATAAATTAGACCTGTTATTTCGCCAAATCAGAAATTCGAACCCTTGTGCATAGAAAGTTAAAAATTGTGTGTACATGTACATGGACCTTTGCTGATGGGGATTGTATAGAAATATGGCTCAAATTAAATAAATACCAAATGCAAATGTGTCGTAAAAATAACTTGATGTGCACGAGTCTTTTTATAATTAAATAACATCTCGCGAGTATGTTAATTTTTAATTATCCATGGCGTCAAAAAGTTCGATTTCTGTTTAAAAGAATTAATGATTCATTAATGGTTAAATCCAACGAGTCGTATGGATACGCCCACGACACAAACACTCAATTGTGATGAACCCTGAATTAATCCTCAGTGACAGGCCTTTGAAAATGAATAACTGAGTTTCGGTAGATACAGTTATGATTTTAAGCAGCATAAGAAGGACGAATTTGATTTGAAAATTCACCCCGCGTCACGTGCTACAAATTGTGTGAAGTGAAATATACATGTGCCACACAGACAGACCTTACTACACAGTGACAGAATTTCTGGGCGAAATCATATTTTCTACTCAGATCTCTGGGTATATGATAACCATTAGTGAAAGTGTCGTGTTCACTATCGACATCGCAGAGTCTTAAAGAGTCCTGGTATCTGATGCATATATTTATATATATATAAAATAAAAAAGTATCAATATTCAAATACTCGACGCTGAAAACAATTATAATGCTTAGATTTGAATCCTCAAACATTGCACTAAAAACAATACAAAACCCAGAAATATATTTTTTTTTATGATACGAATAGAATTATTAGGAAGTAACTGTTACAAAGCTGACAAAATCCCCACCGCGATTTGATGTTAGCAACAAGAGCAATGTATAGAAAGTTTATTGTCTATCCCTGCTTCTTCCAAATAAGAAATTTTGTCCAAAATATGATGGGATTCTAGAGAAGAGTTTTTAACATATCATCCTTACGAGCCATAAATCAATGCTGGCTTTGATTTGACCTTGAACATAATGTGAAGGTCACCAAAATCAAATAGGTCATGTGCCTTCCTAAAGAAAATACTTGTGTATAAAAATAATCCAGTGAATGACTCGATATATTTCACTTTCAAGCTTAAAAGCAGGTAATTATGCTGATAGTTCAAATGTTTGGATGTGACCTTGCAAATAATGAATCGACTGGGCCAATCATCTTTCCAACACGAAGTTATGAGTAGGTTATGAAGAGAGTTCTTTAAATTTTTCTGGAGGTATTCCACTGACAAGCCTCATATGCCGATTTTCAATGCTGATGTTTTCAATGCTTTGCTGTTACCTTGAAAATAATGTGAAGGTCACAAAATTACGTGGGACCGACGCCTTCTTAATAAGATACTATGTGTAACTTATGAAAAGAATCCAGTGAAGGTTCTTGAGATATCCCGCTGACACGCCTTAAATGCAGGTTTCAAAACTGACATTTTCAAAGCCTCACTGCGACCTTAGAATATATGAAATTATAAAGGGACTGTTCAGGAAAGTGTTCTTGAGATAACCCGCTGAAAAGCTAGATAAGCCAGTTTCAATGCATGCCTTAAATGCAGGTTTCAAAACTGACATTTTCAAAGCCTCACTGTAACCTTAGAATATATGAAATTATAAAGGGCCTGTTCAGGAAAGTATTCTTGAGATAACCCGCTTAAAAGCTAGATAAGCCAGTTTCAATGCTGAAATCTTCAAAGCCATGCGGTGACCTTGAACTAATATGAAGGTCACCAAAATCGACCTATCAGCCTCAAGTGACTCTAGGCAAAAGATGACTGTAGAGTTATTTCAGGCTGGCCTCAGATAACTCTCGAATCATCTGAGCCTAGCCCGAAATATCCCTAGAGTGTTTTGGGCCTAGCCTGAAATAACTCTAAAAGTCAAATCAGATTGGATGACTTAATCTTGCCTTAAATGGCTCTACCTCAAATTCAACTATTTCCAAACTTTATCGATGAAACTATGATAGTCATTTCGGGCTTGCCTCAGTTAACTCAAGGGGATGTTCACCTTTAAAGGGCCAGTAGCACGTTTTTTTATAATTTTATATTTTGAATTTGTCATCGATAATTGTTAGTTAATGTTAAATGTATCATTTTGACAGTGTCAAAAATCTCATTACACAAGTCAATAATCCAGAGTCAGAGGACAAAGTATGAAGATTCACCTAAACTCCATTGGCGGCCATTTTTTGTGAACACCTTTAATTCCTTTTGTTTAAGAAAAAGGAATCGCATGGCTAAACTTTACGTTATATGTTTGAATTATTACTACTCCACTTAGTTTAAATGCATTGTCTTTCAATTGGAACAATAAATTTTCATTTTCGTGACATCACCCTATATACCCCCTAAAAACGTGCTACTGCCCCTTTAAGGTCAAAGATCAAGGTCATGAGATCGCTAAAAAAATCTCCTAAGCATGATGTTTTGTGCTGTGAAGCTCTCATTTGGTATATATCAAATATGGAAGAGTACAATTGAAAAGGTTTTCCTTCACCCCGTCAAAGGTCAATGTCACAGTAAGGTAATTGTGTGACCTTGAAGGCATCAAGAAGTTTTGTTCACCCATTTATCCAAATATGTGATAAGAAAAGTTTTTAAGATCTTTTGCAATAATTTGTATTTTTTGACGACTTCAGATATCCTATTTTATTGTATGTTTCGTTAAAAATTCCATTTTATTTTTGTTGTTGACAAGGCAAAATCCCACTTTGTCCTTTGTTTGTATATCTGCTTAATATTATTTTTAAGTTAAACCCAGCAGTCTTTCGGTACAATAATCCATTTTTATTACGATCAAGGTTTTAAAAGAAACCACAGGACAATGGTCTTCTTAATGAAACATTTATTACTAGACATACATGTTAACGCTATATATAAGCCAAATTTGTGAGAGAAAACGTAATATCAACATATTCTAAATTAGAAAAATGAGAGAAATAAACTTACAAATAACTGCACATAACGTGTACTTTTTTATTCAAAGTTTAACTTGACGTTTTTCCTCTTCAATAAGCAGATATCATGTGAATATTGCATGATGACAACGCTAAACTAACGTTTGAAAGAAATCTACCACTTCTTAACATTTAAACTGGAATACTTAATACTTAATAATTTGAATGTTGTCAGTTATGTTTGCAATGACATTGTTAAAGCATTAATTCTTAAAACAAACAAAAAATAAACAACTTGAATCAGCTAAATCGGTGCTGTTCTATAACCACAAATATACAGTTGTAAATCAACGTCGGTCGCTTCTTGTTGAAAAGTAACATACCTAAAGCGACAAATGATCTAGCACAATTGATGATTCACCTCTGATAATAGTGAACACAGTTAGTATTATTAATTCATTGTTTCTTAATCCTATTGGTGAACCGATAAGATAGTAGATAAAAGTTTTGGAGAAAATAGAGAGAGAGAATAATAGAATAGATAGAAGCTTTGGTAAAAAACTCTGCATGAAGGCAGACATCTGTAAGTTAAGACATCTCAAACTTCTATCTCAGAAATTTTTTTAAATGTTACTCCAATGATATGTATAATTTATCGATTTTCCTTTCATTGAGTATTGCGCGTATATTCCTTGTATACTTGTAGACCAATTATGTCACATCAAATAATTAACTAAAGAAATAATTATTTTGGGATTCTGGTGGGAATCAAAATAATTCATTAAGTACGAGTTGTTGTTAATGACAAGAGTTCTTTAAAAGTTCTTCTAGATCTTATTACGTTGATATTGATAATTGCTGATGAATGATAACAAAAATGTCAACTTGTTTTTTCATTACCGACACATAACTGAAACGCCGAACTTATTATTTCAATACTTCATATCCAACCCTTTTGACTTTGATCTTAATGTTATGTTGCTGAATTATTTACATTTCCTTTCAATGTAAGAAACTCCCAGTATTCAAAGGGTTTAATATGTCTTTATATAGATTAAGAGTAACATAATTTAATAGCAATGAACATTTTCGTTGTGTGGTGATAGAGGAAATATATTGGCGCGTTGGTAATTTTTCACGAAGCAACTAGTGATCTGTTTTTTTATAACCTTGAAAATGGAATACAAATCTACTATAGTTAATTATGCAAAATGTCATGATATCGTATGACTTATAATATTTCTCATGACCTTCCTATCTACTATATAAACAGCATTGTTATTACGATAAGGCCCATTTTAATGCATTTTGTCGACAGGTCAGGAGGTTAAAAGACGTAATACTGTAGTTAATGTAATGCGACAGCAATCCCTGCGACAGGTACATGAGTTTTGAAAAAGTAGTCCTAATTTCA
This sequence comes from Steromphala cineraria, assembly GCA_916613615.1. NCBI lineage: Eukaryota > Metazoa > Mollusca > Gastropoda > Trochida > Trochidae > Steromphala > Steromphala cineraria. Next base: position 60,449,769 of record OU744734.1, on the reverse strand, counting down.
TTCTTCAGAATAAAGAAGTATTGTTTTTATGACTGTTTGATTACATTTTGGGTCCGAAAACAGCTTTTTCAATATGTTTCTTTTTTGGCTAGAATGTTGAAACGTAGAAATTTATTGAATGTAAAATGTTATCTAAATAAATGACTTTTGAGAGGCATTTTAAAAATTGGAATGAAAATGAGAAAGAACTTATTTATTCAGGTTACGCGATGTATCGACACAACACTGTGTGTCGTTTTCAAGCTCAAGCTGTGTCGAAACGTTGCTTAAGATCAATAAAGAAGTTGACATTCATATATTCCTCATCCTCACAAATACCTTTGATTGATTTTGTTTCCTTTCGCATTTTTACTGTAGGACGCTAGAAACACAAGAGAAAAGCCAGTTTTCACTATCCCATCTCGTCTAGCTAAGGAGATTTAAGACAAAATAATTTGTAAGACGTTTTATGAAAACGTGAACAGCTATTCTTTTAAGATTCATAACCTAGATCAGATGACTGCTGAAGACACGAACTAACCCTGTTTACGTCGCAATTATCAATCGTGGCTTATGCTAACTAGGACTTTATATGGTATCGTTTCTTTTGCCCCTGAGTGTGATAAAAAATGTCAACAAACAGTTCTGTTATTATCACGAGCATCATACTTGTGATTTTTACTAGGTTTTGCCTTCACTAAACTGGCAAAAAATCATGCGACTTAAGGGGCTGCGGTCAGACCTAATGGAGAGGTCCTTGGTTCTCTGAAAGTGTCCCATCTTCCTGTTTTATATCCGATGATTGTGCGGAAAATGGCATATTTACTTTTAAAAAATATTCATAACATTTAGAATGATTTCAAATTCTATTTTATGAAGTCCTGCATTGATTAAGATACAGATATACAGAATGTATTACAGCCGAAGGTGTGTAAGATAGATTTATTCAATCGATTATTCGTAACTTAATTGGCTATAACGTAGACAAACAAATAATTTTAAACAGGTAGCCTGACAATGTGGGAAACTGTCATTCGGATACTTAAACATATCTACAAATTAAGTGAATGTGTAATGCAGGAAAACTATGTTAATAGTTCGATTCATCAATATACATATTCATACTAAAATAACGATTTACCACAATTTGAATTTTAATGCAGTGAAATAGTAAACATACATGTAGAGTGAGCCTTGTTTGTAATGAAGTGAAATGGTATACATTGAGTGAGCCTTATTTTAGAAAGTAGGTTTCATATTTAACATTTAAGGATTGTTTTACATGTTTTGTGCCTCTATCGATGTTTATCATCCAAAACTGTGTTCTACAGGAGATATCGCTTGTGAAAGGTCAAGCGATATCTCCTAGGAGATATCGCTTTGACAGTAGATTTTGAACAATACCCTGTAATCAGAAAATACAAGACATCACAAACGTTTTAGATCATCAGTAATGACGTCACAACGCTATGGCATCACTGGTTTAGAATTTTCAAAGATGTACATTTTTCATGCTAATGTGATGAAAAATGATTTTGGATGATAAATAGAATCTCACCCTCGTGTCTTCTGATATCAAATATATCAACACAAGTTGATAAAAGTAACAAATATCCGAGGCTTGCCGAGTGGTCTATCAAGTGAAGGATTTGGATGTAAAGTTTATTTTGTAGCTAGGTTGGTTTATTTAGAATAACAATTATTCGTTATCAAAACTATATAACATCTAATCTGCCGTCTTCTGTCCTTTATCACAATGGTACATATGAATGTTTCTTGATGCTAGTTAATAAAGTTCCCTCAAATTATGGGCATGTTACGAACATTGGATTTCTCCTGATTCCACTTATGAAGTAGGTGTGAAGTTTTGAAATACGCACCAAGAATAAATACAAAGGTCATGGGTATACAAACTGATTAAAACGATATGTCCATTCACCCAATATGCTCTCATCAAATTGTTCAGTTGATTAAATAACGTGGAACTAAAACACATAAATCACTAAATGGCTATATCCCCAGGTGATGAATTGATCGTTACCGATTTATATTAATTTGAATAGGTAGGCTATACTATCATAGTATAAACAATATTCATGATTAATTGTGCACGCTATTTCAGCACTTCTATTTGAATCCAAATGCATAAGAAATGCGTTCAAATAGTAAAGTAAATAGTAAATTTTGCCGCTACACGGTTCCGATTGTACTGCCAGATTGTGTACTTGGTGGACGTCATTTATTTCAAATGGATGCCTTTGAACTCATGTAAGCTAATCTATAAGTAGATTACAAAACTTTGTCTAGTATCATGTACTGATCGATACTTACGTGGCTGCCAATGAATCACTCGCACTAGTATTAAGTTCACTGACAGTTCTCATTTCAAAACATTCATTTTGAATTTACCGTTCCAATGTTTCAATTTGTTTTATCATGATTGAGATTTAAGATATACAGTACCTGGCCAAAAGTGATTCATCATAAGCGAGATTCAAATAGACTTAAATGTTCATTACCTGTTGCATGAATAATTTTAATGATTTGACTGAATGTCTCTAGAATGTATTGTTATAGCATAGAGTTATGAAATCGTTTCTGTTATGCTTAGGTAATTATCATTCATCTTTAGGTTGATTAGTTTTTTAATAACTCCTGATTGAGTGACACATATACAACTTTTCAGCGCCTGTCCCATTGACCGCCATGTTGAATATGATGAGTTTGCTATATTTTGCTATATATATGATCATTAAATAGCTGCAGTTTTTTTTAAATCATCTCATAGATTAATGAAATATATGTACTTGTAGCTGAGATGATTGCTCATTTGGTCAGTATCGTTTGGTTGCAATGCGATCAAAACTCAATCAATGAAAATTATTCTTGCAACAGGGAATTAACATGCAAGTCAATGGAAATTTCAAGAGTGATGACTCATTTTTGTCCGGGTACTGTATCTATCGGTGGGTTGAGCCGAACAAACGAAATGTTTTACTACACATAGTATACTGATAAATAACTATTGATACAAAGTTTTAAAAAACATGCGTTTTAGATTGGAACGATTTATTTAAGTAACAGTCACCGTCCCCGTCAACCCTAACCTAAATCCCCTGTCTGTATATAGTGATATATGTAATCGAGTGACCCCAAGTTTGCCATTTTAAAGGGCCAGTAGCACGTTTTCAGGGGGAATATAAGGTGATGTCAGGAAAATGAAAATTAATGGTTTCAACTGAAAGACAATGCATTGAAACTAAATGGAGCAGTAATAATTCAAATATATGATGTAAAGGTAAGCCATGCAATTAATTTTTCTTATACAAAATGAATTAAAGGTGTTCACACAAAATAGCCGCCAATGTATTTTAGGTTAATCTTCATAATTTGTTCTCTGACTATGGATAATTGGTTTGTGTTATGAGATTTTTTATACTATCAAAATAATACATTTAGCATTAACCTACAATCAGTGAAACAATTAAAATATAAAATTATCAAAAAACGTGCTACTGTACCTTTAAAAGCTTTTCTTTTATAGACATATATCATTATATGAATCATTCGAGAAACGGGATTGGCAAATACTTTGATGGCTTTTTCGTAAACGAATGAAAGTACACACTTCAGTTGAATATTTCCTGTAAGATTTTCAATTTCAAATATTTCGACTTGTTTGTGTCGTGTTCTCCAAATGACAAGAGTTCAATCTTAGTTCAAAGAATACTTTAAGGTGTTTTTAGTTTCTTCTTTTAAAAAAGGGACATTTTATTTTTATCAATTAAAAAATGATTTTGATTTAACACAAATGTTTATCAACAAATGACACACTTTGGTGAAAGCTACTGAAAATATGTGTTATTGTTAACGTGTCAAAACGTATTACATCAAGGGTCTCTTAGATATTAAGTCAATTCAAACAGTCTATGATATGCACTTTCATTTGCCTGGCGTTTACATCATACATCCTGACAGAAACAAGGTTGATGAACAAAGTGATAATACAATTTATGTGAAGCCAGATAATTTCATTTATTTCTTGAATAATAATAACTTTACGTTAACTGATAAGATATTATCTTCACAATATAATCCACAACTTGACCTACACTTGCAACATTCACAATTCAGAAGGTTTGTCATACAATGTACAATATAACCGCAGGTATTATATGTATATTCAAATTCCAATATAACTTATGAAATAAATACAGGTGTCCTCTTGTTTAATATCAAATTGGTTTTTGACAGCAGGATTATATTCAGTATGAAAATGACGATTGAATAAAATATTTCACCACTCTTTGGTCGGAGATGTCACTGTTTCAAAAACTAAGTCATTGAATATTGTGTAACAACCTCATGATGTGACGTACGAATGACGTCATAATCGCTATAATGTTTTTAACGATTTTAGTGAGCGAGTGATACATACAATACAAACTCAGTCACGTTACAAAACATGTTAAAGAATAAATTAATGGTATCGGCATATAAAACTGCTTTCTTTGGTTAAATACTGAAGCACTTATACATTCCATAAACATGTTATTTAACGGGACGTCGGTATCTTAAATACTTTGCTTGTGTACAAGTTTTATAAATACTTACTTACTCAGTTTTTCGATCTGAAAACAATAACCGTCTCATAGAGAATACAGGTATATAATTTACAATTTGTTACTTGATTGACTTGAGTTTTACTGTTGGGAGAGGATGTCGATGACAGTCCCAGCTCCGGATTTAGATTGAGACTGCCATAAAATGATTTAGTCATTTTGATTTGATCCTTCTTCGTTGTAGTTGAAGGTTGAATTCAATAACAAGCATGAGCCTAAAACATGTATGTCAAGTACATTTAATGGAAGCTAAACCTGAAGTGAAATCCTCTGTATTCTAGATAAAGTAGTATGCAATGCTTTCCTGTCGATATTACCTTACGATAAGAGGTACGAAAGTTAAAAATGGATGGATGGATCTTGATTACAAATGAAAGGGACATTTCACTTATCTATCATTCCTTCGGTTGTTACGCAGCCAAACCGTTACCCTTTGTTAATCAAATTCAAAAACAATCAGCAATCATCATATATGTTTTCTTAAAACGAAATTGGTAAATGAATTGATTTGAGACAAAATGAGACACGCATTTTAGCCATAAGCATTGTTCCATCTTCACTTCTTCCAGACGCCCTATGAAGAGTGGAAAGCTCTAGAGAGACGCTCTAATCAATACCAACCATGTCGTGGCCTAAATCTAGGTGTGTGTTTGAATTGCTGGCGTATTTTGTTCTACTGCACCACTGCCGATGTAAGTAATTTGATTATTGAAATAATAACTATTTATAACTTCAAAAAGCGACTTGTTTTGGAATATTAATCCGTGCTTTCATTTGCATTTGTTTAATTAGAAATGATTGGAATGGATAAATGGATAATCAATATAGTATAAAAAAATACATGAAGGAATTCACATATACATTAAACGTATTAAAATATTGGAAATAATGGGATGAGCGGGGCGTTTGTATAAATAATCCATATATTACAGGTGTAGACCCATGCACAAACTACAAAACATTGTCACATGACAACCGTGTGTTAACTCCCTCATCCGCCTCAACCTCTGCTGAAGAATGTGATCACTACCTGAAACCCAACTGGTACCGCATTGATGGTAATGCGGCCTCCGACCTTGTCAACAGTTGTCCAGATCTTGGTCAGTGTGGCACCTTGTTCCCTGTATGGCTCAATGGTGAGTGGGATCAAATGTTGAATTATGTGGTTCTGTAACTGTTCTTGATTTTGAATAAAGAAATGATAGAGAGGTTTCAGTGGTACCTTGTTCTCTGTATGGTTCAATGGTGAGTGGAATCACGTGTTGATTTATATGGTTCTGTAACTGTTGTTGTTTTTTAATACAGAAATGATAGAGAGGTTTCAGTGGTACCCTGTTCTCTGTATGGCTCAATGGTGAGCGGAATCACGTGTTGATTTATATGGTTCTGTAACTGTGTTCTTGTTCTTGAATAAAGAAATGATAGAGAGGTTTCAGTGGTACCTTGTTCCCTGTATGGCTCATAAGTGAGTGGAATCACGTGTTGATTTATGTGGTTCTGTTACTGTTGTTGTTTATTAATAAGGGAGATAGTTTCAGGTTTGGTCAGTGTGATACCTTATTCACTGTATGATTTGAGGGTGACTGAATTCAACGAAGTGTTTATTCAGGTGGTAATGTAGCTAATCTTGTTAAAGAATAAAGAAGATGATATGGATGCTTCAGTATTGGTCAGTGTGGTATCTTGTTCCCTGTATGGTTCAATGGTGAGTGGGATCACAGAGGTGTTGATTTAGGTGGTTCTGTAACTGTAACCGTTATTGTCTTAGATTAAAGCAGATAGCAGAGAGGTTTCAATCTTGGTCAATAAGGTGTCTTGTTCCCTTTAGACTTAATGGTGATTTAAATCCCACTGTCATAAAGGAAAATCTTGTCAGGTAAGTTCTTAAGCTATTTTTACTGTCTGAAACTATCTTAGACAGGTGTGACAATAGTATAAGTCTTATATAAGATTTAGGAATAATCGTACATCGGAGAGATATTTTCACTATGTCGAAGGCTGGAGGCTTAGCAATTTGGAAGGAATAGTCCATCGAACTGCCTGAAAAAACCAGTATAAGCAAAGTGATTTTCTGGTGTCAGCAAGTTAAAATATTTGTATAGGAGGAAACTACATGTAGATTTAATATGAGTCGGGAGACAGAAAAAGAGAAAAGTAGTCAAAAGGATGATGGAACAGGAATAGTAAGTGCTGTATAGTAAGTGTAAGTGTTTTTAAACGAATTACATTTAGTCCGTCCTCTACCCTTCGACCTGTCCAGCTTGGGTGACCATACCAGGGGCATGGAAGCTCCAACTGGCATAGCTCTCATGATCAGGGTCACTTAAAGACACCAATTGATCGGGTTTCATCCGCCATCTTGAAATGTTAGCATTGCGAGAAAACAAATGTGCTGTATGATGCTATTTCATTAACATGATGTATTTCTTTTCTGTAACTATACACCTATTTTTTTGTCAAATTGTCGAATATTGATTAACTGAAAAGTTAACTTTATGAACATATTTGAAATTAAGTGTGAAGTGATCATGTAAAAATCATATACATTTGTTAACAAAAATGTCCTCCCGAATTTCGTTTCCACAAAAAATACCCCGCTCGAATGGTCCCTATAAGCACCGAAACCACCACACCACAAAAGGTATTTAATCAAGGGTTTGAGTTTGATTTCTTCTTTGCCGAAGGTTCAACGCCAAGTGAGTCTGATGGAATCGTTGATCGAATTGCCTGCAAGCGAGGATTATCAGACGCGGCCTGCTGTGAAAAAACAATCAACATCAAGTTAAAGAACTGCGGGTTATTCCGAGTAGCCTATCTGAAACCTCTGAGTGGTTGTCCAGGGAAATACTGCTTTGGTAGGTTATGATATTCATTGATATATTGTTGTTCAATTAGTACATCTTAACTCACGTATGCTGATCAATTTAAATTGTGCATTACTTGGCTTGATTTCAAATGAAATTGGCCAGGAAAACTGTGTAGAGACTAAAGCCCTTTTACATGCGCACGTTTACTCCTAGGAGTTCATTTACTCCTATGAGTAAATATACTTACAGGGAGTAAACGTACCGTGTAAACAGCCCAAAACAGATTTACTTACAGGAGTATATTTACTCCTAGGAGTTAAATACTCCACCCCTAGAGGTAAAGCAAAAGTATATTTACTTTTACTCCTGTGAGTATCCGTGTCATTTTCTATAGTATTATCATAGTTGAATGATTAGGTTGAGGTTAATGACATGCATTTATATAGTTTTTAAACAATACTATTGTGTTTTTATCAATAATAACTTACATTCATGATTATTCTTTTTAACTTGTCAAGAGCATGTTTCCTAATGAAGGAAATTTTGTGTTTTTATGTTGGTTTCATTCTTTTAAAACCGAAAACCTGCTTTTACCCCTTTTAGACTAGAAGTTGATTGACCAAACAAAATCTATGGTAAAATTGTGTTAAATTATTCTCTGCCTCAAGATTTGCATTTCACACATTGAGTTTTCTATGAAAAAATATATTTCCTGTTGTAAGCAAATCATGATATACTTAAGGGTCCTTGAATTCCAATGGAACGTAAAGTAAAAATACTTTTACTCCTAGGAGCAAAAAAGACTCCTAGGAGTAATTACTCAGGAGTAAAGTGCGCATGTAAAAAGGGCATTAGGTTTAACTTGCAACCAAATCTTCTTTTAAATTATTACAGTGTTTTGAACGAAAGTAGTGCCCCGTTTTCCCACTTGGGAGTATTATACTCCAACTACAAGTAATCGGGAAAACAGAGGGCTCCGCCAGCCTTGCGTCTGAATTCGAAATTGTTTCCAAGGCATAACTTTAAAACTGTATGACTGAGAATATTTTAGTTTGGCACGGATAAAGCCTACAACTGTGTTGTACTGTTGTGCCGTTAAGGATTCATAACTTCTGAATACCAAACTGATTTGAAATTTTGTCCGAAACGACCAATTTTCTGAATTAAGCATGAGTAAAATTGACAAGCTTGCGCTTGGCGCTGTTTGCATTTTTACAGTAAAATTTGAAAAGTTGAAATTATTTTTCAAGCTCAATCAAAACTTTTGCGAATTTATCTCTATCATGTGCAAACATGTCTAGCAAAACTTTAGTGTATAGTTTGAATCCAGAATGGTCAATCAAGAATCAGGAAACGGCATTTCTTAGTTGGCTAATAGGTTTTGTATTCAAGCTTCAAAAATGTATAATTTTTCCCCAGAATTCAATGAGTTGTGTCCTCCTGGTCAAACCTCTAACAGCGGATTCAAGCCTTGTAAAGGTACTCATATAAATCTTTTTTAGTCATACATCTACTTCAGATTCTGAATTCTACCCAATGCATCCTAGAGATAGATGGAGTTTTTATTTTGGACAGATAACGCACACAAAATATTTAAAAAAAATTTTTTTACACAAATTCGTCATACATTGTTGCCAATTTTATGACCTTAATTGTGGATTTATCCCTTATGACATCGCCGTTTTACTAATGTTAAACATCAATTCTGAAACCAAAATATGCAAAAGTTCTACTATTTGATACGATGACAGTTATACGTATACAAAGGTACAAAAGTAACCTTTCACCAATTTTCTTCAGATTTAATAAATATATAAAAGTTATTAGATGTAGTTGACTATCACATGATCAGAATTACGCATATTTGCAGTAATTTGCTTAAAATGTTGTAAACGTGTGGAGAATAAGACTCATCTTTTTTTTAATTCTCTCCCCACACAGGCAGATCAAGTCATGAAATGTTGATACGATTACGGCCTAATCCGTCGAATTTTAAAAACTGAACTGTACCTATCCGTCGAATAACGCTTGAGTGATTTTGCACCGACCGGTCGAATCTTTGCGAGCAAGAGAAACTGGGGGAATCTAAGTTGATTATTGAAGGGGTGTACGGGTTGCTACAAACATTACGATTGAACGCTTGAAATAAAGTTGTAGTGGTAGCAGTAGTAGTAGTATTTGTCTCACACGCATCATAACATTTTATATACGAGACATGGTACACAATATAAAACAATGCGTCGAGCCACAACTGGCTTATGAGACACTATAAAAGAACACTGTTCATAACTATAGGTTTTTAATATATGTATTCATTCATGAGAAAAACAAACTTTTCATTATCATTCAAATCATAAAACGCACCGTTACTCAGTGAGCTGCTTACACGTCTTATGCTTACATGTCTTATTTTCTTAGTCCGGTAACGGACATATTGCGAATAAAGGGTTCATTCTGTAAAACTCCTTTCTGTTTATGTTTGAATTTATACTTTGAGTAAACGTATCATTTTGATAATTAGTAGATCCTTTGTGTCCCTTATATCTAAATACATGTATGGCATATACATCAATACTACCAAATTACTGGCTTTACGTATCTTTTGGCATTACTTCAATTTGTTTATCAATTTTACCATACATTATTGGCATAACAATACATCTCTTATAGCATTGTGTATAAACATAGATAATTGCTGATATCTTGTATATTTAATATTTAACACCAAATTTACTTTTAAAACAAGAATAATTAAAACGAATACTTTTGAACTATTTACAATTGTACCAATCTTGTTCATTATTTACTCTAAATCTAAACACAAATTCTGACAATAATATATCAACATTATTTTAATTTTGCTGTAGTTCTGAACTCCAAAAGTGTAGGGAATATTATATATATTTTTTTATATGTTTACGCATTAGATACAACATCGAAATGAAGAATACATGTTCGTGTCATCCTAACTTCAAGGGATCAAAACACCCCTTTTGTCTTATTTTGGAACGTTCCAACGTTATGTAAGCCAATTAACAACTTAAATCACAGTACCGATCCGTCGAATGGATTTTTCTATCCTCAAACTAGAAATTCGACGAATAGGTATGCGACCGTTGATACAACCTCTTTCCTATTACGCCGATTTTGTGGGATACAATTAGAGATGCCTGATTGGAAGCAAAGTTAGTTGTGCAATCAGCGACGCTTTTCTAAAATCATCATTTTGGCTACTGAATCATGACAAAAGCATTGTGATATGAACCACCATTTCCATGCGAGAAGCGTTGTCATTTGATTAAGAAATTCAAATCAAGAGTGTGTTGCAATTATTTTCCGCCAGGGTAAACTGACGGAACCAACGGATTTCGGCGTAATAGAACAGAGGCTAGCGCTGTATCAACATTTCATGACTCGATCTGCCTCTGTCGGGAGAGAATGCTATTTATTTAAACGTATATTTTTATGTCTCATATGTCCTTAAAAAGTAGTGCTTTATCAACATAGATTTTTGAAAAATATTTTTATAAAATAACAATATTTGTAAACAAAAAATTTACAAGAGAAGTATTCTTTGACTGATGATTAATCTTCTTTACTTGTCAGTGTTTCAATACGACGTCTGTATTTGAAAATCCTAAATATGATAAGGAAACTAAGGTGTAAAGTTTATTTTGTATCTAGGTGTAAATCAATCTCGTTTACAGTCGTAACTCGGATTACTGGACTCGGAGATGAATTGATGTCGAACACGTACAACATATTTTAAGATTTCTGAATTTTCATTGTGCGAATGTTACTTAAAGACTTTATTTTAACCTCAGTAAAGGTCGAGTCCAAAACACTGCACCTTGTCGACGGCAATTCATTGCAAGAGGGCCGAGTGGAACTTCTTCATGATGGAAAGTGGGGAACTATTTGTAGTCACTTCTTCGATGATATTGACGCAACAGTCATCTGCAAAATGCTTGGATATGATGAGACTTGAGTCGACAATACTCTGTTCATTTTGAATCCATCCGGCAATATGGTGTAAGATTCAATATCCAGAACACAAGAAATTAGTGGCTTTTAGTAGAGAGATCCGACAGCTCTAGAGAGCGTTCAAGAGTAATGGAGAGAAGAAAACATCAAGGTTAACGTACTGCACCGCCTCGCTCAAATACTGTATCTCAACCCATTAAGAACGTAATTGTTAAAAACAAATTTACTTGAAGTTCATGTCAACGTCATAGTGCGTTATAAAGGACCGGCCATCAAATTGCAGGAAGATTGGGGAACAATTTTGCAATGAAATCATTATCCCATCCATTTATCGCCATGAAAAATTGCCAACGCTAATGGTAGCAATACAATAAATCACTTCGGGGCCATTCAGAAGAGCAAAACTAAAATTTGGTTACAGCCTTGTTAAATTTCCCTTTCTTACCATTTCTTAAATTTTGAGTTATTTTGGTCTTTTTGACTTATGCCTCTCTTTTCTTGAAGAGTAGGTTTTTGGTTTTCTTCATAAAAGTGAAGTAGTAATAGTAAAAAATTCAGCTCGATATCTTATGGCCATCGATATATCCCTTTCTCAACATTTCCTCGACCTTGGGTTCAGTTGTTTTTTAAGATATTTAGCTTGTTTCCAACGATGGAAACGCAACGTTTAATATTGTCATTTTATTAATCTACAAGCTTAAATCAAAAAAAGATATACTAACAAAATGTAAAAAGGTATTCTAATGTATTTCAAATTTCACAAATCACTCTTAAAATATATATTCTTTTATAAACAAACCACTTTATAAACATATGAATGCCTGATAGTTTTAATTTAATTTCTTAAAGTATTAATCTATCGTGTTCAACGTCAGATTGTGTCCTTTGTTTTTAAGCTTAGCAAAGATTGGAAGAGGGAAGTTAAGGTTAATCGGGGAATTTTTAATTAAGAATATTTGCTATTGCACAAGGATACACTTGATTTTACGTTCATCATACATGTCTGACTATTTATCCTATCAAGTCCAGGCAAGTCCAAAGCTTTAAAGAACTTTGGTGGAGGAAGTGGTCCAATCTGGTTCGATGACCCAGAATGCAAAGGAACAGAAACGGATATTGCTGACTGTCAGCGCATGTTCAGAACCCCTGTGCCAATCTGGGGGATTAAAACCTGTCATCACAGAGAAGATGTGGGAGTGAGATGTGGTTAGTGTAGTTACGATGCGAATATAAGAGGAATACTAACAATTATTAATTAAGTGTCGATTTCTGATTCGCAGCTCTCTCTAAATCTGTGACACGTGACAGTATAACAGATCGCCATGCTCAACAATCCCGTTTTAACTTTTGATAGTGCCATGACCTGCAATAGTATTCTTCTTTTACCTCGTAATCTTTTATAGGGATAATTTATGCAATATTTTAGTTTACTTTTATTGATGTACATGCTTTTACTATATATCCAATATATTTTATGTTTTATAAATTGACACAGTGTCTCTCATAAATCGCTGAGCGATTGGTTGTATATACACAAGTGAGACAAAAATAAAACAATCTGTCTGTCTGTCTGTCTGCCATTTGCGAAAAGACGGAACTTCGTTTTAGAGACCCAGGACAGTATAACAGACCGCCATTTGCCAAAAGACGGAACTTCGTTTTAGACAATGCAATAGATGAGAGAAGTATTTTATGCAAGTAGAAGCGTTATAACCATATCATAAATATAACGGTGACTATATATTGACCCAAAAGGGACTATTACAATAGTCTATCGATAAAGGAAAGGCAGAGTGTGCTGCTTTGTTTGTGATGATTTCAACTTGACCTAAGTTACTTGTGGAAGTCGTCATTTTATACCGACACCAAGATAGTTATCTGTTGTACCTCCCGCTTGCTACTTGCAGCTCTCAGCGATCTCTTTAATATGTTCCAATAGTTTCCAAATGTAAAATACGTGTTCTGGTGGGTACTTTCCTTTTAAATATGAGCTACATAAACAACTGAATTGACTAAAATATCGATAGTTAGACTTGCTATCGACACTATTTATCGATTCTAAAAAATGACTATCGATAAAGTACTATCGGCACAGCAACTATCGCGATAAGTCTATAGGTTGATCTATCGTTATATCCCTAATAAATATTCTTAATGGAGCTTATATGAGGGCCTGAGATGATAGAGTTTTCAGGAATAAAGTTTTTTATTGATGTTTCCTGGCATTATTCTATACAAACTAAACTGAAACTAGGAGACACATTATAGATTCATAATAATTATATCGTTTATAAATGAATTAAAGTTATAACGATTTTCTTTCAAACACATCAAGGTTCTGAATTTTTCGCCAAAAAAGTGTTCCTCTTTTTAAAGATAAGCCTAATACGTTATTGCCTAAATGACTTATTTGTATTTTGTTGACAGCGGATTTGTAGGCATTTTCATATCAATTTCATGTCATAACAAATTGAGTCAACCGACTGAATGTATTCTACCTGATACAAAACATTACTTCCTGATCTGTCCACTCTGTCTTTCTGATGACAACATAAACGCGTTGAATAACTGGAATGTTGACGATGTTGAAAGCACATTGAATTTTATAACTCACTCATTGACAAAGCGACCATACCGAAAGTAAAACATTCTTACAGTTAGCATCTTATTCCAATAACTCCAATGTGCAAAATAATTTCTTTTCTTTTCAGAATCAAGTTCAAGAAAACCAATTGTAAGTACATATGAATTTTATCACAAAATGAATAATAACTTATAGATATTTAATATGATAATAACCTAAAAGATTATCTTAGGTTTTCAGCCAATTTGAAATGACTTGAGAAGGATTTTTAAATTTGTTTCATTAAAACGGAATTATCAACATCCTGACATACATCTTTGAATTTGCCTAACATATTTAAAATAACAACGCTTCGTGTGGTAAACAATTGCCAAACATTGACATTTTTTCAATCTTTTGCAGATAATTGGCTGACAAAATACAGACGAATCATTCTCAGCGTTCATAGACTTATTTCCTACACGACTATGGGGAGAATTAGTATTACAGACAATATTATCGTCTATTGTGTTCTGATACTCACAATTTATGAATTGAGTATTAGCAGTTTATAGAGGATTATCTTTGCACTTTTTGCCAAGAAGAAAATTAAACACTTGTGAAAAATTCAATACAATTAAGCAAACGCATTAGCTGGTATGCAATAGCTTCCTTCTTGGCAATCAAAAATATGAAAACGCTTTTTACATGTACACAATTATTGCTACAAAACTATCACTCCAAATGTGTACAAGTTCTATAAAACCATTTTATCAAACAAAACTGATGTTGTATAACATTAAGTAGCTCTTTCCGACTTCAGTTCTGTCTGTTCCCTCCGTCCCTCCTACTCTTCTTATTGTTACCACCTTGCTTTCTCCAAATGATTTGTAGTTTGCTCGTTTTAAAGGGGCAGTAGAACGTTTTAGAGGGAATATAAGGTGATTCCAGGAAAATGAAAATAAATGATTCCAAGTGAAAGACAGTGTATTCAAACTAAATGAACCAGTAATAAATCAAATACATAATGTTTAGTTAAGTCATGCGATTCCTTTTTCTTACGCAAAATGAATTTAAGGTGTTCACATAAAAATGGCAGCCAATGGACTTCATGCGACACCTCATAATTTGTTCTCTGATTATGGACTATTGGTTTGTGTAATGAGATTTTCAACACTGTCAAATTAATACATTTAGTATAAACGTATAATTATCATTTAAAAATTCGAAATATAAAATTCTAAAAAAACGTGCTACTGCCCCTTTAAAATATCATTAATTTGATAAATTGTTAATTTATGTCTAAATGGTATAAAAAGTGTGAGGTTTTCTCGTAATAAATTCTTTTTAAAACATGAAAGTATTTATCGTTCCTGCAGCAAACATCAAAGACATCATTTGTCGTGAACATAATTTATTGAATGATATGAAATCCACTTTATTTGTCCAGTATCTGTTTTAAGGTACATGTATATGTAGTTCAATAAGCATTAATTTGAGTGTGATGTAAGTCAGATAATATCCTCGTATTCTTGGGACCTCAGCTCAATTATTTTCAAGGAATAAAGAGTTAAGTAAACATTACCCTATACATGATTAATGAGGTGTGGTAACGTTCGCAAAAGCCCCTACGTTACTAAGTTAGATAACATAAGCCACATATCACGCACTGTCACAGTGCCCAAAGATCTTATATATGTTGATGGCTTATCTCGTCCACGACCGGATAAACGCCTTTGTGGTTCCATGTAGCTAATGGCTAAGTGAATAGTCACACGGTTGATATTGAAAACAAAGACCCATACAAGCGTTCGTGCACTGATAAGAATAGAAAACAGTCCAACTGTGCGCGAAGGAAGTGATCACAGGCTGGCAACGTCTTTTCTGGAGTCTTGTGAGGTAGTGGACGCGAAGAAGGGCTAGAATGATGAATTAAATAAATTGTACGTATACGTATACGTATACGTGAGTAACTTATATATAAGAGGTTTTGATTAGTTGAACATAACATCATAAGAATTAAGATTTGTTTTCAGAATGTTTTGGACAATAGATTTTGACTTTTGATAAGGTCGTTTCCAACCTGCGCTCACTTTATTCGCGCAAATGGGAAACTGTTCACGTTCCTAAACTTTGCACGTCGTTCTCTAGGGCAACAAATGGTATCCAATAATCGGTAAATAAATGTAATAAATTCCTGGACACTTTTAGAAATCAAATAAAATTAAATAAATTTCTGATACGAACGAAGCAAGTAAGATTTAACTATTCAAACAAGACATATTAAAAATGTTGTGTAAATATGTTGTTTTCGCTTGAATTACTTGCTATATAATGAGATGATTTGTGTGTACTGTTATCAAAATTTTAATTTGTTGAACAACCATCCATTTAGTCGTAACGAGAAATAGTTGATATGCACGAATACAAGTATCCACAATTAAATTTGACAAGATAACTTGTAGAACCAATAAGCAAAAAAATAGTAAAATTTCGATATAATAATAAAAACTGCCTTCGTTTTTTCATTACTCGGTTTAAGTGTAATTATATACTCGTGATTAATATCGATAATGATACACATGTAGAAAACAATATTTCTTCACAGACTTGACAACACGTTTTGGATTACCCTTATCGCATGCGGATATGCTACAAGCTATGGCATCTTAAGAATTAAGCCTAAAACACTTTCAGCTGTACATGAACCAACGTATAGAAAAAACAATAACACCAGGAAGTGACACTTTCTTAAAGTTTACACAGGTACAAAGTCAGTACTGATTGCCTGATTTCTGATATTGATTGATAGTCACGTGACTTTGAGACTTTTGCGCTATCTATAGATAACATTTTGGTAACATTTAAAGATACAATTCGAAATCTGCATTCTTCGATAGCAAGGTGGGGTGTATGTAAACGTTAGTTCGGATTTCCTTTGCCTTATGTTTATGGACTTGTTATACTTGGTAAGATTTAATCTTCGAAAGTAGAATAGTGTCTAAGAAAGTCACCGATTATTTGTAAATATTTCGGCGTACCTGCGCCATACAGAATTCAGAGGTAATTGATTGGAACGTTTATTCATTTGCATACTTTATTAATTACGAAAGTTGCGTACCTTTCACAAACCTTGATGAATCTGTGGCCTGTACGTCATGATTTGTAAAGTTGTATGTAGGTAGCTTGATACTTCACTTTGACATCTTTTAAATATAGTAAAAAAGATATACACATGTTTTGTATATCTTTTTTGAGTGGAATGATATGTCTATTCCAATATCGACGAAAACTGAAAATAAGAGCTTGTATCAATTAGAAAAAATCGCATATTTTGACTTTTTCTAGCAACAAATTTACATATACGTTGAAATTAAAGTTATATAAACTTTTCGCTATCACGTTAAAGTAGTGTGTAGAAAGGAAAGGAAAAACCCTCAAGTCTTCGTCATGCATGGATCAGGGATTTCAATGTCCAACATATAGAGAATCTCACCCAAGTGTCTTCTGATATCAAATATATCAACACGAGTTGATTAAAGTTACAAATATCCGAGGCTTGCCGAGGATATTTTTACTTCAATCAACGAGTGTTGATATATTTGATATCAGAAGACACGAGGGTGAGATTTTATTTATCATCCAAATCATTTTTCAACAGTTATTAGCAAAATATGAACATATCTGAACACAAAACTGTCATTAGACTTCTTGAGCAGTGAGGTCATTGCATTGTGACGTCATCAGCATTATGTTATTGTTACGCCATGAACTTTGTGACGTCATAGTATTGTCATCTGTGTTCTAAGTGATGCCAAAGCCTTGTGATGTCATTTAACTGATGATGTAATAGGATTATGACGATTTGATTGTAGCGATATCTACAATGTAGATATCGCTTGTAGATATCGCTTGATCTCAGAAAAGCGATATCTACTGTGGTAGCCACTTTTGGATGATAAATTTCAATTGAAGTTCCACTGAGCTGTTCCTAGGTTCAAATAATGCCCGAGAAGTGCTTTGTATTCCTCGTTGGGGCTGCTTGCATTATACACCTGCTTTGCGGAGCAACGGGGACCACCCTTAAGAACAACAGATATCAAGATATCAATGATGAAATCAAACTGGATCCTCCGATCTTGTCAGATGTCATGGTGAGTTTTCATCAAATTTATAATCTAAAAAATAACATCCATAATTACTGACGCCGCTAATGACTGAAATACTGTCAAGCGGCGTTAGACAATCACTCAATCACTCCATACTTACATATATATATATCGTGTGATAAATATTTTCACCAGGAACGTCAAGCTCTACCCCAAATTATCTTTATAAATAAATAAATAAATAAATAAATAGACTTTTGTCTGAAGTAATTTCAGAATTTCAAATAGGCCCTTGTCTTATAATTTTTTGTTCAAAGTTAAAAGATGTATACAATATGAAAATAATGTGAATAACTAAACTATCGTAGGGATTTTGAAAGAAATCTTTGACAATTGGCCATTTTCAGGCTTTTGTTATTGGTCATTTAAAAATGTTGATATCGTTGTTTCTGGTAATAAATTACCTACCATAGTGCTTGCAACATTTCCAAAACCATTGTCACGATTATTTTAAACATATGATTTCTTGGTTATCCAGTCAGTGTATACAAAATATATAATTTCTTTTTATGGGATAATTCAACATCATACATAGTCAGGTTTTTAGGTAATAAAGTACATACAATACATACAACAGGGCGTACAACATTTCAGAAGACATTGTCAAACTAAAGCATGTTTTCTGTTAAAATAGCGTTAACTAGAAAGATTATTCTCATTTTGGATTTATCAAATTTCGTACATATTCATGTTAAGTCAACATGTATTATCAATTTAGATTATATACAATAAGCAATAAAAAATGTGTTTGTTTGAATTTGTAACTAGGTAGCTAAGTGAATTGAGTACGGCAAAATGTTTACTAAAAAGATCAGTTTTTACTAAACACTACATTACTACAGTGCTGTTACATGTTTGTTGCAATTGTTAAATAACAGCCTTTTCCATTCTGCAGCTGTTGATAGATGCACGTTTGCGCTTAAACTCTTATTTCATTTGGTGGTATTTAAGCTTCAACAACATCCTGAGATATATTATCTGAATAGTTTATGTAGAGCTAAGTCAATTTAATCTTGATTTGGTTTGACGCAACAATTGTCAATTTGAAAATAATCATATTTTTCTTAATTTTGATATCGTCCGATCACTCGTGCATAATTTCTCGAAAGTTCTGTCACACTTTATGGCAAATGTTAATATTTATCACAAGCATAAAAATATGCGTAAATCTTATTAACATCGAAACTTTCATTCGTACAAAACTGCGTTTGTTATTTGAATACAGTTTAAAATTGTGTTATTTTAAATGATCTGAGAACCAAGACAAAGGCTAGTACTCGAATAAGAAGAAACTCAACGAGGTATGACTGATAAGTTCTATTTGGTATGAATTTACAGGTACTGTACAACTTCACAACTTTAGAAGCAGCAACTGAAACCACAGGAAATGTTACCGTCCATTCAACAGCAAACCGAGATGTCATTTTCAATCTCACTATCGAAGGGTATGCGGATTGTGAGGTATGATTTTAAAGTCATGAAAATTGAAAGTCTTTGAATTATTATTGATATGAATGGAATAGTAAAAAGAAAACAATTTAAAAATTCTTATAACTTAATCAAGCGAAAAACAATTTTGAAGAGCTCCATGAAGAGAAACGAATTTTAATTTTAAACGTTCATGTCTCAGAGTTTTTCTTTGCTACAGGAATAACATTCCTTTCTTTTATCTTGTCAAAATCTGAAAAGTCCTTGATGCAGGGCTTCATAAACGATGAGGGCGTAAACCAATAACAAATTACATTTTTTACAACTCTTGTTTACAATACATTACATGGTTCTAAAACCAAATTATAATAAATGTGGCTATAACATATATTTCACTGAAAAATTTCCAAACCAATTCAATCTATAAAATGTCATGTCAATTGCACATACTATAAAGTGTTTCCCATTACACAGATGAATCAAAGCTAACACAATATCATCAGTGACATTAATGAGTTAAACAAGATTAATTTTATGTAACGTCTTTAGGTTTCACTGCATGCTCCAGATGGCAGAAGTTTCAAAAAGGCAGCTTATTTGAGACACGTTGGTTTTGCGTTTAGCACTGCAGAGGTACGATGGGACTTCATCTCTTAAACGTCTATATCTATTACCTTTCATTTAGAAACTAATTGCCATTAACTTCCATCAGATTAAAATAAAACAACATCTTACAATACCAATGTTAATTTATTGAAATCTGTTGCTAAAGCACATATGTAACTTGCATGTATCTGAGAGCAAACACAATTAGACACTTGTAGACATTTGCCTCTGTGTTGTAGTATGGTAGTTTCGAACATTGTTTATCCTTTGCATCTCAGAACTTCTCGCTGATGTTTGAGAGTATTAATCCGTCATGTTGCTATCAACTGTATGAATAAGATCTGCGTGAACTGCTCAACTCTCCTTAGAGGATCAACTATCCATTTTCCTTATAACAGCAACAGTAAAGTCTCGTGTAAGATACACGAAGATATCGTATATTTTTCTGAAGATGGTAAACAAGAAATGCGCTAGCCTACTTGATGAAATTAAATTGTTACAGGGGCATTATATTGTGAACAATTGAATTATATGGAAGTTATCGAAATATCCCATGTTTTTACAGGTTGGAACATGGACCTACAGTGTGACGTGTTCACGCCTAGAGAGGGTCTCTGTCGTTGTTAAATCTCGAGCGACCACAACAGACGATAACTTCACAATAACGTCTTCAAATGACGTACTGGAAGTGAAGAACTTCACACCTGAGGACGACCGTTCCTTACTGAAGACAGTGACTGACCTTAATGTTATGAGTATCGATGAGACTGAAGGACTCGTTACCCTGTCATGGACAGCTCCTGGAAGTGAAACTGACCAGGGCAATGGTAAATCATTATATTGGTATTTGACATTGTTTGTGATGTCAGTTGATTGTTTGTAATATTTCAAAAGCATATTGCCAGAATGTAACATATTTAGTAGTGTGCCCATTTTACTTAAGAATTTAAGAAACATTAGTAGTATTTTTATATACGTAGTATCATAAATAAGTAGTATTGATCATTTGCATTTGATTCTTTTTTTAGTAATATGTAATTGATTAAAAATATTCAAATGCATACGTTTGATAAAAACCGTGGTAAACACTTTAATACAACGGCTAACATTAGGCGTTTAGTTTTCTTTCGATTGACGAATACTTTGGATGAATACTGAGAACTTCACAAAGAAGAAAAACTAGGGACAATCTGACACCAAATTACTGTTGTCAAAGCTTGAGGGGTTAGTTCAGTACTAATGACCCAAGAGGACTATTAATCCGTCATGCTGAGATCGAGTACATTTTTAGTCATTCTTGTGCCTGCTTTTAACTTATATCAATTTCTCAACTGCCCTTACCCTTCCCAATAAGTTGTTAAACAAAATGTTTATAAGGCCCAGACATAAAATGGATTATTTAAATTTCTATTGAGCGTACATTCAAACTCTCGATGCTATGTTTGATCCTACCAGAAGCCATCCTCGATAATCCAGCGCTTTCGTTCCGATAAATCTACACTACAAGTATTGTAGTGTAGATTTATCGGAACGAAAGCGCTGGATAATCGAGGATGACCAGAAGCAGGAGGCATCCCAACCATTTGATAGGTGTAAAATCAACTGGATTAAGATATAATCTATTAACATGACTTTGAATTTTTCCAGTTTCAGCAGTTAGATATGACCTCAGATTTTGCCAGAATAAAGAGGTGGCCGTCCAAACCTATTATGATTGTGAAAGATTACCACGGGACAAGATAATTGTAGGTACTTTCCACCCTCAAATTGCTGGTAGCAAGGAGACATATATCATTAGCGTTGAAGCCAACACATCCTCGGTGGTGTTTGTGATGAAAGTCTTGTACAATAACGGACAGTGGTCTGAGGTGTCTAACCCAGTCGTAGTTGCCTTTCAGCCAATGACCACCATGGATCACTTTACAACGACAACCACTCCTACTTCTCTAACCTCGTCAACTTATTCTAGAACCTCTCCAACCACAAGTACAACTCCAACAACAACACCTTCATCAACAACTACGACTAGAAAAACTACTTCTTCTACTTCAACAACTACAACTACATCTGCAACAACTTCTACTCATACTTCAACTACAACTCCAACCTCATCTGCACCTCCTTCTCCTAATCAAACCTCTTCGCTAACCTCAACTCCTTCTTCTACTACAACTAAAATATCAACGCCTACTTCTACTACAACTAAAATATCAACGCCTACTTCTGCTACAACTAAAATATCAACGCCTACTTCTGCCACAACTACAACTACCACTCCAACTTCTACTCCAACCCCTGTGGTAACGTCTACAACGGTTGTCGACACAACAACAGCTACTACTCCTGCTAAACATCGTATTACAACTGTTACTGTTTCTTTCACCAAGATAGTTCATACGTCACCAACTGTGTCCTTGTCAACAAGTGAAAAAAGAACCCTTTTCATAGCATCAACTGTTGGTGGCATTGTTGCATTGGTTATTTTCATCGCTGTCGTCATTTTGGTCTTGAAAATGAGAAACCGTGTGTGCACAAAGAAAGATAAATATGACGCAGGAAAACGTGCAAGAAATATGCAAAACATTGACCGAATGGATTTGGTAAGCGAAACAAGAGAACTGAACTCTCTCTCCCCTTCCGGGCGTTATCTTTATTGACTGAAATGGGGAAAACCAATGAATCTGAAAAGGAGGACATTTTTCGTCCTCCTTCAAGAATGTACGACAAATAATGATTTAAGCAGTTCAGTAAAATCTACGCCAATAGCCTATCATTTAATGAAGACATATATTTTTATGAGAATTATTTTTTTTCCAATTGTTGATCAGTTAAAAATTCAAATGTTTATCTCGATCTATAGTTTTATGCAGTTTGTCATTCATATTCAATAATATGTATATTTTATTTTCTTGATTTATGTTATGTAATACTTAGAGAATAACCAACGAGGAACGAGTGATTACTTGATATCTGCACGAGTCGAAATAATATTCACAGTCGCGAGCCTTGGCGAGCGATTGAACATTATTTTGACGAGGGCAGATATCCCATAATCACTTGTACCGAGTTGGTTTTTCTATATATTACCCATTTGTCATTACATTTGTAATATAATTACAAAACGAGTGAAAACATGCGTTTGAGAAATCATAGTAATGCTGTAGTGAGTGAATTAGTCAACAACGCTTCAGAATCTAGTTCAGTCACAAAACATTATGAAACTGACGAACATATTGTCCCTGAATAAAATAATACAACTTTCAACACAAATTAACACACATAAAACTCTTAACAAAAAGGGTTCGTTGACAGATATAATAAGTATTTAAATCGGCCGATCGTCACACCGTATCAGGCCTAGTATCGTCTTAGGTGTAGTATCGCTGCGATGTTTTGTTGACGGTACAATGTTGTAACGAAAATGTCAAAATCCTGTCAATTTCTTAAAACTATACATGGAATTGATAAAATTGGTATTATCTTTTAGTGAAACTTACAAAGAAAGCATCAAAATAAATATGTATGTCATGATAATCAAGTAATCTGAAGTTTGAACAACATTTGTTTCTTTCGATGTTACTTTCATTCACGTCGCCAGTGTCAAGAACGATAACTCTAATCTTCCTAAGGTCGATCACGGTAGGATTGATCCAAGGGCTGATTGACTATGAGTATGTTTGTTTGTAAAAGTTATTGCTTTCATTAATGTATGGTGATTAGGTATAATCAATTATAAATGGATCAGTGAAATGCTTGTGCTTGGATAGATTTTATGAATTTTCAATGACAGCCATGTTTGTTTACAAACAGACAGCGATTATTGTACCTTGGGAAAAGCGCAAGCTTGAGATCACAATTAAATTTAACACGTAGATGAATAGTGTCAAATAATACTGCGTTTAAATATCAACCTGTAAGAAATTTGATTTACAGGAATATTCATCGAATAACCTGATCGACATACGTTCGACAGGATGAATGAAACGTGAAAATAGTTCCGTCGACCAATCGTCTTTCATTCTCTTTGGAACCGACCAATCAACGTTTTGAATCACTAAAAGGCACATGTGCGAATATCCAAAAAATATCCAATCGTGTGGGTAATATTTAGTTGGTTTACTTTGTTGATATCTAAAGTTTAAACTTATCTTACATTATTCTGTAAAGTTGAATTTAATGATTTATTAATTATTTATGTTTAGAAGAAAATTGATTATAAATATTAACACGGTTGAACTGTATCTATTCAAAATGTGATTGCTATGCATTCATTTATTTAGTAAAATCATTTTCCACATTACACTGAAATAAAAGGCCGCTCGATTCTTTTTCAAGCACTTATTATTGCATGTAGAGGTACATCTCACGATGAGTAAAACAAATGAGATGGATTCTGTTTGAAACATTTGCAACGTTACATGTTTACGTAATTAAATAACGTGATTTCATGTACCTTAAGCAATTGATTATTGGGTGTTCACATATAATGGCTGCTCGCAGATTATTACTTGATTCTAAATTATTTACTTTTTAACTAGGGATATTTATGGGATAACACGATTAAGTAAAGATGTATTTGAAAATTATTCTTAGTTAATATCTCATTATTTGTTAATCTTTTTCAATTGGAAATAATTACAGAAACATATTCTTCTTATCATTTATATACGAGTACACCAAAATACTATTGCTACATACAACATCAAGACTTTTGGTTGTTCTTGTCTGTTAATTAAAAAAAAGGAAATAGTTCCGCAGTTACTCTCAAGTTGAAATATTTTAACAATTAATGCGATAGGCAAAATATTGAATCATTTACTGAAATCCTTTCAACCAGACATACTCTTTCAAATCATCAAATGTGTTATTTAAGTTCAAGATATGGTCATCTTGATCGTGTTTCACCAGCATCAAAAAAACACTCTCAAAACTTAAATGTCAACGTTGAATAACCTGTCTAGTCACTAGTCGAGTGTTTCAGACTTGTTGTACAACAACGTTCCAGAAATCCAAATGTGTTTGGAGTGAAATATGTCTTCTCGAAATGTCTATTACGACCGTTTTTTTCTTTTCTCAAAATCAATAAGTATTTAATGTTGAAATGATTCAACTTTTCATACAGAGGTTTTCTTTGCTAAATTGTTAAAGTGAACATATGAATACTTATTTCAAGAAAATGATTAAAGTAAAAACCGAATGAACAGTCAAGTTATATCTTAAGAACAAGCTTAGAGAGGGTTTCATAAACAGAAATAAAAAGCTAATTGCTGCAAGAAATGCCTGTTCGATTAACAGAGAGATTGCATGTAGAAATGTTCGTTGATGTTAGTTAGAATAAAGTTGAGATAAATTGTGAGTAGAATTTTTTTCATTTTCAGAGTCAATTAAATCAGTTTAAGGAGGTTGGATACCTTTGTTTCTGCACATCCGCAACAGTCAGATAATCAGATTGAGCTATTTTAAAGTTTATGCTATTTTGTTTATTTTTCACTGCAAGTGTGAGATTAAAAAACTACAAAATTAAATAATGATTTAGTTTAACAAAAAACAATGACTATGTTATATTTGTGAACATAAGTATTTGTTTTATGATAAAATTTATTTCACTAATTAACCTTAAAAACTAATGAAAAATTCTAAAAAGGGTAATGTTGACAATGAAGAGTTATCTCCCCTGGATGTTGATTTTCATTGATGTGGCTTAATTGAATGTGAATATCTCTGTTATCCGCTGGTGACATATCTTGTTTTCTTTTTAATCTTATTCTAGTGTGTATTAACTATAAAATATATAATTTTCAAAAAAATCTTAATACGAGAAATTGATTTTTTTTTCATAAAAGAATAATATTTTACAAAAATAATCATACAAAGAAAAAGGTTATTTGCATGTCTTTACTTCATATTAGTTTCAAGTTCCCTTTTTCCGACTTAGTTTACTTACATACGGCAATGGCTTAATAGAAAAACATTTAAATAACAATTATATTCCAAAGTTATCTTTTAAAGGAGTTTTTAAATTATTGTATTTTCATCATTGGGTGCCCTAACGGATGGGCCCTTTTTCGAACAAAAACTGTGGTGACATGGTATTTTTATGACACAATTTGATTCAAGACATATTTTTCAACAAAATAAGACCAAATTTAGCTATTTCTTAATACCTCGATATTTTGTATCCAACCTCCTTAAGATTGTTATTATGAGGAAGCATTGAACGTCAGAGAACTAATATTCCGTCTGAACTTAATACTATTGGGAGTTTTCTCATGAAAGTGAGCTTGCTATATAATATTTCCGTTAATGCAATTGATAATAGAATGCATTCATAAGAACTGAAATGTAATAACATAGTCTCATATAATCAATAACATTGTTTATTTATAGACATACAAAGAAAATAAAATGTAAAACTTATTTTGATAATTGTTTTAAAGTCAAATTATGTCGCATTTTTGTTGTTCAAACATTGATATTCCTCATAGCAGTTTGATGATAACTATGTCGATAAGTCGTTCGCTCCATCGACTTAACATGTTCATTGATTAGAAATGCTGTCTTAACATGTTGTCTTGGTTAATGCTTATTCATTACATGTGCAACATTGATCACGAAATGTCTATCCAAGATTAGTTTTTTATATCAAGCACCGTAAAAAGGATCATCGAACGATGCAGCATAATACAGCATAGAGAATCAGCCAATTATCTGAAAGAAATGTTCACAAAATCATAATATAATATAATATAATATAATATAATATATTATAATATAATATAATATAATATAATATAATATAATATAATATAATATAATATAATATAATATAATATAATATAATATAATATAATATAATATAATATAATACAGCTGCGTATCTCAAGTTTGTTCATTTACCTCCGTTTTTAGTGCAAATATCATGTAATATGGAATATCTTTGGGGGGCATGCTAGCAATGCCAACACGAAACCGATAATGTTGAATACTTAAGTTAACATTCAGTTTGCTTCAACATATTCGTATGCCATACCTTAAGGATAACCGTAACTACATGTAATTTGGCCTGGCATTGAAAGGACCAGGGGTCAAAATTTCGAAAACACTATTTTGTATTTTTCGCTAAAAAATAGTTCCTTAGTGATCAATAGATTTAGACCTAAGTCATATTTGTTTCTTTGTCCCATTTATGCATGACGTCCCATAAATTGGACGCTAATTCAATGGTGTCGTTCTTTTGTGACACACATGGTAAAATATTATTGTATTTTTTTTGTTAATATGAACATGTCATATTGTCAAGTAAATAAGCAGAAATAGTTGTAGAGTTAAATTCCTTTGAATAAGACGGCCTCGAACAGAAAAGTTTCAAATTTGTACATTCACTATAGTTTGAGGTTAGTCTAAAAAAATATAACTTCAAAGTGACGTCATTTGGATAGTTTTTCATGAATTTCAAAGTTTAATTGTTAAATCATCAACAAAGGTAGAAGTTAACTTTTTTTTTTCCATGGTCAAAGTTCATCAAATTAGCGTCCCACATATGGGACGACATGCACGGAAGGGTACAGGTTTTTAGCTCAAAGCTAAGTAATTGTTAAAAAAAACCCTTTTTATTGTTTCATTTAAGTCAGAATTCTCATAAGAAAAGGGGCAGATTTTATTGTGTTTTTATAGATTTTGCAAAAGCTTTTGATACTATCAATCATAAAGTTTTGTTTGATTGTCTAAAGGATGTTGGTATATCAGGTAAATTCTTTAATATCTTAGTGTCCATGTATTCTAAGCTGGTAGCTTGTGTTAGGACCCCAAATGGCCTCACAGACACTTTCAGGTGTAACCAAGGTACCCGTCAAGGATGTATTTTAAGCCCCATTATATTCACCATCTTCATAAACAAGCTTTTTACAGTTTTAGAAAATTTTGGAGGAAAAGGTGTAAATATAAGTGCTAATGTCAATGATCTTTATGCATTAATGTTTGCTGATGATGTGTCAGGGGTTGCAGATACAGCACTTCAGTTGCAGAAGAGGTTAAATGCACTAGAGTTGTTTTGTAAACATACTGGCATGAAGGTAAATTTAGACAAAACAAAAATTATTGTGTTTCGCAACTCAGGATATTTGAGGCATTATGAAAAGTGGTTTTTCGAGGGTAAACAAATTGAGGTTGTTTCATCTTATAGATATCTTGGTATAGTTTTCACCCCTAGACTTTCATGGACTAAAGCTCAACACTGTCTGCTCTCCCAAGGTAATAAAGCCCTTATCTCTATCTATTCTTTTCAAAGAACTTTTGGAACTCTGTCACCACATGATGTATTTAAGTTGTTTGATTCTATTATTCTGCCTATTTTGTGTTATGGGTCTGAAGTCTGGGGAACATCTTATTGTAAAATTATTGAGGGTCTTCAGATTAAAGTTTGTAGGCAGGTTCTCAGAGTTGGTAGAAATGTTAGTAGCAGTATGGTGTTAGGAGAATGTGGTAGGCTTCCATTACAGTTTAATTATATGTCTAGAGCGGTCAAGTATTGGTGTAGATTAATTCAGTTAGGCTTGCATAGACTTCCTTTTCAGGGTTATGAGATGTTAAAATCTCTTGATGACTCGGGTAGATATACTTGGGCTACATGCATAAAGAATATTTTATTTGAATTTGGTTTTGGGTTTGTATGGCTCTCTCAAGATGTAGGTGATAGTAAGGTTTTCATGCAACACTTCAAACTTAGACTCTCAGATAATGTAAAACAATCCTGGTCTGCCAATATTAATAGTTTTTCAGATTCATTTGCTTATAAACATTTTAAGACACTTCTACATGTAGAAAGCTATCTCACAATACCTATCTCTCCATATTTGAGATCTCTCTTAGCAAAGTTTAGGTGTAGCAATTTTGGTCTAGGTATCGAAACAGGACGATACAACAATATATCAATGCCTGAAAGAATTTGTTCTTACTGTAAAACAAATAATATTAACTGTATTGAAGATGAACTTCACATTCTCTTCTATTGTAAATTATATAATGATGCTAGAAATAAGTATATTTCTCCACTATTGTGCAGCACTGTTAACATGCACAACTTAATTAATATCCTCAACAGCAACGATAGAAATATTATCACAAATGTTTGTAATTTTCTCAAATGTGTAAAAAATACTAGAGCTATAATTGTAAATACATAAACCTGTAAACTTTTATGTGCGCTTGTTCCAATTGTGTTATGCATTTGTATCTTGGGCCTTCGGCCTATATACTGAATAAAATGTCTGTCTGTCTGTCTGTCTGTTTAAGTCAGAATATATAAGATAAATAGAAAGAAAGTGATGATATAAAAATCTGAAAGCGTCCATGCTTTGTATCTGCTAAAATGGAAAAGCTAAATAGTGTTCCGAGAGTAAATGTTCTTCCAATATCACTGATATGACATATCTTGTCTTTATCACCTCCTAGTCCGTGTTTGAAACCTTGACCCATCCCCTTCCCCTGAGATGCCTTTGCCCCATTCCCTACAAAGTGCTAGGATGGCATCTTTGACAATTGCTTGGTTTAATCATTTGTTTTCAATACTGAACAAGATCAGAACAGCAATGATACCATTATCACAGTTGACCATTTCTATTTTCATACCTAAATAATTGATCAAATCTAAACGTAGGAATGCAATGAATAGTGATGCGACTATCAACGAATGCATTTACACGCAGGTATTTTCAATTCAACGATCAAATTGAAACATATTAACATATTACGAATATTTAAACAAGCTTTTCAGAATATATTGACTGTTATTATACATATGTGATGAAATAAGTCTTGACATAAATTACGATACATTGTACATTGCTATTAAACCCTATAGCTAACGCTGGTTTCTTTGGATGGTTAAGAAAACTATGTGTTATCGGAATGAAGGACTCTTCTTGCTTTTGCGCGGCCGAGAGCTTCCGGGTAGCAAGCAAAACACGTGCAGCATGTGCAAAGTCAGGCGAGTGAATCCGTGCATTTCTTCGTGACTTTTACACAAAAGACCTTAATTATAATAATGTAAATTCTTCTTCACTTGATACATATTTACATTTAATCTGATAGATTACATCAAAATGGTGATATCTTGTTTGAAGATTGTTGTTTGAAACTAGCGCTACACAATCAGTCTTTTAACCGTGTTCGCCGTGACTGACTAGGAGATTCATCCATATGCACTGACATGATTGACAATATCTTTAATGCTCTAATAATCAGAATTCTAGCTTTCTTACATTATGGATAATAAAGAAATGAACACACTCGCAAAATTTCCCATTGTTTTTACAACACTACTGCCATTGAAACGATATCATTTTACAGTCACTCATGTTGTAAAAACAATATGATATCTACGCTTGGGTATTATTCTATATTTACCTATATAATTATATATCTGTATACTTGGTACTGCCATGTTCAGACATGCCATACCACCATTATCCATTGACAGTCTTGGATAATATGACAAATAATTGCTAAATTAACAGCAGCATGTCGACTTTCAAATCAAACAGAAAACGGATAAGACAGTGATCAAGCCTTGAGGGGCAAGTTAGAGTAATATAGTACAATAATGTGTTATATTTGAAGCGGAAAAATTAAAATGTTCTGAAATGTATTGTAATGGATGCCTCAATATCCAATATCATTATACATATTCAATATATATGTTCATCGGGATTTTTTTTAAAGTATACTATACAAAAAAAAGAAACGCATAGCTGGATATTTCAAGGTGTGGTTACAGTCAATTTTGAATTGACACTGTCTTTTAGTAAATGCGTATAACAAACAGAAATTTCTCACTGAGATAACAGGATCATTGCTCTTTATGATATCATATACGCCATATGACTTTAACTTCCTTTAGCTAATCAGAGGTCACTTGAATGTCATTGTCTGTTTTTACCACCACGTGAACGCTTAACAATTTTCAAACGCCTTGGCATAGACTGTATAAGTCGCTACATTGATGATTGGATTATGGTCTCCAACTTGTCCTGCATAAACTGAGCCAAGTTTGGAAACATTTGACGTAAACGTTAACGCTGCCAGAGAGGTCAATCCAGTTCATCTCAAAAGTGTTCAATCAGGTTAAGATCCTGA
Organism: Steromphala cineraria; assembly: GCA_916613615.1. Classification (NCBI taxonomy): domain Eukaryota; kingdom Metazoa; phylum Mollusca; class Gastropoda; order Trochida; family Trochidae; genus Steromphala; species Steromphala cineraria. Next base: position 60,418,478 of record OU744734.1, on the reverse strand, counting down.
TTACGTAAGTGATAGGGGATCCCATTGATGTTGTAACATGTCAGAAATGATCTTGTGACACCAACAGTATGTGCTCTTTCGATGTAGTGGACAACGTTACGACGCTACGTCATTTTTCGGAAGCACGTGTCGTTTGATGGTAGTGTGTTATGAACATAAGCCCATTAGACTGCCTTGAAAATGAATGGAACCAGAAAGAAATGTGCAGCATATGGCCGCCCACATCATCGGGTTTCCCTTTCCAAAATCTAACGACTTGACTTTGGCAGTTTGGAGCGTATCTTTCATTTGTACACGTCTGTATACCCAATTCTTTTTCATCTCCTCTTTGCAAAAGAAATCCTGATGCATCGCTAAGACTTACACATTTCCCATGCCTTAGGTTCCAGACCTGAACGTTGTTACAGCACAGAACTCGTTGCAAGCGATTATGACGTCATAACATATTGCCAAAGTAGCGTCTCCTGACTCTCAATCTGATCTGTTGCAAATGATTCCGTATTGTTTGTGGCGAAATTATGTGTACTATAGGCACCCTGTCAGCTGTGTAAACAGCATTGACAATGCAGTAACATGGATGAAGGAACCAAATTTAGCGATCTTGACCCTCTGTGATGACCCAAGGTGTTCCAGAACGTGGACAATCATTGGTGGAACCAAATTGTTGGAAGCATTCTAAAAGACAAGTGTTTGTGCTCTTTTAGACGCTATGACCCCTGGCAAGGAATGTTTGCGACTCTCCAGTCTGAATTTTGCCAATGGCGGTGATTCGAGTTGCAGTGTCAAAACGTGGAATTTGCATTTACTCTTCATATGGTAAAACTTCTATTGCAATTCGTGATCGGTGAAAGCCTTTTGTGGAGAATGTGAATACACACATGTTTCCAATAGTTTCAACTTTCAAAGTGCTTATGGTTCCGTTTTGCGATGTTTTTTTTATTTTGGTCAAAAACGCGTTCAAATTCACAATTTTGAAATCAGTGACAGATTCGAACATTCAAAATTGTCACAATCAAAATATTTCTATAACTAAATGTGTTTCACAGTTTTTTATGGACATATTTCGTTTTGAAAACTCATTTATCCGGAAAACATTCACCTATGCGTTTCTTTTTTGTATAGTATATTTTTATGATGCTTCCCACATTATTTCGTTCTAGCATGCAAACATTCTACCATAGTTATTTTTTCTTTCAATTTTATGCGTTTTATAAAGGCTATTCTTGCAACATGGATCATTCTTGCTGTAGAAAAACCTGTACCCTTTCGTGCATGTCGTCCCATTTATGGGACGCTAATTAAATCATAAAATTAGGAAATTACTTACAGGGCAAATAACAACTTATTCCCTTCATTGCATGGTATGAACAACCTGTACATACAATTTAATGAAATCTGAAACCTCATGCATATATGGGTTAATACATAATTGTACTGATTTCTTTCTTACAGGTTTATATGGAATATGTAAATCGAAATTTAAGAAAATCTGAATTTCACAAATATGACCCCATCTGTCTATTTCATCATGCCAAATATATAAATTCAGTACCAGTAACAAGACGATCCCGAAATATGGTTTGGGAATGATTATTTTACTAATGGATGATTGGTTGTTAAACCAAATTTACATGATATTTGCACTGAGATACACAAGCAAGTGAACAAACTTAAGATACACAGCTGTAGACATTATTAACCGAGTGTGTTTTCGTATCAATAATATCACATAATAGGAAATAAAATTGTATTATGCGAGCTTTGGTGAAACAGACGAGGTAATAACTTCTTTATCATATCATGTCAGTTTGAAAAAAAGAGCCATGAGCTGTAGCTCAACAGGCTTCATATCAATTTTGGTTTAGGGTGTGTGTTAGAAGGAGCCACAGGGTCACCAAATGTACAATTTTGAATCCTAAATTAGGAGTCTGTACACAAAGTTCAGCTTTCTAAGCCTAATTCTTCTTGGGGGGGGGGGGGGGGGGGAGATGAAAATAGGTTTAAGGGTGTGACCCTTATTATAGGGGTCACAGGCTGAGGGTCAACAGAGCTATAACTTCTATTCTTTACTAGTCAAGGAGTATGTAAACAAGGTTTAAGTTTTCTAGAGCTTACGCTTCTGTAGAAGAGGATAACGAAATAGGTTTTTAGGGCGTGGCCCCTCGTGCCCTTATAATGGGACACAGGGCCACCAAAACTACAATTGTTAATCCTCACTAGTCAAGGACTACGTACAAAAAAAATTAGCTTTCTAAGCCTTACACTTCTGGAGAAGAAGATGAAAATAGGTTTTAAGGGCGTGGTGCATCCGTTAGCGGCATCAAAGGTACAATTTATAATCGTCATTAGTCAAGGAGTCTGTACACAAAATTACAGCTTTCTAGGTCATATGGTTCTGGAGAAGAAGTCCAAATTCTATTACGGACGGACGGATGGACGGACGGACGGACGCCGGACACCATGCCATGCCATAAGCCCATCGTGCCTTACAGGCCAGATGAGCTAATAAAAGGGTTTAAACGAAAATATGATTCCTTCCAAAAATACGTTTGACCTAGACTTCGCGGTTAAGGTTACATTGTCGGCGATATTTAAGGATTGTTTAACATGTTTTGTGCCGCTATCGATGTATAACAGCAACAAATTGTATAAAATCGCGTAGCGATAGAGGCACAAAACATGTAAAACAATCCTTATAATTACAAAATCTACATTTTAACAAAGTTTTTCCTAATTATTTTCAAAAAATCTGTCATCAATGTCGTGAAATTGTGGTTTGTTACACGAAACAATACAAAGTTGAATAAAAATTGTGACCTCCGTAAACTAAAACGGCCGAAGATTTAGTTTCGGTTTCGCAACCATTGACACCCATGCAATCATAATTCGTCTTAACCGGAATCCGCATTTTCGGAATAACCCTAATCAGCATATCACACGACGTTTAAAATGTCCGCCGTTTGCAAAGCGCTCGGAGCGAACAAGCTTGAGGACTCGTAGTTATTAAAATGCAGCCTTTCCGGGGAATGTTTGGATTGTGTTAGGGAGAAGAATTTATTAATTTATTACAAACGCAGGTGGGAAGTTAGAACATATTTTATATCTATCTTTGCAACAGAACGTAACTCGCAACTGTCAAAACCGGACTATTTCGTCAAAGGACTGTGACGTCACAAGGAATGAATGCACATGGTATGGTTGCAATTTGTTCTGCATTCATCGAGAAATGGTAGCAGATTTTTGAGCGCTGTCGTCCAATCAGAATCGCGGAAATTAGTGTAACAAAACCATTTTGTAATTATACAGTTGTGAACAGTGTAGAAATATTTCTTCATGTAATCATTTTGTTCATAGTGATAAAAACGTCCCCTACAAACTATCAACATTAAAAACTCTGATTTCCAGTGCACAAGCAAACATTAATTGTTGTTAAATATAACACAAAATTTGTCTGGATCACTTTTCAACGTCGCTACAACAGGGAAACTGCATTTTGAAAAGCTGCATTGTCATTATACTTAACGCCGAGTATTTGCGAAGGTGGGGTTGTTAAGTTTGTTACTACGTACGCTACTAGATAATGTGTACTTTCCCCTAGAATAACTGACGCGGTCTAGGCCTATGTTGTACTCGAAATTGAAGCATAAGGATTAATAGTCGATATTATTAGCTGCATATCGTTATTTTTTTTGGTGTAAACGCACGATGAAAACAACTTGCTATTTCTAAAATGCGAACGCGTGATAAGTTTACCCTGACGGCTTTTGTTTACGAATTTTGTATTTGATCCAAAAACACAACCCGAAAACTCCCGATGACGTAATCAATGGTTAGCGACCGGTTTAGGACTCACATGACGTGCATAGAGTTTTGAGAAAATTGTTCAAGTTTTAAACCTTATTTGCATCTTTATCCGATTTTGAGGCAAATCGGACATCAGATAGCTTTATTGCATCCATAACACCAACCAATTTATAACATTACATAACATAACATAACATAACATAACATAACATAATATCCCAAAATAGAAACGCATAGGTGATTTTGCGAATTTTAGTCGAGTGTAAGAACAAATTAAACAATATTAATGTGATATTTCCTTCGAAAACGTTCTTTTTATATAATGGTTTACGGCTTTAGAACACAAAATCAAAAATGTTTACCTCTTGCTTATATGAAACACATTTTCAAGGCTATTTTGGGAAAACATTATTTAGAAAAAATCTAAAGCAGAATTCACGTACGAGTATACGCTAGATCACTAGTAGTGGTCGTGGTAGTGGTAGTGGTAGTGGTACTTTTAACCAACAAAAGACAGTCATTGTTTCAAATTTTGTTATTCACTTTTAAATGGAACAAAGGTCACCATTATGCATTGACAAAGTATCGGAAATTCAAACGTCGTCGAGCGTGAACTTAAAACCGAAATTTCATGAGTTACACTAGTCTGGCATTAGAATATTCATCATCGTCTTATTGCGTATTATTGGTATCGTTCCTACGGGCCACTTCCGGCCAAAAGTGCTAAAGATCTGTGCATCAAAGAGTTGCCATCAAAACCCCAAATCCATACATCCGGATTAAACAATTTCTTCATTCTCTTGCCACAATGATATAGATTCACAATTCACAACATTCCTTACCTAGGTTTAAAAGTCCACCAAACTGTACAAAAGCGTTTCCACGACGTGAATATTTTACCATGAAGGCCAGTAATCGCCCCTGTTTTTGTTGGTTTCAAAGAACCCAAACTTGTCAAGTGGCGTTTTAAAATCAAGATCTTGAACCTAAGAATCCTTAGGAGACTTTGGTTTACTAAAAACGCACAAATTTATCAATGACAATTAGAAAACAACATGACTCTGGACTGTTTACAGTTTGGAAAAATGAACATTTTGTCCAAAGTTTATGTCACAAGTCAACATATTCGGTTGAGACAGTGTGATGGTGTGAGATACAATATTTAGCAAAAAAATGTAGTTAATTGGTGGTTCTGAAGAATTTAGGAAGCAAATCACAATGTCTACAACATCCATGAACGTAATTTGCATCAGAGTATTTACCGACAAAGGGAGTCTTTCAAGTATGGTAAATTGAATTCACTTGCAAAACGTCAGATGGCTCATTAACCTGTAATTTTAAAGTAACGAAGTTGTTTACGACCTTTCAAACGGTACATTTCAAGCCAATTAAAACATCAACAGTATGAATTAAATAAACGAATACGTTAACGTCATAATACGCCCGAGCCCCACCAACGACTGGTCATTGCATTGCAGAAAGATTAGGAAACAATTGCATTATAGGGACTCCATCAATTTGTACGTTCATTTTCAAAGGGATGACAAACAAGAATTCTTGAAAATGGCCGGAATTCATAACACTGACTTCGACGCCATCGTCTTGTTAACAGAATACGGAAACATACCAAAAACTAGTGTTCTCCTCTTTGCCTACTCTTTGTCTATAAACATGTTAATTTTCGCTTTGTTACCATTGTGATTGTGTGACATTTGTGGTTTTTATGGTAAAGTAATCAATTCTTTATAAAATTACATATGCGTTTCTTTTTTGGGACAGTAAATATATACGAGCACCTGATTTGATTATTAAATATAAAAATTATTTAGTAACAAAATACTTTTGTACATGCATCTGATATCATTTGTACTTACAATGGGTCTGCTTGAACGGGAAGCTGAAGATTAAAACATGTCACTTATGGGTATGAAAACATGATCATGCAATGATCAAATGACGAAAGAACAGGTATTTATATGAGTCAGTGAATCCCTGTTAAATCGAAAAGTCAACTGATAAACTCTTATTTCTAAAACGTCTCGGTAGTAATAAGATAACAATATTATTAATAGGATCACATTATCTGCATCAGAATATATTTGTACTTAATCCATTTTCATTCTACATATGCATGAGCTATTATTTAGCATCGCTTGGGCAATATTTCACCATCAAACCAGTCGGATTTACTAATACACGCCACTGATTATAGTCAATTTTCATCAAAAAGCTAAAATGAATTGTGTGAGATATAGAAATATCTACAATTGACATTGTTGATAATGTTACAATAAAATGTTAATTGGCAAACAATATCATTTTATCATGATGCTGTGTTATGACAAAGTTAAATGTCAGAATGGCTTAATACTGGTGACGTCATAATGCCTTCATTTTAAATAGATCACAGTTTAAGGAGGTAATTGACAGGTTCTCAGAAGTCATCATTTTAACAGATAAATTTGGTATTTAAACTCATATATCAACAGTTGGTTGTAGTTTTTTGTTCAACTCATTTTTGTTATATTTGTTTTTAAAAACCCCAATAAATTTGATTCTCAACATAATTCACCCTTATAACACTTACCACATCTCACACCTACATCTTCGCTGTGTTCACAATTGTCAGTTCCCCAGACAGGCACAGCAGTTCTGAACATGCGCGGACAGTCTACGATATCCGCTTCCGTTCCCTTGCATGCTGGGTCATCGAACCAGATTGGACCAGCTCCTCCACCAAAGTTCTTCAAGGCCTTTGAACTTGCTGGTCTATTGAGAAAGCAAAAGAATGATATTCAAAGAAACAGGTCTTATCATAAGATAAAGACTAAGATACCCTATTATTTTCACTATGAATGAGGGCGATTGAGGGTTCTATCAATGATTTAAACCCTATGGTTGTCTACAGTGAGGATAACCTACACTGGGCAAAAAAAGAAACGCATCACAGAAATTATCAGTTTTATTTATACATTCTTTAACATAAAATTACCGAATAACGAATGCCTGTAAATGGACAACATTTGGGACAGTGTTTAACATGTGAATTCTGAAGACACTGGTGTAATCGAGTGCCTCATAGAACGCCGTCGTCCGTGATAGTAGTAGTCAAAGTCAGTACCTAGTGTTACCCCCTCGAGCATGGAGCACTGCTCTGCATCTCCCTGGCATAGACTGAATGAGGCAGCGAATCTGATGTTGAGGAATCCTTCGCCACTCATACTACAATGCATACATCATCTGCTGTCGTGTACGTGGTTGCTGCTGACGCCGTCGTAGACGTCGGACCAACAGATCCCACATATGCTCAATTGGATTGAGATCTGGGCATTTTGATGGCCATGGGAGAACAGTCACATTGGTGTTTGCGCAATAGTCCATATTAGGACGTGCTGCGTGTGGTCTCGCGCTGCCTTGCTGAAATATTTCCCTTTTAGCGTCGGTGGCAAATGAGGATTTCATCTCTGTTCTCGTAGGCGATTTCTAATCTTCTCCGCCGTGACTCTGCAAAGTCCAAGAACGTTGTCGGCGGTGTGAGTAGCACTTACAGTTCTATAACGCAGATGGAAGATCCTGATGTAGTCGTCCTGCGCAGGAGTGGTCACGCTTAGTCGTCCTGATCTTGGTCGGTCTCGGGCGGAGTTGTACAGTCTGTAGAGCTGCCATAGACTTGAAATCGTGCTATGACTCACGTTGAAGTGTCCTGAAACTGAACGATGGCTTTCTCTGCGTTCCAAACGACCAATTGCTCGGTTTCGGATTTCCTCGTTAAGTCGTGGCATTTTGCAGGTCGCATGAAGGAAAAAGCTGAGTTTGAATCGCAATGGGACTGATGTGCTTTTATACCCACTATTACCAGGGTGTAATATCCGAAGTTTTACGTGCAACATGCTTACAGATTTTTTTGCATGCAAATTTAGGCGCTTTTTTTCTCAAGGTGCATAATTTTGGCGACAAAACATCATAAGATGCGTTCGAGCGCATCACACTGTTGTATTGACTAGAACTGATGATAATGAATCAAATTTAATCGATTTAAAACATAAATTGCTAAATTATTGCAATTTGAAAAGTTGATTTTAGTGATGCGTTTCTTTTTTTGCCCAGTTTATTTCGTCACCTAATGAGAGGTGTTAGAGTGCATCGCCACTCAACTGACGTCACGTTCAAGAGTTTGACGTCATCATGCAATAGTCTGACGTAACGAATTATCATATGACGTCATATCACTGCTGCGGCAACGGGGTTTTCCTAACGGTCGCTTAATATTGAACTGACACTGTTTGACGAAATTACAAGTTTTTCATCATATAATAAATAGAATACATGTCAGTAGTTAAAAATGCCATGTGTATTTCATTTCGTAAGGTAAAAGAGTTTTTATATTGCACATATTGTTGAAAATATAAATCCTCTCTCTCACTCGATAGATAAACATATCATAATAAAATTAAGAATCCTTAATTGTAATATAATTAAACGAGAAAACGGAAAGGGGTGTTAATATAATAAAAAAAAATTTTTTTCATAAATGTAGACTGAGGGACTATATATATATAGACAATAAAAGAACGTTTAACCACTTTCATATATAATTTCATATTTTCGAAATTTAAGGTTTTTGTACTTGTAGAAAGATGTTTCTCGTGATATTAAAGCGAAAATCTCATTATGTCTACATAAGTGATGCTTGATAACGACCTAAGTACCTATGTCGAAACGTCGCATACTTGAATCAAGTGATGCTTGATAACGACATAAGTACCTATGTGGAAACTTGAATCAAGAAGTTGTATATCCATAATATTGCCTTCATCTTTTTCATCATCGCAACTTCTAGAATGCCCATAAAAAAATGTCTCAATTGAGGTCTAAAACGAACATTTCAGACAGTATTTTGAAATCATTATCAGGGTAATTAGAACTTCTTTTTTTTTCTTTTTTATTATCTTTTTTGGGTTCCCATTGTTACAACAGAATACAGTCAAAGGCATACATAAGTGTATAGAAACTGTCAAAGGTATACATGAATAACAAGCAAGAAGAAAGTATCAAATATCATTAGCTGCTAGAGCTGGAATGAGTGAAGTCCATTTATTGTTGAAGTTTTCAAAGTCATCGTTTTTCTTTGAAATGAATTTTTCTACCAAAAATATTTGTCTTAGTACCTTTTTATAGTTACAGACTTTTGGAATTAAATTTTTAATATTACAGACATGAATGTATTTTTTAGCAGAGATAATGATTTTATTTAGTAAGACATTTCTATGAAATGTACCAAACCAAATCAGGTATTTGGTAAACTTTACCTTGTGAGAAAAGAAATTATTGATCCAAAATTCTAAATCAGTCCAAAAGTTGGTTGTTTCACAACATTCCCAATATACATGGCAAGTGCTCTCAGTATGATCAGCACAGAAGCTGCACAGTTTTTTATCAATCAAATTCATTTTCAATAATTCCTTTTAAGTGTAAATAACTCTGTGCAAGAACCTGAATCGAGAAGTTTAACATCTTTCAAACCGTGCCTATAGAGGTTAAATACATTGTGCCAGTTGAATTCATCATCAGGGAATAGTTTCTCCCATTTGATGCAAATTTCAAGTTTATCACTTTTGGAAATAAGTCTATCACAGTCTAAGTAAACCTAGCCTCACTATCATCCGTTACACTGCTGTACTGAGTCTAGAAATGCTTGGTTGAGAGTCGCGTCAGCCCACGTGACCAAGTTGACCAATCAGAACTGATCTTACCAAGCCACAATAGTGTGCCTTCGCACGTATAACGTTGGAGGGTCATAGGTCGCAGAAAGGTCGGCTGACGCGACCCTCAACCAGACCTTTCTAGACTCAGTATAGCAGTGTAACGGATAATAGTGAGGCTAGGTTTACTTAGACTGAGTCTATCATAGAATATTCTAGAGCCCTTTGAGATGTTAAAAATGTTTTTTTGGTATATACTTATGTATTCATTGTAAGGTATAATATTGGAGCAATTAATAATTCTTTCCAAGTATCCGGTAAGATGTGAATGAGATAATTATAAGCTAGTATTGTCCCTCTTATTTTGTATTTAGATTGTAATGTTTCAAAAAGTGTAAGTCCATGTTCATCACATAAATCTTTCACTTTCAATAAACCCTTATTTTCCCAATGTCTAATAAAGAAGCATGGATTTTTATAATTATGATTAAACCATAAAGGTTCAGCAAGAATGTAGTCAAGGTTATCTGAATCAAATTCAAATTTAAGTTTTCAACAGTAATGTGTCCATGCTTTAAAGACATCTTTCCAGTAAGGATTTTCAATTATGAAAAAATCATCAACATTTGCACCAAAATTCAAAATTTGATGATAGGGTATGTTACAAGGATTTAAGTCAATTGTTTTTTTGCAATAGAGCCTAAGAGGGTAATTAGAACTTATCCGTGACTTTTCACTTTATGGTAAATAGTTTTCCATCATATTACACAATACAAATATTTAGCACAATGTAATAATTCTGGTATTGCAATTTTGAAAGTCATAGAATGGTGCATATATTTGAAGCGTTTTCTGTTTAGAAGAATGGTTCAAGAAATGTTTTAGAAAGTTGTATTTAGTTGAAATAATTCAATCGACTCACGTTTCAGAATATCCCATCATCCTACAGATCACGTTAGCGTCAGTATCATCAAAGGCAAAACTACAGATCGTTCCCCACTTTCCATTATGCAGAAGTTCCACTCGTCCCTCCTGGTTCGATTTGCCGTCGACAAGACGCACTGTTTGAACCTTGACTTTTATAAATGAAAATAATCAGATGTTTTATTTGTATTCGCATGTTGGTGAAACCATCTAAAAATTTAAATATCCATTGCATGATGTATTCAATTGTTACAAAAATTCAGATACAGATATTGCATTTTTTGGCATATTATGGCATTAGGTTCTAGTTTAACCTGACTGAATGTAATTCATCAAGATTGGCATGTCATTAAAATTCACACAGCTACGCCAAATATTTTTTCGTTTGAAAAGCTACACCTTAAATAAAGTGACGTCCAAAAGAAACTTTACATTTTTTAAAATAAAATTTGGAAAACAATATTACATCGATATTTTCAGTTAAGTTGTCAATAACATATTTGAACCCCAGACTTTTAAGTTTTAAACTTTTAATTGAGTAATATTCATGCTTTTTTTGCAAATGGCAAAAATGCCATAATCACGTGATATTTCCGCTAGAGCTTAGTCACGTGACGAAAAGGGTAAATAGATGTCCATGTTAGGAAGCTACATACCACTTCCTGTTTTATCGTGGCGTCGTGATTATAACAAAAGCTAAAATGCCCATAGTAAGGTTTATCATACAATCAAAGAAGATAAAATATCTAACTTAGATGAATTGAATTACTTTCTCTCAAAAATAACTTTGTTAAAAATAAAAATGATTGGAATACATTACTTTGAATACGAAAATGATCTATTGGGCAAAAATACTTGGATTAAGAGAACTTTATTTGACTTAATTTGAAACAGTGATTTTGATGAAGAAAACAAATTATATAGAAAATGATGACTTTGATGAAGAAAACAACTTTAATAGAAAAAAAGACTTTGAAGTAGGACCTTTGACATAGTGTAGAGTCCAAACGTACATGTATGTGAAAAGTGCGTATATGTAAGGGTCATTTAAACAAAAGACCATTCGCGGTAGACATACGCTAGATATTCAATTCTTTGACAGCGTTTCCTTATATCCTGTCCCAAAAAAGAAACACATATGTAATTTTATAAATTTCCTACTCACCTAAAAAAACACAAATGTCACACAATGGCATCAAAGCGAAAATTTAAATGTTTATAGCCAAAGAGAAAGCAAAGAGGAGAACACTAGTTTTAGGTATGTTAACAAGACGATGGCGTCGAAGTCAGTGTTTTGAATTCCTACCATTTTCTAGAATTCTTGTTTGACATCCCTTTGACAATGAACGTACAAATTGATGGAGTCCCTATAATGCAATAATTGTTTCCTAATCTTTCTGCAATACAATAGCCAGTCGTTGGTGTGTCTCAATTCATGTTGGTGTGACGTTAACGTATACGTTTATTTAATTAATACCGTTGATGTTTTATTAGACTTGAAATGTAGTGTTTGAAAGGTCGTAAAAAACTTTGTTACTTTTAAATTACATTTTAAAATTCAAGAATATTCTATACTGGAAAAACTCCTTTTGTCTGTAAATACTCTGATGCAAGTGACATTCGTGGATGATGTAGAAATTGTGATTTGCTTCTTAAATTCATCAGAACCACCATTTAACTAAAAGTTTGTGTGCTAAACATTGTATCCCACACCATCACACTAATCTGTTGATTTGTGACATAAACTAAGGCAAAATTTTCATTTTTCAAACTGTAAACAATCCGAGTCACGTTATTTTCTAATTGTTGTTATTGACAAATTTGTGCGTTTTTAGTAAACCAAAGGCTCATACGGTTTCCTTAGGTCAAAGAAGCAAGTCTAGTAAGTCTGTCTTTACTACATGCCAAACCTTCAAAGACCATGACTTTAAAATGTGCGTATTAAATGCCAGATCTGTAAAAACTGATACTGTCAGCAATGATAAGGCTCAATCAATCTGTGACTTAGTACTGGACAACAAACTTGATGTACTTGCAGTTACAGAGACGTGCACGTGGCTGAGACAAGGCGAGACTGACAATCTGACAATTAACAAACTCCTACTCTCGGGCTACCATTTCAAGCAGTACACAAGAACCAATAAGAGAGGTGGAGGAATTGGCATTGTGTACAATAAGAAGTTCTCTTGTCGCATTCTAAATGTCAATATGGGTCAGACTTCTTTTGAACATTTATCACTTCAACTTACATCAAATGGCCAGTGCATGAATCTTACAGCTGTATACAGACCTCCAAAATCAACAAAGGGATTCTTTGAGGAATTCGGAGAATTACCTGATAAAATAGAAACAATTCCTGGAAAAATACTTATATGTGGAGACTTCAATTGTCACGTAGATGACACAACTAATTCTGATACTAAAAAGCTTCTCACTGTTTTGGACTCCCATAACCTTGTACAGCTGGTCAAGGAACCAACTCATACAGGCGGACATACTCTGGACTTGGTCATTGTAATAGAGAACGAGCTTCAAATAGACAACATCAAGTGTGACTATTCAGATAACTCTGATCATGGAGTATTGTTCACTGCCCGAATCACAGTACCAAAGAGACGACGACAGAAAATCGCCTATCGAAAGTGGAATGCAATTGACATTGAACAGCTAGGCCAGGACATTATAATGTCAGAGTACCACGACCTGTCTGTGAATGAGAGTGTTGAGTATTATGACAAGCAGGTCCGCCAACTCGTGGACCAGCATGCTCCTCTGAAGACTTGCACCATCACTACCCACCCCGAGTCTCCTTGGTACAATGAGGAAATACCCGCCGCTAAACGTGAGCGTCGTAAACTTGAACGACAGTACAGGAAAACAAAATTAGTTATTCACAAGCAGATTCACGACTTTCAAAGAAATCGTGTCTGTTCAATGATAGAGGCAGCAAAATCATCCTACTACAAACAGACAATAAATAATTCAAATGGGCAGAAGGAAGTATTTGCTGTCGCAAATAAACTTCTTTTCAAGCACAAAAGCATCACATTTCCTTCACATTCGTCTGTGAATGAACTCGTCGATCGGTTCTCAACATTCTTTCACGAGAAGATAATGCACATCCGGCAGTCCTTCCCACAAACAGAGGAGCCAAAAGATGACGGACCAGTTATTTTCATTGGTAAACCACTCTTACACTTTAAAATTGTCACAGATGTAGAAGTGTCCAAACTTATACTGAAATCACCAACCAAGTCTTGTAAGCTTGATCCTATTCCAACATGGCTTCTAAAGAAAACTATGAACCCACTGGTGCCCCTACTGACTCATATAATCAACACATCCCTGACTGAAGGTGTCATGCCAGTGCAACTCAAGCATGCAGTGATCACTCCTTTATTAAAGAAGAAGAACTTAGACCATGAGCAGATGAAAAACTACAGACCCGTCTCAAACTTAACGTTTGTCTCAAAACAGGTTGAACGTGCAGTAGTTACAAGACTCAAGGAACATCTCACTCTCAACGACTGCAATGAAGAGTTTCAGTCAGCATATCGTAACTTTCACAGCACCGAAACAGCACTGACAAAGGTTCAAAATGATCTCCTCAGAGGCATTGATCAAGATGGTGCTGCAATTCTTGTTTTACTCGACCTCTCATCTGCATTTGATACCATCGACCACAGGATACTCCTCTCAACTCTGCAGAATCGAGTCGGCATCGATGGGGTAGCTTTGAAATGGCTGGAATCCTATATTTCAGAGAGACAACAGTCCGTCATGATAGATGGACTGAAGTCTAATGCCAGAGACCTAACCTATGGAGTCCCACAGGGATCAGTGTTAGGTCCTCTACTCTTTACTGTTTACACTTCTCCTCGTGGCGCCATTGTCAGATGCTACAATTTAGGCCTGCACCTGTATGCTGACGATATGCAAGTCTACATGGCGTTTAAACCACTTGAAAATGCATCAGTGATGATCACATTTCAATCAGTTGAGAAATGTGTACATAGCATAAGGACATGGATGTCTTCTAACTTTTTAAAACTGAATGAAGACAAAACTGAACTTCTTGTTTTCTGTTCAAAGCGAAATCAAAAGTCTCTTTCCCTTCCAGATTTCCGCATTGGTGATTGTGTGATTTCTGTGAGCAAGGAAGCACGCAACTTGGGCGTGATTTTCGACACGTGCCTTAACATGGAGTCGCAAATCAACAGCATCTGTAAGCGTGCATATTTTCACATCCATAACATCAGCTTCATCAGGAGGTATCTCGATGCCAAGACCACATCAGCACTTGTCCAAGCCTTCATCACTTCAAGGATTGATTACTGCAATTCTCTCCTGTATGGGACATCTCAGCAGTTACTTGACAAGCTGCAACGCGTGCAAAATACCGCAGCTCGAGTGATTTCACGAAGTAGAAAATATGATCACATCACCCCTGTGCTCCAGAATCTACACTGGCTTCCCATCAAATACAGGATAGAATACAAGATTCTCCTGCTTGTCTTCAAATGTGTCAATGGACTGGCTCGAACCTACCTTACTGATACACTGAAACAATATCATCCATCTAGACCCCTACGATCAGGTTCCAAGTTGCTCCTGGAAGTGCCAACCACCAGATCCCAGTCATTTGGTGACCTTTCATTTGCCAAAGTTGGTCCATCATTGTGGAACAGTCTACCTATGGAAATACGATCGCTGGAGCAACTGCCACAATTTAAATCTTAGTTGAAAACTTATTTGTTCAGTATTGCATACAGAACCTTATAATTTCACTCAATCATTTCCAGGCTCATGTCCAAGCGCATTTGAGTTGTTTTCCAGAAAACAGCGCTATATAAGTGTTTTTATGTATGTATGTAAGATCTTAATTTTAAAACGCCACTTGATAAGTTTGGGTTTTTTGAAGCCACCAAAATCAGGGGCGAAAACTGGCCTTCATGGTCGAATATCCACTTTATTGAAACGCTATTGTACAGTTTGATGGACTTTTAAACCCAAATTAGGGATGTTGTGAATAATCTGTATCCCTGTGGCAAGAGAATAAAGAAAAATTGTGACCTGGATGTAGAGATTTGGGGTTTTGATGGCTGCTCTTTGATGCACACATCTTTAGTTCTTTTGACAGGAAGTGGCCCGTTGGAACGAACCAATAATGCGCAATAGAACGATGATAAATGATGCCAGACTAGTATAAATCATAAAACTTCGGTTTCAATATCATGCTCGAGGACGAATTCATTTCCGACAGTTTGTCGATGCATAATGGCACCCTTTGTTCCATTTCAAAGTGAATAACAAAATTTGAAACAATGATTCCCTTTTCTGTTGGTTAAAATTACCACATGATCTAGCGTTTACCTTTACATCAATTCTGTTTTAGATTTTTTCCAAAAAAGTCTTGAAATGGGTCTCAAATAATCAAGAGGTATGATATTTTCGATTTTGTGTACTAAAGCCGTAAACCATCATATGAAAAGGACGTTTTGGAAGGATATATCACATTTTTACTGTTTGATTTGTTTTTAAAACTGAATAAAAATTCGCAAAATCTCCTATGCATTTTTTTGGAGAGTATATAATCAACTTCATTCAGCATGAATTTTTTTTTGATGTGGCGTAGAGTTTCAGAGTATGTTAAATTATGGATATCGTTAACGTTTTCTAAAAATTAGACCACTCACATTAGATATACGCTAGATATTCCAAGTTTGAATGGTAATTTTTTCGATAGCGTGTTTGTCACAGTTTATTCTCTATACATTATAAACTTTTTTCGACATTTATAATTATTTTATTTGAAGTAGAGCTAAAATGTAAGAGAAGGATAATTGTTAATGTTGCCTTATCATCAGATCTCTCACACCACATAGACGCTAGATATTGTTTGAATGGCTATTTCTTGGACATCATTTTGTAAAACTTCTTATTTTCATAATCTAGATAAGGTAAGAAGATATGTCTTTTCATGTGAAGAAGATATTCGGTGGATGTAAAAAATAGTATGTGTAAATGATTGGTAATTTACGCAAGGTAAACTAAGATTGAATAGGCATTTCCTGAACTGTACATGTCCTTTTTCATGTGAAGTAAAATTTCAAAGTATATCAAAATATCGTTTATATAAATAACATTGAAACATTATACCACTCACGGATAATTATGTTGGATATTCCACATCTCCCAACGGCAAGGTGAAAACGTATCGAGCTACTCTCCTCGTTTTAGACCTTGCCATCACAACATCAAAAAAATCTTTTGAAAACTATCGAAAGGAAATTTTATATTAAACTTCAGTTTAAATGATTGTTTTCATGTTTTTGATGAGCAGTTAACTTGCAAAGGTAATAAACTAGTCAATTTGGTGTTCTTGAGGTAAGGAACAGAGAATTAGTGATGCCGCGGACCATAAACTTTTTTCCCTAAAACTGTAAAAGTTTTAACTTGTAGAAATTTTAGGAGGATTCCATTTGGCCAGCACAACTCATATTTTCTTTGATATGCAATACGTCAAGTATCATGTTATCTTACCGATTTCTAGCGTCCACTTGAACCCATTGACAGGAGGTGTACACTTCATTTGAGGTTCTGATTGTTTAGCTTCTCCTGACGTGTAACATTTGCCCTCGATAAGACACGAGTCAGCCTGCAAATCGTGTATAAATGATTAGATTCTTAGATTAGATTAGAGTGAGATTAAAAGTCTTATAACTTTTGACATTTCTGATGCCTATATGTTCACATTCTAATTTGGCATTTTTTGTTAGTTACATGCCCTTGAAATGAAAGATGGGGGGAATGATGATGCATTTTGATCACTAAATTTGGATTTTGGATTGCATCAATACTAAATAATTATGTCATGAAAAAGAATAATCATTGAAAACATATTTACCTTTTTGGTGCAGGTCATACTCTTGCGGTTACACTGGTGACATCTTGGGTCAGCTGCGATGAAGGTGAATGACTTGCTGTAGATTTGACCATTGTTGCTGACTTCAACATGGTAACCATGGACACCGATGCCATCGTTGGGAATACTGAAGGTCTTTGTGTCGGGGAACATACACAGGATCTTAAACATAACGTCGTCTATTAGTATAATGTATAGTATTAGTATTAAATCGAGTACCAAATTTTTTTATAAGAATTGATATAATTTTCATTGAGGAATTTTGCAAAATGTGTCTTCTTCATATTTTGTATTTTGTACTTTGTATTTGATTGTTTATCCCTTCCATACATACATTCTACGATAACGTGCATGCCTGATGAGCAGATACAAGTCACCCAGAAAAATTCTGAATGAGAACACTTTCCGAATTCCAAGTTTTTAACACAAGCCTATGATAAATAATAGTTACTTGACGGAAGTTTTCAAACACAGCTTTGCTCTCAGTTGAAGATGACTCCGTCTTCACGCCAGTGTCATCAATCTGTCGATCATAAGCTAGGGTAGTTTAAGTTAGCTCTAAGTACATTCAAAAGTCATTGTCAATTCTTGTATAAGCCTTCTACGCTTTGGAATACGTGTATAGTTTGGAATTCAGTTCGTTGTACATGAAGATACTCTTTTACTCACAATTCAAATACCATTTTCCAAAACGCTTTTAGCCAAAACCAGCACATTTTGTACCATCAAAGACTGTCGGACAGAAAACAGGTTTGATCTTAACTTTTTTGAGTAATAAAATTCATATTTTAAAGAAGACTTTCTAACAAGATTCATCAAGTCAAAACCGTAGATTGTTTACTCTTTGCTATTATCAAACTTTCTTTACGGCGAAAATAAAAAAAATTTCATCTTGATACATGTTACATTTAAAGCTGACCATTATCTCCTTGACACGACAAATTAGACCATCCGACTGATAGAAGTTGGTTCCAAACACGTGGGTGGCACTACAGGAAGTGTTGGGGTTGCCGAGGTCACAGATTCCGTTCCTTGTCAGTCTATCAACCATTGGAGGGATTTTGAGGTTCACAGAGCAGTCTTCTTCCACGAAGTCAGGTTTGCATTTACAAACACCTACAGAAACCAAATGAACTTTAAACTTATTTAAATAGTTGAAAGTAAAAGTTGATTGGAATGGTCACAAGTGATTCTTCACTTCATATAAACTGCATTACCTTTAACGAGAGTTATTAAAACTACTTTGAAGGAGTTTTACAGGTTTTGCATTTAACGAAAAGTCTTTCCAAAACAAACTGTAAATATTTGCAATCAAAGATGGTCATCAGATGGTGTCGTATCAAAGTTTTCCAACATGAATTGTAAATCATATAGAATTGCCATTTATAAAGTGAACGAATGAAACATTTTTACTTGAATTGACAACACCAAATATAAAATTTCAAAATCAAATAACCGAGTTGCCAGTGAACAATGCTTTTCTTTAACTTTCCCAAATGAATAGTAGTACTTTTAGGTTTTGATCAACAACTATGGAAATGCTTACGTTAGAAGCAAATATATCTCTCAAATGATAAAAAAACAGCCGACATAATAGTTGCATTTTAATGAATTGAAGTTCATTGCCTTACATAATTTTCAGCTTTTATCAATTATGAGAAATACTAATTTTGACATTTACGCTATTTGGAAAGAAGAGAATCAAAATATTACAGGCAGACAGGAAAATGATCTCATACTGTACTGACAATTTACTGCATACAGTACATATACAGTTGTATAGAAATACGACAGAAAGGTATCTAAGTATACTCGTAAAGCTACTGCACAAGGAGTTCAAATGACTACCATTCAAACAGTTGCCATTGTTGCTACATTCGCGTGGACACTTTGCTGCTGTAAAGATGACCTCGCCTTGTGAAGCTGCTCCTGAGGAGGTGGGCTTCCAGAGATCCAGATCCACATCCAGTATGTTGATGCACTGGGACTTGATTAATTCCAGAGCTACCGGAATCCAATCTGTCTCACCACTTTTCTGTAACAATTAATAAAAATACAGAATCTTCTATATCACATGTCTTTCAATAATACATTTGCGTTGAGCAGTCCCGAACTGAGGGTTTCACCTTCCCATTTTCCAAACCTTTTCAAGGGATTTGCTCAGAGATATATAACAAAACACTTGATCTTGAACTTTGATCTAGAATGGGAGTTTGTTTTAAATTCCTAGGGGGGTTAATATATATAGTTATACTCTAAATTCAAAACCAATTTCCAATTTCAAAATTTAAACAAAGTTGAACTTCACTCTTATGAACTCTTAAACTAAAATGATTTAAAGTACTGATCTTGCTGTGACCTTGACATTTAATGGGTTGTAACAGAAACGTTTTCAAAATCGTGTTCTTCTCTAAAAAATGTTTTTATTTATTTTCATTTTTTTTTTCATTTTTTACATACATCCGGTTTGACAACAGTAACAACAATATGCATATAATAACATGACAAAAGTTGACCATACATTAACAAATACGACGTATTGAAAACATGAAACATAAACGAAAATGGGTAATCCATGCGCTTTATGTACATAATCAATGTGAGCTATTTGTTACAACAGTAGATTGACGAGTTTATACATATTGTGAACGATTATAGGAGGATGACATCGGTGCCTATCGGTTCATAATATGGTTTGTAACGATGACCAGACTTTAACAAATACAACATTTTCATCAGACACAAAAATGTTGTGTTTTTGTTGCGTCACAGTTCTGCTCTATTTGGCTCAGTATGTAGTTATATGGAATAATCATGCTTTGAAAGTAATGTCTTTGACGAGTATGTTAATACTTTTGCGTTAATAGGACTCTGTTCTGCCCCTTTACTCCGAGCAATATATTAGCAATGATTAGATTAAAATAAATATTGACAGTTTCTAACCATTCTATAATTTGAACAACGAGTCACAGTACCAAAAGAATTTCACTTTCTAAGATACTTTCCGTTTAACACTTTTGAAAAAAATAAGAGTTTGATAGAATAACATCTTTCCAAAAGGTGTTAGTTGCAGATGGCAGTACTGTATTTCTAACGTATTGGAAATCTGAAAGCCAAAGTGCATTCATTTCTTTTTATCTAAATTAAAAAATAGTTCCCAATTTACGTATCCAACATAATTTTTGTGATACTATGATTCTTTGATATGAAATGTATAGACGATCTAGCATTAAGGGGCAAAAGGCCAATAGTTCACGTATTATGTAACTTAAGGAGGATCGATATGGTAGACCCTAAAGTGTTTCTCAAAATATGCGATGCACAAATTCTTCAACTTCAACTTTACTATATGGGGCGAACGTATTGGGGGGGGGGGGGGGGGGGGGGGTAAAACGTTATGATAAAATTGAAAAAGTTCATTTGCAGGCTTGTAAGAAATTTTAAAACGTAGGCATGAAGACACCCAATGTTAGTGTATATGAAGAATATGGACGTTTCCCGTTGTATATAGATGGTTTATGTAGAACTATAAAGTATTGGTTGAAACTAACTGAAATGCACTCAGGCAGAAAACCTAAAAAATCGTATGAAATGTTTTTATTTTTAGATGATATTGGACAAGATAATTACATATTACATATTATTACATATATTCGCAATGTATTTTGTTCACATGGTTTGGGATTTGTTTGGTTGTCACAAGGTGTTGGTGATAAACTACATTTTCTTAAATGCTTCAAAAATGTTTGTATAAATATGTTTTATCAATCTTGGCATTGCTCTCTTGATAACAGTTCACGTTACAGATTGTATCGAGAATATAAGAGTTTGTTAGAACCTGAAAAGTATTTAAGCATTATACATGATGTTGAACATAGAAATAGTTTTATCAAATTTAGAGAAGGATTATTAAGATTAACAATAAATGAAGGAAGATGGCTAAACATTGATATATCTCTACGTACATTTGTAAATACGGCATTGAAAACTTCATTATCTTCATCTTATTTGTAATCAAACGCCAAGTAATTTTATTTTTAAAGAATTGTTGAATTCCTCTCCTAATTCCACTTGCACGTGATGTTATCATCATTCCCTTTACCTCGTATTGTATAAATCATTCAACTTCACTATCACCTCATTAATATCTTTCAGAATTTCTTCTTTCTCATGCATATCATGTCTAATCTAATTGCTTTTCATTACACTCAAGTTTTGTTTTCAATGTTGTTTCCTTTTCGGCATTCATTTTCTCTTAAGTGGATGAGTAATATATAGTTTTTCTTCTTATCATTAATAATAATGTTTCCCATTATAATTGGTCGTTAATTAAAAATGTACTGATACCATCTTGACAGTCTGTTCTATACGAATCAAGAGTAGATATGATCGTATCTTTTTAAAGTTCTATATATTTTCTATCTGTAAAAAGAGAGTAATTGAATTTCCAAAACCCTTTTCCGCGAGCAATTGTCGACAGCTTGATCGTTGACTCAATCATGGAGTGGTAATAATTTATTATTGTTGGATTTCACAAGTATCGACAGAGGGCAACAAGTTATGGGATATAAGAACAATCTAGTCTTGCTTGCTTTAAGGTAGTAGGCTGGCGCCAGGTTAATCTTTTGTTTTCATAATCTTTAAGATCAAATATTTCAATAATTTCCGAAAGCATTTCCTTTCATTTAGGGTGGTTTATATCTTTATAGTTATATGAGTCAAGCATTTGATTGGTCACTAGATTCCAATCCCCACATAGACAAATCTCATCACTATCAGATTGCGTACGAGCATATCTACAATCAGTGCAAATATGTTTGGTTCATCCTTATTCAGACCATTTATGCTTATAATTGTATAGGTTATTTCATTTGACAATACTTTGATGGCAACTAGGTTCCCATCCTACGAAATGATGAATCTAAAAACAAGACCATTATTTCTCAGGCAACTAAAATAACACTCTATATGAAATATTAATCTAAGAAATAACAACTAAATTGTTCAAGTCTCATGCTCCACTTCATTTACCCATCTTCGGTGTTCTTTACTTTAGGCTCTTTTAGACCTAAAGTAAAGAACACCAAAGATGGCAGGCTATCATCTAGATTGACTCGTCCTCTCGATGACGTCGGATATTGAAGAATGTCAGTTTAATACCGCCAAAGACCATTTAAAATGTTTTTCATTTAAAAAATCATTGTACTTGATAGATTTTTTAGAAAGAAGAGATAGATAGAAACTTTTGAGTCGTGACAAAATAGATAAAACGGCAATAAAAGGCATTTATAAGGAGGAATTATATTTCGTCAATTCACAGTTGCAGTCATTGCTCTATTCATTTGATTATATTAATGCGCGAAAAAACAACGTCAACTATTAATACAGTTACAGGCATTTTTTTGGTTGGTTATAAGATTGGAAACAATTGCAAACATTTGGACCTGTAAATTTGGATTTTTAATAAAACAAGAACGTTAAGATTTATTAACAACGAAAGGGGGATTCGAACCAGGGACCTCTTAATTGTCAGCAGCGCTCTTACCTGTTGAAATACCGAGGATCCGTGCCAGTTGATGTAAATGTGTCTGTGTCATGTTTGGTTTTTTATTTTTCCCTATAAATATATATTAATATTGCAATAAAATAGTTTTTAATGTAAGGAATCAAGGTTTTAGTTCTAAAACCCTAAGCAGGGGGTATTATAAGTAGTCTTAAATAGTATTCTTGTCAAGACATATCAAACCCGCGAAATGGATCACTAAAACGTTTTTCAATTATTTGTATGTAAAAAAATTTAGTTGAAACACCGTAATAAAAAAAAATATGTTGAAACCATTTTAGGAGTCTTCCGCGGGAGTGTAAGTCCAATAATAACCCGTTTGCATCGTGTTATGGAAATAACCTGTGCTCGGGCTACGCCCTCGCGAGGTTATTTTCCATAATCCTTCGGTACTGGGTTATCATTTACTACCTCATGCAGGATATTTACGATCCCAAAACACGCGTTTATGTTAACCTCTTTTAATCTAATAGTTTGACTGACTGACCTTTTTAAACCAAAACAATTCATGATTAGGTTGACACTTTCTAAAAAGTCATATCTATTCATAAAAATAATAGGGCCGAGGTCCGAGGGAATACTAACAGGCTTGAATTACTTTACGTAGTAAATAGTAACCTATGCCGAGGTTGATACGGGTAATATCACCCCGAGGGAACCGAGGGGTTATATTTCCCGTATCAACCGAGGCATAGGTTACTATTTGCCATACACGCCGAGGAAAACATAGTTAAATTAATGTTTTAATCGTTGTTGGAACGCAGTAATGTCAAAATTAAAAGAATAATTGCCCATTTATCACATTTCGTCCAATACATTATGAATGCAAGACAGAGTACACCCCACGAGCATAGCGTGGCAGCAAGAACAACTTATCCGTGTGCAATACTTTGCACGAGATTTACGAGCTCGTCTGTTGTCGTGAAGATCGCATTGTCCAATCAGCAAGCAATGTCGCGGTGACGTATGCGCCTGCGTGTAAATGCACGTGCTCTTATCATTTGACTTGACAAAGCGACGAGACAGCAAGGATAGTTTCAAGATGGCCAACACGTGCTTGTCGGAGTACTCTTACAGCGAAGAAAACTTAATGGATAATATTTTTCGAGAGCCCAGCTCAAGAAAACGCTACAGTAACTACATACGTCCAATAAAGGAACAATTTTCGGATATTTGCTGTTGGAGCGCAAGTGTGTGAACAGTGGAATGTGCCGGACTATCCATAATCAACGCATATTTTATTATTCACTGGATTATATTGTCATTTTTGTGTTACGATGCAGTTGGGCATTCTTTGAATGTTAATGGATCAGCGACACGTCTTTTCCAGACAGAAACACATCTGCAGCTTGTGTACACGGATTATCCATGTTGAATGAAGGTAAGGGATATGTTAGTCCAACTGCATATTTCTTTCAATGAGTGCAAGTTTTTAATACTAGCATTACATGAACCATTAGTTCACCTGTCAAAGTCTTAAAACATGGTTGGCATGAGCTATTGTTTGTACTCATTGTTGAAATCAACATTTCTGTTTCGAAATTGGTGTGCTGAGATTGACGGAATTGCTACTGTGTTCCTAAATAAGTGTTCACGATTAAAGATATATTGGCATAAATGCAAAAGAAACATTTGAGCTTTGAGTATAAACTTTTTAACATTTTAATATAATGATGTAAATTAAGTGGAATTATATTTTTCTTACAGGTAACAAGTGGATTGAAAACATCAGGGATTTACAGGACAGCATCTACCGAATTACGAAGATCACCCCGTACCTGCACACAAACCGAAATCACGCCTCTGACAGAAAACCCAACTGTTGAAGGTTTCAGGAACTAATAAAGGAGTTGACAATGTACCGTTTTCATGAAAGAATAAAAAAATTGAAAGCTTGTCATGTACTTCATACGAAACCATTGATAAAATCGTCACTCCAAGTCGATACTTATCATATTGACCTAGGGAGTTATGAGATATCTTACCTTTATGCCATCTTTCGACCCCATAACATTTATACGGAGGTGTTTTTTTAAATATTACTAGAGGCGAAGACGAGAGTAATATTTAAGAAACACCGACGTGTTTTAACCGAGGGAGGATACTGAAAGTCGAGGCGAAGCCGAGATTTTCAGTATCCGGACGAGGATATGAGTTAGCTAAATGTATGACGTCACGAAAGGTTGGATATCTCATAACTCCCAAGGTCATTGGCAAGGTCTGATATCAAATAATGCCCTAGGGCGATATGGATGAACAACCGATGATGACGTCATAAGAGGTTGATATGAGAATGAACCAATGATAAGGGAATGGGACCATATCATCCCTAGGTGTGTATTTAAAAGGATGATGCGTGCGTGTACAATTCGCATGTGCTTACCATGCGCCTTTGAGTTGCCACTTATAGTGGGTGTAACGTTGAAGTTAAATGATAGCTTAAGCATGTTTCAAACAAATTTTTCATTCGGAAGAAAGGGAAGATTGTATCAGTATATTGTCAGTAGTTTGTAGATTTCCTACCTTGATAGAAACATTTCACAATATATTGATTGTGCTCTTACGTACCAAACATACCAAATGGTGGTTATCTAATGAAAAAAGTAAAGCTAAAGTGACCTTTTTATGAAAACGATTAAACGCCAAAAGAAATGTTACACCTCTTAGAATGTGAATATCATAAAAAGTGACCTGTTCAGAGGAAATTGCTTTGATGTGTTGTAACACTCCAACAGTTTAGAGGTTAAGGACAATTGACCCCACCCATGAAGAATAAGAAGATAAATAGTTGCCTTTGTAAAATTTCCGTGATTCATTGTTATTCAACACCCGCAAATTTAGTTTAAAACCGACGGCGTAAGCAATAGCGAAAATCTGTTTTTTAAATTTATCATGTTTACAAGGAATTCTTTAGTGATTTTAAAACTCACGACCTTGAATGTGAACATGTCAACATACAAATTTGCTCTTATTTCTTTGCAAACAATATTTGTTAACTCTAATTATGTCATAAAGTTAAGTTATGAATATAATTGTTAATTTTATGTTTTTTCTATTAAGGCATTGCAGTATTGACATACAGTAATGCAGGAAAAAGGAGTTTGAAAATAATATGAAGTAAATAGAAACAAATAAGCTTTTAAAAGTGACGATTTGTGTAAAATATTTATTCTTTATGAAAGCAAATATTTGTCGAGTTTTGTTGAAAATTATATGTTTCATAGTTGATACAGACTTGAATATGATTCAAAAGGAAAAATTAAATGTCACAAGAGTCAAATTAGCCTTATCAATATAATATCAATACCAGTATAATAATCTACACAGTTATAATTCAGTCTTAATGTTATTAGACTTAATTTATTATTTATTTTCTGCTTTAACACTCTCAGTGAAATCTAAAAAAAATTAAACAATATCACCATCTGACCGGTACGGATGCTCAGTAACAAGGGTATAATGCTGTTCGGTACAAGTCTGGACTGGTACGGCTAGTCCCAAGTTGACCGCCTAAATTTTGACGCTTTCGACAAATAAATATGTTGATCAAATTACATTTTCATAAAACCTGAAGTATGAAGATAATTTTTTAATAAAAAAATTTCCTCCAACTCTTATATCTCCATAAAAATGCCATAAAAAATTCGTAAATGCCACAGCAAAACGCCTCATTTAACCATCAACAGTTTTACTCCATCCTTAATATTTCATGTTTTATATTATTATCTTTATTTTAATATATAATGATTGATATTGAAAGTATTATGGTGTCTCATAGGCCTTGTAGGCCGGGTGCTACCTTTTAATCTGTAAGTTTTTTTATCATGTGATATATTGTTTTATCCTGCAATATGTGAAATATATACTTGTAAGCACGTGACACCGAAATAAAATACTTTTCTTCTCTTCTTCTTCTTCTTCTTAAAGGGGCAGTAGCACGTTTTTTGACAATTTTTTTTTTAAATTTTTGACTGATAATTGTTAGTTAATTTTAAATGAAGTAGTTTGACAGTGTCCAAAATCTCATTTAACAATGCAATTGTAACGAAGTGGTTGTTTCGTGGTCATATGTACCATAATTCACCAGAAGCCTTCTATTTATATAATTAGTTTTGGCCGTAATAGCATCTTCGTGCCATGTGCGTTTAACGCATGCACAATTGATCATTTACCGTCAATTTGGAATAAAACTTCTCAACTAATTTGTCTTAATTATTGGCTTCAGGTGAGTTATCAATTCACAGAAACACATTCCCCTCGCCCCATTGTACACATAAACATTGTTGCATATTATTTCATGTATTTTATCTATCTTACACATGTGTTCATGCTATTGAAGTAGGTGTAAGGGTAGAGGTATCAGTCGTCTGTGATCGCGCCATTGACGCGTCAGTCGATTTGTCCAGGGATATGGTTATATCAGTTGTTACTGTGTTCCTAATGTATGTATACATATTCTAGAGAGGTTTTCTCATTGAATGGACTAAACAAGGTTGTAAGCAAAAAGTAAGTTGTTCAGCTATATTGAATTACAGGCTAGCAGTAATTTTGTAGCGGTCAATTTAAGAGGTCACAGTTCAGAGTAGCGTCCCTTGGATGAAGTTGAGAGCGGAAGTAAACAAACAAGACGATGTATATCGCTAGTTTCAATTACTTTGCGTCAGTTGGTATGTAAGGACAATATAATTTGATTGATTATATTAAAGTGTTTTCATCACTAAGTCTTTTGTAAGATTAAGTATTGGTTTAGTTGCGTGTCAGTGATTCTAGGCCGTGTCACTGTAAGTTAGTGACATGACGTAAATTTGTCGTTATAAGTTAGATAGATGTATTTGTTGGTCAAAGTGTTTCAAGTTATTATGGTTTGATAGTTAGCCAGGTTAAGGATGGCATAATAATTTCCAAGTGCTATTCGGTCACAGTAATTAGTGACATGATTTAGTTTGGTATGTATTCTAGATCTGATGCAAGGTAGACTCAGTATATTATTAGGCACTGTTAATTCTTTTAATGTAGATAAGGAGTCATCATTGTTTTTGTCAGTTTCAAGGAAAGATGTAAGTTTATTCAGTAATTCTTTTGTCAATTTCCATAAATATGTTAATTGTTTTTGGTAATGTAGATCTAAGTGAGTTTAGGTTCTTGTGATTTATTGTGGAGATAAATCAATACTTACTTCAGTAATATGTATTAATGAAGGTGTTGTAGACTTTTGTTCAAATGATGGAAATAAGATTATTTCAAGTACACTCATGGCAAAAATTGTTATCACCCCCTAATATTTAATGAAATTGGAGTTTATATCACATTGTATGCATGGCAATGTTGGTTTTCCATGGAAATGTCATTACAGGC
The DNA here is from genome assembly GCA_916613615.1 of Steromphala cineraria. Taxonomy (NCBI): domain Eukaryota; kingdom Metazoa; phylum Mollusca; class Gastropoda; order Trochida; family Trochidae; genus Steromphala; species Steromphala cineraria. The sequence continues at coordinate 60,390,205 of OU744734.1, read as the reverse complement.
ATGAAGTTACATTAACTCACACTTAACAATGAACAGTGTCAGCGGTTTCATGTAGACCACGTGCATTTCATTGAAATGATGGAAATTTGTCTCCTTAGGTTTGTCATTTCCATCGATTACTATAGACCTCTTTCATAAGATACAGCTTCACGACTATAGTTTCTGAAAAGCATAGACCATGCCTGGTCCCACTCCACCAGGAATCAGACATGAAATCATTGGCATGAGTCGTGGTGGCGCTTCGAATCGTGTCATTGCTGCAGCATGTAACGTCAGTGTTAGAACTGTTCAAAGGATTAAAAGACTGCACGCCATACAGGGAAATGTTGTTCCGAATAAGTCTTCAGGCCGTCCCAAGAAAACTACGGTTCGTCAGGATAGAATTCTTCTTCGTTTGACCCGACGTCATAGACGTCTTTCGTCTTTGACTCTTGCACAGAGATGGGGGGCTCATATTAATACGCCCATTTGCCGGAGAACTGTAGTGAACAGGTTGCTCCAGCATGGATATAAGGCAAGAAGACCTGTCATCAAACCATTCTGGACACTGGCCAACCGCAGGGCACGGCTTGCTTGGGCGCAGCAGCACCGCAGAATCCAACTTGGACATTGGCGTCACGTCATATTTACTGACGAGTCTCGTTTCCTACTGCATAAGGTGGACAGGAGAATGAGAGTGCGACGTTTACGTGGGGAAAGGCTCAATGACGACTGTCTGCAGCATCAGGTTGCCCATGGTGGCGGTTCTGTACACGTATGGGCAGGAATACACCATAACGGTAAAACGGATCTTGTCGTCCTTCAAGGAAACGTCAACCAGAGGTCGTACAGACGTCTTCTTGAAACCGTTTGCCTCCCACATGCAAGAAGAGTGTATGGCAACAACTTCCTGTTGCAGGACGATAATGCACCAGCCCATCGTGCACGTACAGTGAACGCTTTCATTCAGGCACAAGGAGTAACAAGATTGCCCTGGCCTTCAAAAAGTCCGGATATGAATCCGATAGAACATGCTTGGGATCAGCTTGACCGTGCACTTAGAAGACTGGACCCTGCTCCTGCAAATTTACAGCAATTGCGGGCTGCTCTTGTGAATGAATGGAACAATTTGGCTGTTGCAAACATCAACACACTGATAGACAGTATGCCTGCCCGAATTATCGCCCTTGAAAATTCCAGAGGCGGTGCTCCCCGATATTAGGCTTGTAAATATACTCTTACATGACTGCAGAATGAAATAAAACCGACAATTGAACTTGAAAATGTAATTTGTTTTATTGATACCCATCCAATTGATACTATATGGATACTGTAAAAAATTGCCCTTTTTCACAGGGACCATACATATCCTAGTAGAATTTCTTAAATTGGCCAGCACAAGACCAAAATACAAGCTGGTATGTTTTACGAATGTTTTTCCCAATCACACAAATCATTCTGACAGTTATTGCATGTTTGATTATTTGTCAACACTCAGTTAAACTTGACGTAGCGTTCTCAGTCTGGGGGTGACAACCATTTTTGCCATGAGTGTATGTATCAATATTATGGCCAGGACTAAAGGTATGACAGGTTCTCTATTTGTTGTATATGATTCTCCCAGTTAGCTTCTCTGATTTTGTCAGTCATGGTATTCAGCTAGTGTGACACTGCTGTCCCAGTATTTGTTAAGATGAAGGTAGCATTCAAGGGAGATAACTCTGTCACCTTTGTCACTTCATCAGTTCCCCAGGCAGTTGCATTCAAGGGAGATAACTCGGTCACCTTTGTCATTTCAGGAGTTTCCCAAATGGTTGTATTAAGGGAGATACTTTAGACTTGAATATTCATGTAGTAGAATATGAATGTAAATGTATGTATTGATATTTGACAGAAGTTCCAAGTTTATTTTTATGACCATAAGGTTCAAGTTCAAGTTGATTCCAAGTTAAGGTTACCAGTTGTTATAGTTTAGATAATATCAAGCAGAAGTTATGTAATAATAAGACATGAGCCAATGTGGTTAAGAAAATGATTTAATGTCATTGTCAGGATGTCAGAATGTACCATGTGCGTTTAACGCATGCGCAATTGATCATTTACCGTCAATTTGGAATAAAACTTCTCAACTAATTTGTCTTAATTATTGGCTTCAGATGTAAAGACCCTGACCACAAAAACAGCTGTACCCGACTCTGAGGGCAAACCATTTACAAAATCATCCATAGTCGGAGGACAAAGTATGAAGAATCACATAAAATCTATTGGCGGCCATTTTTGTGTGAACACCTTTAATTCATTTTACATAAGAAAAAGGAAGCACATGGCTAAACTTTACGTTATATATTTGAATTATTACTGCTCCATTTAGTTTTAATACATTGTCTTTCAATTGTAACCATTCATTTTCATTTTCCTGACATCACCTTATACTCCCCCTAAAAACGTGCTACTGCCCCTTTAAGCTACAACCCTAGTGAGTGGAAGTAATTCCAGCAAGCTGTTTTCATTCTTCAAAAAGTATTTATCATTCATATTAGTTAAAATAAGGAAACTCATCAAATTATTTCTTTTTAAAGTCAAAAGGCCATAAAATTATTACTTTTCAATGTCATTATTTCACCAAACTTAATAGTTTTCAAAGTAATCAATTCACAAGTTATAACTTTCCAAAGTCAACATTTAAGCAAACTTATAAGTTTCTAAAGTTATCATTTCACTAATTCTTCCTCTTCAAGTCATCATTCAACACATTATTTCTTTTCAAAGTCAACATTTCACCAAATTACTTCTTTTCAAAGTCAACATTTCATCTAATTAGTAATTTCAAAGTCAAAATTTCATCAAATCATTTCTGTTCAAAGGATTTCTGTTCACCCATATTTCTTTTCAAACTCAACAATTCATCTTTTATTTCTTTTCAACATTTTATGAAATCATCACTTTTCAGTCAACATCTCATAAAATTTGTACTTTTCAAAGTCACCATTTGATCAAATTATTACTATTAAAAATAAACATTTGATCAATTATTTCTTTTCAAAGTCAAATTTCACCAATTACTACTTTCCAAAGTCAACACTTCACCAAACATATTAGCTTTCAAAGTCATCATGTCAATTATTGTTTCTCTTCAAAGTCATCATTTCACCAAATAATTACTTTTGAAAATAAACATTTCATCAAATCATTAATTTCCAAAGTCAACATTTCATCAAATTAATACCTTTCAAAGTCAATATTTCACCTTTAGTTCATTTCAAAATCAATATTTCATCAAATTATTTCTTTCAAAAGCTATCATTTCACAACTTATTTCTTTCACAAGTCAACATTTCATCAAATCATTTCTTTCAAAGTCAACATTTACCAATTATTTATTTTATTATTATTACTTTTCAAAGTCAACATTTCATCAAATTATCACTTTTCAATGTCAACTTTTCACCAATTGTAACTTTCCAAAGTCAACATTTCATCAAACTTATTAGTTTTCAAAGCCATCATTTCACTATTGTTCCTCTTCAAAATCATCATGTCATCAAATTATTTCTTTCCAAATTCAACATTTCACCAAACTAATTAGTTTTAAAGGTCATCATTTTCACTAATTGTTCCTCTTCATTTAACCTGAAAGTTTCCAAAGTGTATCTCAATAGTATGTCAAATATGAACTTTGTATGCAAAGTTTGTTTGTTATCGACAATTTTTTAATAAATTTGTTTCCGCCAACTTCTATATCTCCATAAAATGCCATGGCATTTAGAAATGCCATGGCGTTTTGCTGTGGCATTTACGAATGCCATGGCAAAACGCCATGGCGTTCAGAAATGCCATGGCAAAACGCCATGGCATTTTTATGGAGATATAAGAGTTGTAGGAAATTTTTTTATTAAAAAATTATCTTCATACTTCAGGTTTTATGAAAATGTAATTTGATCAACATATTTATTTGTCGAAAGCGTCAAAATTTAGGCGGTCAACTTGGGACGTCGACTAGCCGTACCAGTCCAGACTTGTACCGAACAGCATTGTATCCAACCTGCTCAATGGGATAAAGCTATTCAAAATATCGGTGTACATCACAATAACTCCTATCTCGTGACCTTGATCTTGCCGACGACGCTACCTTGCTGTGCCCTTAATGATTAATAGCTTGTAGCCGAAATTTAAATTGTTTACTTCTCCAAAGATGAAATATACGAAGTTAGAGCTTCATAGCACAAAAACTTTTAAAGTTATCGCGTTAACAAGGATTTTTTGCGGTGATTTCATAACTTGTGACCTTGAAAGCTTAAGCTTCTTGAAAAAAGTTAATAGCCATTAGAAAGAATGCGGCGACAGCACAAAAACTGATATTAATTAATAGTAAGTTATATATCAGATTTTCTCAAAGAATTGTCATGCAAAAGGTGACTTAAGGAGGTTATTTCTCGCATCGTTTTGTAGATGTAAATAGATATCATTTTCAAAGGACTTTTTGGAGTTTACAGCCACCGAGAAGCCTTTCCGACTGGAAAAGACATTAACATGCGTTACCTGAGCACCAGTGCAACTGACACGCATAGGCGAGAATGAACTCGTTCACGTAAGAATAGTATATCGCAACACTTGCTGATGAATGTAAAAAGTGATGAATCTTCGGATTGGTCTTCAAAACTTACTATATTCTAGACCAAAACTCAGCTAATTAGAACATGGGCTAATGAACATTACATGACTTGATATGCCTCTGGGGAGAGAATGTGGGCCCGCACACATTCATAAATTGTTTTTTGGCCTTTACATACAGGCAAAACTGATGCGATTTTTTTATTCCAGATATTTTTCATTATTATATGATTGAGGGTGTTATCGATGCAATAATTCTATCTGATAAACTTGGTATTCGATTTGCCTTAATATCTGATAAAGATGCAAATTAGGTCAAAACACAAACTATATTTTCTCTACATTCAGTGCATGTCATGCGAGTCCTAAACCGGTCGCTAACCATTGATTACGTCAACGGGAGTTTTCAGGTTGAGTTTTTGAATAAACATTCGTAAACAAACACCCATCAAGGTAAACTTATCATGCACTCTTATTGTAGAAATAGATTGCTTATAGAAGCATTTCAAGTTGTTTTCATCTTGCGTTTACAGCAAAACATATGAGCATGCAACTAACAATATCGGTTATCGAACAAATATGTGCTTCGATTATTTACCGTGTCAGTTAAAAAATTATCAGCAAAATCATTAATCTCATATAATACGAATATAATTATATGTATTATACTCGCCAAAGGCTGACAAGATACAGCTTCTATATCTAGTATATGATATTAATGATACGGAAACACACTCGGTTAACAGTCTCTATTTATTGAATATAAAAATAATACGACAGAAGTTGAGCTGATAAATAATATAAACTTTTGTTTTGTCTTTGAAGGCCTACAAGAACAGAAACGAGTTCACGTTTGAATGTTTTTTCTAGGCCTCGGGACTACATTTCCATTTTTCGTTGTCAAAAACTGCAAAAAGGCATGAAGGGGAGGTTTTTAACTGACGCAGGCGGAAAACAGAAACGAATTGTTTCTAGGCCATGTTATAAACTTACAACAATGTCAACAGCACAGCCATCGAGGACTCCAGCTACATCTAACCCAGGCAGTTCCCTACACTTGTTGAAGGACGCATACTGTTCAAACACCTTCAAGCATTTGCTTCGAGCTGCTGGCAATGTCCAGGTACTGCGTACAACTCTCTGGAAATAAATGTAGATAATCCTTTGATCAACTGCTGATTTAAACAAGGAATGACACAGATTCTTAAGATTGTTTGTTAACAAATGTATTCAATCACAAGGCATTTTTAAAGCCTTATTGACTAGTTATCCAAGCTTTTATAATAATTTCTCTGGTCATTTACACACTAACACAATTTTTTTATTTTAAATAGAAACTGAGGAGGACATGGTGACATTCTGTGGACATAAACATGAGAGTATCCATTTAGATACACAAACATTTTAGACTTGACAACGGTTTAATGAATAAGCCAGACAGCAAGCATTGTTTTAATACCCTGACAGCTCTTCTTCTATCAGTCCTCTCTTCGGGTACCCAATCTTCTTCATCGAGATGAGAATCTCTCTTGACTCGATTCACACACGGTTTGTCTTTCCAATTCATACGAGTACAACTCATGCCAGTTTTCCAGTTACATGTTACATTGTCGTCGAAATACGTTTTGGTATGATTTGTTTGGGGACAGAGGCAAATTTTGTGACTGACTAAATGTCCTCGTGATGGATCCTTTACAAATTCGTCACTATTGACAACATCTCCGAGTCTTTAAACAGAAAACAACAAATTAGTTTTACAATGATAACAACATCCAGAAGCCCTTAAACAGAAAAATACCAATTCAAAATAACAATAACGACAACATGATTATGATAATATAATTGCAAACAACTTTGTTGTAAATTTAAAGTATTGTGTAGGTTGAAGGGCCTGCACGGCCAAATTGATTGACTGACTAGATAGGTGATTGATGCATTCAATTTGTTTACAAAGACGTCCCTATAAACATCATCAGCAAGCCTTAACACAGGAAATGATTATCAAAATAAATTGCCGTTTAAAAGAAAGTGCATAGTTTAGTAATATTGTAGTTGCAGAGAAATAATATTACTTAAATATGACATATACAATGTCTCGTGAGTCACAACAATCTTCAAAGAAATTTACTTATTTAGTATTTATTGTTGAATGTTGACATGTAGAGCCAACATGCATGTGGGCCAACTTTCATACATATGTGAAAAGTTAAAAGTTGTTAAACAGACACCACACAAAAGCAGGTATCACACTCGATGTTACCTATTAAGCATCGATAGTCATACATACTCAACTGTCTCCTCATGGTTGCCGCATATGCATAAGGAGATAGATGTAGGATTCAGTGTTATTTTATAGAGAGCTTGTATCAGCTGTCACATTTGTTTGGTTGCTATTGTCGATGTCGAAGTTGACTCTCTTGATAGTTACACATATGTTCTATAGGGTTGGGATGGGTGAACAAAATGGTCATTGCACAATGTCATCATTATGTGGATGAAGACTGTGGTCTCGTGTTGGAAATGCATTGATGCTGTTCAATGATAAGCATTACCACATTGTCAGAGTCCATGGGTTATCTCTTAACATTTTTTAGCTCATCAGATCTGAAAGGGCTTATGGCATGTCATTACGTTCGGCGTCCATCCGTAAATTGTTCACTTTTTCGACTTCTTCTCCAGAACCTATGACTCTAGTGAGCTGAAATTTGATGTGCAGACTCCATTGCAAATGGGAATTTTAAATTGTAGATTTCGTGACCACAGGGGTCAAAACCGTAAAATTATATTTTAATCTTCTTCTCCAGTTCCTAAAGGTCGAGAGAGCTGAAAAGTTGTATGTAGGCTCCTTGACCAATGGGAATTCTCAATTTGAGGTTTGGCGATCCCTTGACCCCAAATGAGGTCACATTGGTCTAAATCTAAAAACTTAGTTTCATCTTCTCCATTTCCGAAAGGTCTAGAGAGCTGAAAAGTTGTGTGTAGACTCCTTGGCCAATTGGGATTCTAAATTGTAGACTTTGTGACCCCATGATCCCAAATGGGGTCAAGGGGGACAAAACCTTAAAAACATATTTTCATCTTTTTCTCCAGTTTCAAAAGGTCAATAGAGTGTCGACTCCTTGGACAATGGGTATCCTAAGTGGTAGATTTCGTGACCCCAAACGGGTAAACAAATTGACAACCTAATTTCATCTTCTAACCTAGTTTCATACCCTAATAAGGGCCACAGAGGCCAGTCCCTTAAAATCTATTTTCATCTTCTTCTCCAGAAGCATAATGCCTAGAAAGCTGAAACTTTGTGTACAAACTCCTTGACTAGTGAGGATTTTAAATTGTACATTTGGTGACCCTATGGCCCCTTCTATGGGTGTGGGGACCACATTGGCCACACCCTTAAGCAAAATCAGATGTAAAGCCTCATGAACTACAGAGCCAACGGCTCTATTTTAAGCTCATCCGGCCTGTAAGACCTGATGGGCTTATGGCATGGCATGGTGTCCGGAGTCTGTCCGTCCATCCGTCCGTAAACTTTATGGAATTTCAAATTCTTCTCCAGAACCATAAGGCCTAGAAGAAAGCTGAAACTTGGTGTCCAGACTCCTTGACTAATGAAGACTAAAGAATGTAACTTTGGTTGCCCTGTGGCCCCTAATTCGCGCCACAGGGGGATGCCCTAAAACCTATTTTCATCTTCTTCTCCAGAACCATAAGGCTTAGAAAGCTGAAACTTTGTATACAGACCCTTCGACTAGTGAGGATCATAAATTGTAGCTTTGGTGCCCCTGTGGCCCCTAATAAGGGCTACACCCTAATATCATATTTTCATCTTCTCTAGAAGCATGAGGCCTAGAAAGCTGAAACTTTGTGTACAGGCTCCTTGACAAGTGGGGAGTATAAATTGTAGCTTTAGTGGCCCCCAAAAGGAGCCACGCCCAAAAAAACCTATTTTGATATTCTTTACCCGAACCATAAGGCCTAGAAAGCGGAAACTTTGTGTACAGACTCCTTGACTAGTGAGGATTATAAATTGTAGCTTTGGTGGCCCTTTGACCCCTATTAAAGAGACACAGAGTATGTTGAAAGGATCACATATGTCAAATTTTGAAATCGATGTTATTACATCGGGAACCACTAACTGTTACTGAAAATAATAAGGTAATGGTCAATGAGTACATTAGAGCGAAAATACGGCTATTCAAAGTCGTGATTTTGATCGAAAACCGGACAATGTAGCTCGATTGGCGCGCGCAAATTCGCAAACGTAATTTCAAAACCTTGTCATAAGCTGACAGGAAGATGTATTCGATTCGATAGCGTTTATTGGGTATTGTAACTAATGGGTAGATTAATTGGATGCATAATTTCGAATATTAAACGTATTTGAGATGTTTTCTTGAATTTTCCATAAAATCAATCATTTATGAGATATTATGCATAAATGGATATATTTGCAAGTCCAATGATGAGATATGAACTTCAATCAGCATATTAGATATTTCCTAGCTTATCAAAACCAAATAAAATTTTAAGAAAGATCTGTGTCACTTTAAGGGCCAGAGGGGCCACGCCCTAAAAACTTATTTTCATTTTTTTCCCCAGAGGCAAAAGGCCCAGAAAGCTGAAACCTTGTGAATATACTCTTTGACTATTGAGGATTTTGGTTTATAGCTTCTGTGGCCCTGTGGCCTTGTGGCACCTAATAAGGACCTCAAGGGCCAAACCCTTTAACCTAATTTCATCTTTTTCTCAAGAAGCATCAGGATTAGAAAGCTGAAACTTTGTTTGCAACCTCCTAAGTTAGATAAGGAGGATTCCAAATTGTAATATTTGGTGACCCTGTGGTGCAAAGTTAGGGGGGAACCATATTTACCACACCCTTAAACAAAATTGATATGAAGCCTGATGAGCTACAGAGCTACTGGCTCTATTTTGATTATTCTGCTGGCGTTCCTCTGGACATTTTTTTTGTTTACATGTGTGTCGTGTACCTCATCAGCTGTGTTTACGCCATTTTTTTCTTATTTATTGCCCGTGTAAAAGTTCAAAACCTTAATTTGAAAACAATCTCTGTCCTGCATGTTCAGTCATTCAACGTATCTTTGTATAAATCTCTAGAAATTAAATTAGCTACATGTTTTGTGACCAAATGTATAGGTGTGTACTTTCTTTTGAACGTCAGTTTTTATCAACTACATAACATTTCCAAAATCAAAATAAATAATAATTTAGTATTTTTCATACCTGTCAACCGTTTCTCAACTTGAAATTGTCCCGGAGACATGCAGATTATTTCAAACTATGTATAGGGACATTGTATCATAAAATGGATTGAACTTAAGGATTTGTACAATGGTTTGAAGACCGTCAATATTGCCACTCTGTCAAACCTGATATGGTCTTTACCACAAAGTCGTGACCTTTTGGCTAAAGCTGGACCCCATACAGTTTGAGGTTTTCTCAAATGTTAGCAAATACGTATAAGATATCTCACACGTACATATTATGTAGCATTGTCATTTAACAAGTTATTTTAGAATTTGTGTATGCCTAGGCCTGATACTTTTGACAAGGTGAGCTTTCAAACTTCTTAAATTTCGAAACATGGGCAACTTCAAGGGAAGAAAACTAAACACTTGAACCTCGAATTGTATGTGATTCGGATTGTATGTAGGTCTTTCAGGTTAAGCGCCAAGACCAACATTTTTCCTGATATACCTGTAACAAAACATCAATACATGGCAGATTATAAACTTTTGAATCTAAACCCACTCACAGATAATTACACCAAAACATTATCTATTATTTTTATTGTTAGGTCTTCAAAACAAGGTCTTATGATCTATTGTTATAATTCGGATTATAAGGTAGTCAAGACGAAAGTCTGAAGAGACCTATTGTTATTATCCGGATTTTTATTATTAGGTCCTTCAAGACAAAGTCTTAAGACCTATTGTTATTATACGGATTATTATTATTATTTGTACCGATTTTTGTTCAGCATTGTCACTGACATGATGCTTCTATCAAAGCAAATGGGATAGCATCAACCTTATATGGTAATCGTGATGGAAAAACAGTTCTTGCTGGGTTCTATAACTCCAAACTCAAACAGCATCAAATGCAGTGGCTACCTTGTGAATAGCTATTGGTGCTTCAGTAAAGCACTTTGCCCCTTACATCACAGCTGCCTCGCTTCAAGCTCAGGTTCTCACTGATAGCACGCCGTGTGTTCAAGCAGACCGTGTGTTCAAACTCCTCCATGGCTGTTTCTCTGCCAGTGCCAGTGCAAGGGTCACAACATTCCTGTCCATGGTCAGCGGATACCAAGTCAACCTCTCACACATTCATGACACCTGCAATCATTCAAGGGCCACGTCGATACATCTGCGTCTGCGAGTTGCGGGAACCCGTTATCGACGCCCTTACGTCTGACCAATACCGACGCAACGTCATCGCCAACAACGTCTGCAGTGGGCCAGACAATATCCGCGTTGGCGACGTCATGATTGGCAACAAGTTGCCTTTTTTGATGAGTCGTGGTTCAACCTGTTGCACGCTGATGGTCGAATCCGAGTATGGAGAAGATGCAATGAACGCTATGCTAATTGCTGCGTTCTTCAAGCTGATCGCCGAGGAGGAGGAAGCATTTAGTATGGGGAGCGTTCAGATACCATCGAGTATGCCTGGGTTGAAATGGGAAGACGACTTCAGGCCGTTGGTCCCCCTCAAGACATTTGGAGGCCATGTTGATCAGAAATGGAATCAAATTCCCCAGTCATTCTTCCAGAGACTTGTTGAATCAATGAGACGTCGTTGTACTGCGTGTGTAGCAATCATTGGGGGACACCCTCGTTACTGAGGAAGACATTGTCTTGTGACATTTTCCCTGCTTGGGGGTAGAGTCGTTATGAGTGTTTTTTTTGTTAAACCAAAGTAATTTTCCACAGTGACTTCAATGAAACTTAATGATTTAGCGTATTTGCTAGTTGTCAATGACAAATGATGATTATACATCGCATAGATACTAACTTGGCGCATAATAATAACAAAGTTAGAGCATGATAATTGTCAATATTTACGAAAAACGCATGCAAGGGAAATCGTTTGTACTAATTTCTTTCATTTCCATCCAGATAATAAAAAAAATTGTGATTTTTGTCAATCATAAAGCTTAAACTACTTTATACAACTAATCAAACTAGAATCAACCTAAGGCTATTTTATCATGATCAAAAACAAGATTCATTTCTCACAATGAACACTGTTATTGAGAACAGGCCATAAGCTTATCATATGTTTCTTCCGTTCACACCTTGAATGAGCGACTTGGAACTGTTTGTGACGTCGAACTTGTTTGATCAAATCGCGAATTCTTTATTTGCACACGAAAGGTCACCGGGACGACCTCTCGCACTGGTCAATCTTAGATCAAGAGTATGACAAAATATAAAATCTGTTGATCTAAATGTATTTAGATTGTGGGTTAGCCCAACTCTTTCATGTTGGTGTGATTTAATTATATTTTTCGGGCATACAAATAATTAATTTTGTATTTTGAGGCCATAGTGTTTGAGGATATTTGTACGAATGCAAGAGAGAATGAGGTGTTAAATGGAAAATATGAATAATAATTCTGAAAAGATTTCATTGGTTCAATCTGAGATTCGTTTGAATTGTAACATGATAGAATGGAAGAAATTTGCATCACCTGTGAAGTTGAGCGAGACTGCTGAGTTCATCTGGTTGATCATTCAGATTACCACACAGTCCGGTGACCTTGCCAATATCATCAGGGGACGGTTTAATGACGATGTTCAAGAGCTCGTTTTTATTTCCGTATACAACTTTGACTGTTGCTCCAGTTGGCAGGACAACCTTTATATATTTGATAAAGAAATATTTGATTAAAGATAACAAATAAATGTTGATATGACTACCGATTTGTAAATATAAACAAAGAACTAAATTAAGCCCATCACATAATAATAATTCCCGTTGCCTTTAATGAGTTAGAAATGAAAAACATAATGATGAATTGAGCAATTTATTTAAAAAGATTTACCATTGCGTGTTTCCCTTGATATTGTTCCCAAACGTCAAGGTTGATTCCTTGTTCACAGCCCAGTCGCTTTACAACATTTGCTCCATTGCAGATATATATCATGTAGATGTCATCCCCTGCCTTAATGGACACAGCACAGGGATCAGTTCCATCATGAGAGTACAATGGGTTAACTTCAGTTAGCATCATCACCTATACAGAGACAGTCTGTATGAGAAAGTGATAT